>VYZM01002492.1:26983-93254 GCA_013398915.1 Dromas ardeola | reverse complement strand
TAAATATATGACCATGCAAACAAATTGAATACTTTCCATGGAAGTTGAGGCCAAATTAATAATTCTCCCTCATGATGTCAAAGGTGTAAAGTTTCGGGACTACTCGAAAAGCTATGAATTTCTGGCAGGTCATATGAGCATGGTTCTCAAATACATCCAGAGACCGCTGGAGAGGGAAACAGACCTTTGGTCAAGCCTCACCTGCCCTCATAGCCTTGTGGGGTCTAGCAGACTTCACACATAAGGAGCATCTGGATAAGAGGACTACAGAAACGCAGGCAGAAAACTAAATGCCAAAACCACCATTTGTGATTTCTGATTGGTTTTTGTTAGAGCAGATTTCTGAGGCCTCAACTATCAACACATCTCCATCATATCCAGCATGAAACATATTTGTAATTGGACACTGTTCTTGTTCTGCAGTCTATAGCAATCAGGGCAACTAATATATTAGCTGTTATATAAATGGAGGACTGGGAGATTAAATATCTTGTCCAGGGTCACAAAGGAAATGTGTGACAGGTCTGGGACTTGTGAACCTGGAAATGTCAAGTTGAAGGCCTCAGCTGTGGCTGTATGTTTACTTTTGAGTGTAAGCTGACTGCACATTTAACAAAACACTCCGAAAGGCACCAATATGTAACTGTTCCTATTTGCAAATGACGGGACAACCATGCCTCTTTTGATAAGTAGCCAAATCTTGCCTGGGCAAATTATTCAGTTTTGATAAATTGCACAAAGTAATTTGAAGAATAGATTGTTTTGTCTTCTGAGTATGCTTATATAGATTCTTTGCAGAAGAAACTGCATCTCCTTCTTGTAAATATTAATAAATAATGTTTTTCACATTTCACTTAGGAGCAATCAAACAGAAATAACCACAACTGTAAAAGCTGAGCTACTAACTCTGTTCAATGCCCTCAGAAGGGCTTTAGTCAACAGTTAAAGAGATGGACTAAGTATAGCAGGGATTTTGCCTTGTTTGAACTACAGAGCTTCTCTTAGATCAGTAAAAGAACAAATGTTTTGGGAATCAGTGACCCAGGTTATGGCTCCATTAGTAGTTTGGCCCAATTTTAATTAGCTGTTGATGTGTGCACTGTCGTTTGCTAATAAGGGGTGTAATGTTTTTAGATACATGTTGTTATAAAGCCTCCAAATTTTATGTGTGAGCTGTCCAACATTAAGCCTTCTGGGCTCTTCTGGGTCATCTCGGCTTCAAGTGGGAATCCTGCGAGGGTGTCCACGTTTAAATGCAGCAGAGATGCTGAGCGAGGAGCCTTTCTGACTATTGCTGTGCTACAGTGGCTTTTGACAGCTGGATACCCAAATTCTCCCTGTAATTAACTGCTTACTAAGGGCCCATTAGAAAGGCATGTGATGGCCCTAGGCCACAGATTTCTGGCTTCACCATGGCCCTGGAAATATCAGGTTAGCCATGAAATAATTTCAGTTTACACCGTGTGACTAAAATTGAGGCAAGCCTTTTAATACTATGACTAGCGGGGTAGGAAGTCACAGAAGACAGCAGCAGTGATGCTTTTTCAGAGAGTGATTTATTCTTTTTCATGTAGCAAAAAAAGGAGGAAATATTAATCAGAACACTTGAAATAACAAACTTCTTGTTCTCCATTTCATAGGTATGCCCTCTTCAGTAGTGTGATTGGCTGTTCTTTTGAGCAACAAATGAGGGCATTTATAATTTGATATCAAGGGGGATTCATAACATCTAATTTAGGCTATTTTGCTGTTTAACAGAGGTACAATACAGAGCTTCCTATAGAAAAAAAGGAGTCACAAACTCCTCCAGAAAGGCACATATTAGAGGCGTAAGTTAAAAATATGGGTCCCCCGCTAAGCCTGTGTTTTGAAAATAGAAAGAGTGTGCATTTGTGAAATAAGAAGGTGTTATTTCTTTGCTTAGCAAAATCACAGAATCATAGAACAGCCCAGGTTGGAAACGACCTTAAAGATCATCTGGTCCAACATTTCATGGGAAAGGGAGCCTAGAGGAGATCATCTAGCACCCTGTCCAATCGCACCTTGAACACTTCCAGGCAGAGGAACTCTACCACGTCCCTGGGTAAAAATGCTTTATCAAGAATACAATCAGATGCATTTTAAAGTCCCTGTTCACCAATATTGCATCTGAACAAAAGGGGAAGAAAAGTAAAATGCCTAGTGAGATATTCTGGATCTGATTAAGTATAGTGACCCCCACACTAAGGAACAGAGGAGATTTAGTGCAACTTGTTATCAGTGCCAGAGGATCTTACCTTCCTGAATTGTATAACAGTTCAAAGGAGCCTCAAAGTACCCCCTCATTTCCTCTCTCCACTCTTTAGTTTCTATTTTTGCCTATTTTACAGGATTTTCTGCCTCTGAAAAAGGCAAAGTGCCCTCCTTGTTCCCCTATAATAAGATTGCACATAGAACTTAACTAGGTGGTTTACCAAGTCCTAGGGGATTGCTCCTCATAGAGGAAAACCAAATTCAGAGTTAATGCTGTTGGGACTGGCAGCTCTACACAGCTCGTTGTCAGGCTGATCTTCTCCTAAAATCCCCGAATCGGTGTGGGAAGCCCCTTTGGGTGTCTAATGATAATGTAGTTTTCCTCTTTCATTAACTTTTGTATACAAGCAGCTATCATGCTGACTGGATACTAAGCACTTTACTGCCCATCTACATCCAAGTCAATGCTACTTAAGGCTAATCACATACTAACTACATATCCCAGTGACAAAGCTGCATCTCCACTCTGTCTGTATTGATCTCCCATCAGTCATTTGTAAGTGACCGTGCTAGACATGGCCCTTGGGCATTTTTCCAATACAAAAGCCACTTAACATTAAAATTGCAGGATCTCTTTTGGCTGTTTTACAAGCCTTTATCAAAAGCATTTAAAAACCTACCTTTAATCATAACTACTCTATGAATTTTTTTCACCTTTGACCATTGACCCCTTTAAGATAACGAGAACATTTGTGTACCAGACTGCCCTTCTTTTAGTTTTATTCATTGCCCCAGAGAACCCCTAGAAGCAGCGGGAAAAATAATGGGGAGAAAACCCTTTTACAGCAGTGTTTGCTTCATTTTAAAAATAGCAACATTAAAAAGGGAGACCAGGTCATTATTTCAGACATTTCTATACCCTTTGGGTCAGGTGCCCATCCCTTTACTTCATTCAGATGAGCAGGCAGCAAGGCTGCCTCTGTCTTTCTAGTCCTCTGCCGTACACCCTTTCACTTCTTGGCATGGAGACTGTGTTTGTTTTGCATGTCTATGTGAAAAGCCAAACTAGTACAAATTCTTTTACTCTATCACTGCCACATATGAACACTGAATATATAATTTCAGACACTCTGTGGTTGTTGGATCTTGTTCAGGAGGTTAGATGAGAATTTTAATTGCATAATTCTGCCATCCTTTCTTTTCTGCACTGTTTCGAGTTCTCCCTAATTTGAGGATACATCTACGGCTCCAGAACAAGCTTAACAACTGTCTTTTTTCTAGTTTAGTACTTATCCAGCTAAATCAGCTCGTAACATAGTTTGGCTGTGTTCAAGTAGTAACTATTTTAATAATCACTCTGTTCTTGTGCAAGGCTGTTCACACTGGTTGGTGGAAATTATTAGAAAACGGTTGTGGTGGAAAGCTGTACTGTTTGCATACAAGCCTGTAAGGTCCCCTCCTCACTAGAGCTACAACTTGTTTTATTTGTTGGACTGCTTTGAAACTTTAAACACGTCACAGACAAGTCTTACTTTATTCCCATAAGAGGATTCATCAGTACATTTGAAGGGCCATATGTTGAGTTGACACTATCAACTATAGGCAATATGCCAACGAAGTACTCAGGCAGGCAGCTCTTCCCGAGTTCCATACTATCTATTTTTTGACTATCTGTTTTGATTTGTGTCTCATAAAATGCATCAATTACATATATAAGGAGAATTTCGCCACAGGATGTTAATGGAGTAGTGTACAATAAAAGGTCAAAAGCACTGTGACTGATCCTCTTAGAATAACATCCAGGAAAAGCTTTCCCTAAAAAAGACAAAGTATTTATAGCAACGATAGCAAAATACAAATGTCACTTTGGAGTCTATTTGTCTAAATCAATGGTTCTCAACATTTTTCACTCTGTGATTTACTTCTTAGTACTAAGATCAACCTATCTGCTCCAAATTTCACGCATTTTCTACACACATACCATGCTTGGCTATATAAAAACAGATCTGGGCTATATAAAAACAGATCTGATAAGATGTTGGGACAGTATAAAGGAAGTAAGATTAAAATGCACTCACTTAATGTGATGTGTTCAGATGATTGTTGCATCACTTTATGTCTGGCAGTATTGTTTCTATACAATGACAATGTTGTGTTTGTAAATATAATCATGAGGAACTCTCTGCCAGAGGGTGACCAAAGGCACAGAAAAAATTAGATGCCCCCAGCACCCCTGCCAAACCCTGACTGGTGGAAATATGTGCCTGACTGGAATGTCTGGTTTTTCAATTCCCCTAACATCCTCAGAGAAACCTGGGCTGAAAAATTATTAAGTTTGGAATCACTTCATAGATTGTTCACCTGGTGACGAAAATGAGTCTGTGATGGACCATTAACAGCCCTGGATCACACTCCCTGGGGTGTTGGACTAAAGTGTGCCAATCACACCGAATCCTATGCCAAACTTAGCTATTTTGAACAGTGACTTTGAAACATCAAGATGGGCACTAAGAATGTTTTTTTTTAAACCGCCGGAGTTGCAGTACGTATATTGTACTAACCCAGCTTATGTACAAATATAATTTTCTAGGCTTGAATTAAGCAGATAAATAATAAAATTAAAACTCTGCCTAGATTGTAATCACTTGTCTCTACATTCTCCATGAATTCTTCCATGCAAGGCATTTTGGTTAACTGACAGGTTCAGAGTATGTGCAATCCTTTAATACTAACCTGTTTAGTTTTCTTCATTTTTAATGCATGATAGGTATTTTCAAATAATAAAAAGCTTATTGCACTATATAAAATACTAATAGTACTGAAAACATAAAAGAGAGAAGGCAATCCAGAAAGGAAAATGCCTTTGGTAACTGAAAACAAAAGAACAAAACCACTTATTCGATATATATGTACATATGCATAGAATGCAATAGTGCTCATAGTAAACTATCAAACTATAAGTGCTTAGTGTACCTTTCACCAGTAAATTTTTCATAGTAAAGTTAATTATGAAAGGGAGTCAGGCCAAAAGCACCAAAGACTGAAGTCCTCTAAAGCCCTGTAATGCAACTGATAGCTTTAGTAAGGCTAGTTACCCTCTCAGCTTTTCTACGTCCCGGCCTTGTTTTTCTAACCTGGAAGAATAACTTTGCAGGTTAGTTCAATCTCCATGTCTGTTCAAACATTAACCTGGAAGAATAACTTTGCAGGTTAGTTCAATCTCCATGTCTGTTCAAACATTAATCTGATTAAACATCCATTACTGCTGTATTTAGTGGCTTTTTGTAACGTAGGCATTTCTCTCCCAAAGCCTAGGCTGACACTATAAACTAACTTAACTCATGCCATCAAACTGCTGGCAACTTTTGAACACTATTGCTATGAGCTTGAATTGATCCAGAGGCTGAGGGTAGCCAGTTCCATTTCCCATTAGAAAAAAAATCTTTTAAAACAATTAACTGTATTTCTTAAGTTTTTTATAAACCAGAGAAGGCAAGTGTCCTCTAGATGGGTTATAACTCATTTGTGAGTTTTATGACAAGCCCAGACATCGTCTCTGTGATCTGTCTGTGGGAATTCTAAAAAATTCAGGGTAAAGGCTAGTTAAAAACCCATCTTGCAATAACTGACTCTAAAACGAATTCATCAGATATTGTACTGATTTTGAGGGTCCCCTTAGAGCTTATATTTGTTCAAGACAGGGGAAAAACAGGCTTCTGGGTGATGTATTGGAATCAGAACTCAGAAGCTTGAAAAAAAGAAGCACAGAAAGACTTAAGCCTTCTTATGAGAAACAGTGCAGAAAAAGCAACTGATACTAAAGTTGTCATGGAGAATTTCCAGCAGAGACAATTGCCAAGAGATGATGAATGGGGAGATATAAACAACATTCATGTCAGTAACATACATGGAGAGGAATCAGAATGCAAAATGTTGCAAAGAAAACTGGAAAACTTTTAATACTAAAAGACATGGGAGAAACTGAGAAAGGGATACAGAAGAGAAAAAAAAGAATTTCCTCATTAAATTGAGATACATATTTTTTAACTTTCCTCATTTGCTGCACATTCAGAGGGGCACAGGCTCTAGCTGATGCCAAACTAGAGCAAATTCTTCTGCTCCTCTTCCTTTAAGATGCTGAGAGAGATCTGCCAGCATACGCTGCAGTAGAGAGAGCTTTTCCCAGTGAAGAAAATGACTGTCTGAGAGGGTGATTATGGGAATGGCGCCTACCTAGGTATGGCTAGGAGTCTGGACTGCTGGGTCTTCATACAGCTTGAAAACTCAAATCGTATCAGTTAAGTTAGCCCAACATTTACTGAAATAAACAGATACATAGCCGAGAGTGTACCCTGCCTCAACGCTTGACTCATTTCGACAATCAAAAAGTGCCATTTATGACAAGTAACCTTCCAAAGTGATTGCTCAATCAATACGTTCCATTGGAGTCTTACTCGGCAACTTACAACCTTTATGAAATAATTAGATGGTATTCTAATTTTCCTGGTTTAGATGACTCCTTTGACACATGAATCATTTCTTGCCTTCTTTCTTCCATGGGCTTGTTTTAAACAGATAAAGTTTGGATTGCAGTTGTTGCATCCATAGGATCTTAATGTTTAGCCTCAAAAATCTGAATGCTAAATAAAGTCTTTCCCTCCAGAGCTCTAACCATATCCATTTCTGTTTTATTTCTGTTTTTTTTTTTTTTTCATTCCTCAACAAAAGAATAAGTAAATCCTCATTACCCAGAATCAGTTGAAGCTTGTCTATATAAAAATATATTGGGTTTCTTGTGAGTCTCTGTGTGTGTGCAGAACTGCATTGCATTAGCATTCCTGAATACAGGCTTTTTAATGTGCTAATCTTAGGAAGGTAAAATCAACATTCAAATGGTAATTATTTAGGAAGTAAATTGATCAATTTGTCCTAAGCTCCATGAAGATGAACTGAGGTCAATCCACTTTGCCTATTAAGATTTTGAAGATATCTGGTTGGATTACTTTCACAGTAAAAGCCTGTTTTCCACTGGGGTTTAAGGAAAGGGAAAAATAAAATAAAAAAAAAAATAAAAAGGAACTGAGCTTTAATGGTGGACCTTAGGAAAAACAAACTTTTCATGTAAGTGCAATTTTTGTGGTCCCAGCAAGCTGTCCATGTAAATAACCTCTGTGTTATTAGCTTTTAGTACCGTAGCTCTCCCTGTGGTGAAGGTAAAATGGTTGCTAACTAAACCGAGTTGAGCTGTCTTGGTTCTACAACCCTATATATATTTTCTGAAGTATTTTTAAGGTTTGGGAACATGTGGATGAGCAACTACAACACATATAGAAAAGAGACTGAAAGTACTTAGAAGCAAGCTATTCAAACAACTCTGGCATTTCAAAACTGAGCACAGTGAATTTTTTTTTTTAGCTAAAGTGAAACACTACAAAATTGCTATTGCTAAAATAATAGCCTATGAGTCTTAAAATTAACACATTAAGTGTTAGGGTAGAAGTACATATTTCCTGATAATAAATCACTAGACCACATGAATTCAAGTACCATAAAGCCAAACCTTTTCTTTAATTTTAAAAAAGAAAAAAAAATTACATTTTGTAGAAAAAGAGACAGGTGGGCACGATGTGTCTGACTACTGACTCTTTCTAGCTCTTGAGCTTGAAATACCCTCAGTACAGAAACATTTTTACCACTGTCTCACCCTTTTTCTAGAGGCACTTTCCAGGTGGCTAAAGAATACCTAAGTCTTCAGCATTTATTCTGAGAGTATCATTAGAATGTTAACTTAATATGTATTTTCCTAATGGTTTTATGACATAAAATACTTCACAAATCAGAAAATGAGTAAGACCTGTGTCTCGTTTCATATAGTATTTTTCAGCCACCGTTGTTGGCATGGTTTGAACTGGTGGCTTGAAGATTAATTTCTTGGGGTTCCCAAATGATCTGCCTTGGAGTGAATTTCAATATCAAAGCTGTGGAAGCTGAAGAAGACTGGTGATCACTGCAGAACCTTTTCAAGACTGGGTAAGTTTTACCATTTAGCTAAGCAGTTATCTATGCAGTCACTGAAATATTTGTGTCCTGCCTATTTCTGGTCTCATATTATTTATGGCAAGAATGAAAAACAATGATCTTAAAAGCTCTCATTTTATGTCAGTGACATTCTTTTATCTCATCAAAAGTGTTGTCTTGCGTAGCTGCAGCTTGAACGCTGTGCAATCCTAAAGAAGTGAGAAGCTATATAAACAAGTAGCTTCAGACACTGCCTGGGTCTTCAAAAATTAACATTTTTATGGGTTTTCCTGTAAGACTTCTTGGTTGTATGGAACCTGAAGGACAATGCATTCAACACTGGACCAGAGTGCTGGTACCAGGCATGCATTTCCCAGCTGCTTCGGGAAAGAAACACAGGTGCATGAGCATGGTAAGAGCTGGACTGCTGTGTAATCTCTGGGCGCCGAGGGGGCTTGGACTGTAAAATAATCCTGCCCTTTGGTGAGTATACAGTCCTTGTGCTTTATGAAAATCCAGAAGTCTTTTGAGATATGCAGTGTATAATCACAAGGCCAAATGTACTTATATCTTCCTTTCAGAGATCAATAAGGGGAGTTAATTATTATATTTTGGAAATGCACATTTTTCATTAAGAGGGTTTTTTTTTTTTTTTCCTTTGTGACATATTTAACAAATACTAGGAAAAGATATGACAGTTCTTCCACAACAAAACAGGGAGCAGAGGTTCTGAATTTTAGTGGAAGAGGGTTTTGTTTGAGCCTACCTTTGCAGTGTAATCCTGGTATTTGTCTGACTTCCATTTCTTTCCTTTCCATGAGCTGAAGATGTATGCTGAAGTTTTAAAACAACTGTCCGTCTGGAGAAAGAAGAGTAGAAGAGAAAATTTCGTGCTATCATAGGGATCCATCATAATGGCAACATTCCCATGGCAATTTATAGCTGTGACTTCTGGCCTTTTTCAGATGTTTTATAACACATTAAGATACGTGGTATGTTGAGACAGGACGAATAAATGTTCATGTGACCCTTCTGGACTACACACATACTGGATGCTTGTGACTGTGGGGGACTAATTTAGAAGACTGATACAATCTTCCCTAAATCTATGTCCCAAACCTACTTTTCAGTGCTTTTTTTGAATCAAAACACTCCATACCTTTTGCATAGACTCACTGCCCTCCAGGTTGAATTTTGCTTAATAATAGTGAGCTCCTGCTTGGTGGGGACGAATGAATTCCAAATAACCTTTGACTATACAATAAAAGACTTTGGTAAGTAGAACAGTACATCAAATATTTCTGTGTGAATGTACAGCTGATTAATCATTGGAGTAGTGTTTGGAGATTGTCTTTAGACAGTTCAGTCATAGAGCTGAATGTCAGCATTATCATATATGAATCCCTCCACGCATTTCCAGTCCTGTATAGTGATTGTCTCAAGGAAAGCAACAAAACTAATGGCAAAATGAGTTTTCTAGCTTTGATTTGAAAAACAGGGGTTCTCATGCAGAGGCCAGTCAAAGCTTTCCAGCGAAGCAAAAATTCTGCTGCTCCAGTGATGAGGAACTATGATCTAGGGAGGAGGGAAAATGGAGCAAAGGCAGAGACCCAAGGAGAAGTGCACATGTGTGTGCATGTGTGCCTGCCTGTGGGAGGCCCTGGAGACTTGGTTCCCCCACCGATGGCGCTGAGGTATGCAGCAGAGGTGGCATCTGCACCTAAAAGGGGAGCAATCCCTGCCCCACCAGCAGCTGCTGTCTGAATCCCTCTGATTTCCTTGATGGTTGGATCTGCAGCAGTAGCATGTTGTCTTTAAGAGCTTTGGCGTAGGAAAAGTGCTGTGTGTTTCACAGGTGCTCCAGTAACATGCACCCAGCACATGTGCATTGTGCTTATGTTCAGATCTATCCTTATCTCAGCCTTTCTGCTTCCTGGGGTGTGCAGGTAAAGCAGGGCAACACATCAGTGGTGTGGCTGAGGTCATGGTAACACCAACAAGACATTTAAAGCACTGCTATCAACGTAAGTCACTGGTAAAATAAAGAGAGAAGGTTACAGTGGCAATATTTGGGCATCTTAAAATATTAAGATAGATTAAATATATGTACCTTAAGAATAAATTGTATGTGTACGAACTCAAACACGATATGCATTGGAAAAGGTTACTGAATCTCTGAATCCATCTTCCTGCCAGGACAGTATATTCCTTAATATAATTCCATGCAGTGGGAGAGACAGAACAGAGAGCAGAAGGACAAGAACAACTATGTCATTCCTAGTTACCATCTATAAAATAACACTAACTTAACATTAAAATGTAAGAAATATGGCTTAAAGTAATGGAATACTTAAAGTTTGAATGAGCTGTGTTCCCTTTCCTGTGACCAACCACGTGGCTGTTCAACAGCAAGGGTGCGTTTGGACATGAGAAGATTTCCATGAGAAAATTATCACTGTTGTGAACAGCAGGGATCTTCCAGGTTGTGAGGGTAGATATGAACCACCTGGTGCATATTTGTCCTACAAGTTTGTTCTTTAGAAAAGATTGCTTCTCATGGTAAATTTGACTATCAACTACAAAGAAGATTAGGGACAGCTCCCCGTACAACAGAGAGAAAGATTCACAAAATAATTTGCAAATTTTCTAAGCAGGCAATATTTGGAATGACTCTTTGGTGAGAGGACTCTCCGATATGAGAAGACAGCATGTAAAACACTATTGACCAGGAAACTGTGCTCAGGAATAGACAGTATCCTCTTTTTAGTTCATGAGATCTTACCTTTTGTAAAAGACTATTTATAAAAGCTATAGGAGTCCCTTTGGATTCTGCCTTTCTCTATTTCTTTTCTAACTTATAAATTACTAAGTTTGGGAAAGGATACTTTACAGTCTCTGGGAATGATGCGGATAATCAAGTGATATACGGGCAAACGTAGAAAACAGTGGATGCGGGAGGGGGAGGATGGGGTTCAGTTTCTTTTTGAAACATCTCCTCTATCTTCTAATTGAGCAACTTCAAGTCCTTTCTTACCTGTGTAGTCTTTTGGGGCTATGAATACACCTGGTGAAGATTTTGTTTCTATAATGGCATTGTAAATATCAGCAAGAAAAGCAATTTTCCTGAATTTTCAAATGTATTCATAAAAGATCATTTCTGTTGTATGTGTGGGTGAACTATCAATAACAGGCAGCAAGGCGTTGTCTTGTTGCTGAACCTCTGTCAACTTATTGTACACCTTGGAAAGCTCCCTATTCAGTTCACAGGAACACTGAAAGGTACTACAATGTATGGTTGCCAAATTTTCCCAGACAATCAAAGGAGAAATAAAATGCCCGTTTGTCCACATCATTAAGCTACCTTGCAGTCTGGTACAATTGGCAGACTCTGCTCCAGAGAGATTCAGGACAAAAACTGCAAGGGTTTTTCCAGGTCAGGTTTGAAGTACACTGGCAGAGCTGTGTTAGGCAACCACTTCTGTGTCTTCCTGAACTCCGGGGCCAACCCTAAAATGTTCTCAGCAGTCTGAGTCCCACAAAAGCCAAAGCTAACAGTACCCTCCTTTCATGAATATTATATTCCCTTGCAAATCTGTACATTTAAAAAATGTGAAATGCGCACTGCTAGTTTTGCACCTTATATTACTTTCTTTACTATCTTCTATTCTTATTGACATTGCATGACTTTGTTAATAACATAGTTTCACTGCTGCATCTTTGTTTAACTTTTTTTTTAAAAAGTGAAGGAAAGATATTTTATACTGCTGCAGCACTAGAGCTCAGCAGAATTCTATGAAGGATTTTTTTTAATGGGAAACATATAATACAAGGCAAGTCCTTCCTTTAATAATATTGATATTCCTCTTGTGCAGCCCCAAGCCCATTTATATAATGGAGGTTTGGATTAACTCGGTTCCTGTTTTTATTATCCACAGAATACAAATTAACCTCTTGTGTTGTGGTAAGACTTGGTAACCACAGCCCAGACTGGGACAACGGGGTGGAAAAAGTCTCCCTACCTTAAAGAACTTTGCCTAAACAGATGAAGGGTAAAACAGGGAAGGAGTTCAGAGAGTAAAAAAAAATAAAATTATTCAAACACACAGCAGAAACAGGTCTGGATTTCATGGTTCCTGATGCTAAGTATTCTGTTTGATCATAAACACCATATTGAAAGAATAGATTTAGCTTCAGCATTATTTGAAAAATAAAGTTGTGCAAGAATGGAAAGTGCTTTTAAAACAGAATTTGAAACTGAAGAGCAGGATTTCTGACATGAATATCCTACATACTTGAGATTTCAATTAGTTTTATTGTTATGAGAGAGGGGAAGAAGCAAGAGAAAGACACTAATTAAACCCCTCCAATGCATAACAATCCTCCTTAAAGTAGTTTATCCTAGTTTGGTTCCAGTGCAGAGAGGCCATTTTTTGTTTTAAACTGAAAACTTTTGAAGAGCAACAGTAAGAATGTATGCCCAACCATGAAACCACTTTTCCAAGCAGACGTCTTGGTATCAGGTCCATGTCACATTGGCTGCCACTGGCAACAGGGTACCAAGGGAAGTCTGTGCTGTGTAGCAGATCCAGGGCCCAGGGGCTTGCCCAGGTCCTGTTGGACACGCTGGCCTCGGTGCCCTGTAGCACGTGAAAGAGTAGTGCCTGTTGGAGCCACCCAGGTCTTCCTTTCAGGTTCATGTTGCTTTTCTGCTCCCAGCTGCTGATTCAGGTGAGTCCTTCCTAGAGCAAAAGGCCAGCTCTGCTCTCCATTGTGCACATAGGCATGTCCTGAATCACTTTCCTGATGAGGGCTTTGGCTTCTAAGTGACCCAAGGGGGTTGAAAATTCACCTCAGTGGGGAGCACCTGGTCTGTGGCCACTTTGCTTTGTTTTCAGAAGCTTCTTTACACTGTATTTTCTATGTTAAGCAGTTTTGGCTGCACTAAACTACTGTTTCCACTCAAGTTCGGGTAGGAGGCTGAAAAGTTCTCACTTTGGCTTCTTGCAGAGACACGGTATGGCATGCACCAACCTCTTTGCGGCAATAAAGTCTATAAGAAAGGCTGATGAGAGTGCTGAACCACCAGACACAACATAATGAGGTACATATGCAAATAGACATTAGGTATGCATACAATTAATCACTTTCTTGCATGTCTTCCTTGACTGAGGGTACTATGGGCTTACCTGATTCTTTTTCGAGCATGAAAAATATCTATGTGCTAATTCTGAGTACCTGCTCTTTGTTAATACTGCTGCACAGAATAGAAAAGGAAGGGACAAATTAAATATATCTGCTCCTTTTCAAACCACCCTTCCGCAGCAACTTGAAATGCTTTTATACATCTTGTTGCACTCTCATTTATTTGTTTATGTGTATGCTCGTGTGTCTTTAGCAATTCTGTAAAATGATAGGCTTTTTTCTTTAAAAAACTCACTTATAGGCTTTTATATAATTTCTCATGTTTCTATATTGCTGTGACTTTTTTCTTACAAAACCTCGTAGCTTATAAATTACAATAAGATTAAACCAGATATTGCTAATGTATTTTAAACAGTTGTTAAATTACCAAAGTTAGTTGATCCCTTCCTTGAAATTTGCTGATCCTAACTTTAAATGACTCCAAGGTTATTATTTATATCTTTTAAATCTTTTATAGCTGTACATGGGTGCTTTTATGAAACCTGGTGTAACGTATTCTAAGAACAAAAGCATATTTATGTAAGTAGCACTGGGAGCTGACTTGGCAGGTGTTTGCCACAAAGTCTTAACCCCTAAGCATTAGTAGTAGGCATCAAGCACATGCTCGAAAGGTTGTGAGAGTCTCTTTTTCTACAGAGAAACTGTTCAGGCTGAAAATGTATTAAACTGGAAAGAATGGCAGCGTTAGTGCTATCACCAAGTTTGTGGACTGCAAAAATAAACGAGGGTTTAGGAATAACATTTGAAACAAGTGCCATAAACAGAAAATAAAGACCGTTGTGGTGGCCAGAGCTTCTCAGGGCAACTGCAACCTTATATATCTTATGCGAGAGGCAGACAGAATTGTTCTTGGGAAGAAAGAAGCCTCAAATGGGGAAAGCACCAGGCAAGGCCATAGTCTCTCCTCTTGCATAAACCAGACAGGAAAACTGGCCAGCTGGAAGAGATCCAGGGCTGTCCCACATGAAGAGAGGTAGCAGTGGGAGGACAGCCTTTAAAAAACAGCAGGACTTTGTCTAGAGTAAGGGTCTGTCAGCTTGAGTTAAGGTAGTGAAATCTGGCACTGGGAACTGTGAGAGTTTCCCTGGCTTCTGCTAAAGCCAGTGATTTTTTTGGATTTGCTGGAGAAGGCCAACAAAGAATGAAAGTTCCTGAGAGTAGAGTAAAATGTGGCTGGAAGCTTCCTTTCAGTTTGCAGGCATGAAAGGTGTTGGTCCCTTAACTTCTTCTATACAGGAGATGCCCTACAGTGGTTCAACAAGCTAACCAGAAATTCTTTCAACAAAAATACTTTCATTGAAAAATACTGTTTCATTGAAAATATGCTTTGGAGACAGAAGGTAGAGACATTTCAAGAAGATGGTGTTAGAAAAAGTTTCCTGGCTTCAGAACTTCATTTTAGAGCAAGCAACGCCCCCAAGAGCCCCATGGTGTGGTCTTCATATGATACACCTGTGAAGTGAGAGATCTTAATTAAGTCACTGCTCTGGCTGAATGTAATTAGGGTTTAATCACCTTCTCTCACTCAGAGAATAGCCTCAGGCTGCAATGCTCAGTTCTTGAGGGACATGGTTGCTGAGAAGATGCTGTGAGGCCTCCCTGGAGAAGACAGGCAGCAGTTCCTTGCTCCAGCAGTATGGTGAGAGAGAACAGGGGCTAGAACCAGCTCACTGCTTCTTGGATGAATGCTCCAGCTGGGAAGTGGGTGGAGAGGGTGAGATGGGATGGGTTGGGTTTGGTTTTGTTTTGTCATGGGGGTGTTGGTTTTTTTTCAATGCAGGACTTTAAAGGTTCTTGGTTTTGTTCTATACAGTTCCTGTACAGTTCTTATGGTTACATACTAGTAGTAGTAATATGATATGTTAAGTGGCTGAACAAAGTGTTCACACATCAATGAGTTGTGTTTGTGTTTTTCTCTAAAAATGTGACTTCTCTTTAGGTATCCTCACACAGGGCCCTCAAAAGGGCTTTATTAGTCTTCAATTGCATGTAACTGGCATGCAGTACTTGTTCTCCACAAGCCATTTATCTTGTAGCTTTCCTGGGAGTCTCTTCTCTGATGACTTACAAAATTCCCAAGAATCCTGCTCTGTTCTGTGACTAACATGTTCTCAGTGGAAAGTTCTATTTTAAGCTTATTCAAAACATATTTTTTTTCTGTGAAAAAGTATAACTGTTAGTTAACATCCACTGCAATTATACCAAGGAAAATACTTATTAAAAACCTTCTTTGTAGTTCCAGGTTTCAGTCATCCATTTCTTTTTTTTTTTCATATTCCTGCCGTCATTCACTTAGAAAAAATCAACCTTACTAAGAAGAAGAGATGTGAAAGAACTGCTTTTTATTGCTATGATTTTTACTGTGGTAAAAACTCCTGCATGCATAATTCTATTAGCCTTCATAGAAGTACGTAGGCAGGTAACTTCATCTGCAGCCTTGCATGCAGTTGTGGTCTCTCACGTTTAAGAAAGGTGAATGTAAAGTTCAGGGGATGGCTACTAGGATGATCAGGAGCATGCAATGCGTGTAAAATGAGGGAGAGGTAGAAGAGCTTGGCTTGTTTGGCCTTCAAATACAGATCAAGAAATTAAATTCTCTCTTGTGTAAGGGAGGAGAAACACTGACATGGGAGAAAAGCCATTTGAGTTGAAGGATGATTTTGGTGCGCAAATACATGAAATGGAATGGGAACAAATGCAGCCTGGAAACTGAAGGGGAGGTCACAGGCTTCTGGAAGAACATCCTAGTTTAAATACTGAGGACAATATTGTACAGTGCCTGCTAGAAAGAGGGGGTTGGCCCTCGTGACAAGGGGCTTCTTTGGGAGCATTCTGGTCAGCCCAGTGAAATGTGTCAGAATTAGTTGTGTGGGGGATAACCCCAGTGGGCAGCTCAGCCCTACACTGCTGCTTGCTCAGTACCCCATGGGATGGGGGAGAGGATTGGAAGGGTGGGAAAACTCATGGGCTGAGATAAAGACAGTTTAATAAAATTAAAAAACAAAACAAAAAAAACCTACCAAAAACAACCGAGGAAAAGCAAGTGATGCAAAAGCATACACGGTTGTTCTCTACCAACTGAATGATGTGCCCAGCCAGTCCCTGAGTGGTGTCAGTCCTGGCAAACTCCCTCTGCCACCAACTTTTATTGCTGAACAAAATGTCGTATGGTATGGGATGCCCCTTTGGTCAGTTGGGGTGAGCTGTCCTGGCTGTGTTCTCTCCCAGATTCTTGTGCATCCCCAGCAGCCTACTCGCTGGTGGGTCAGTCTGAGAAACAGCAAAGGCCTTAATGTCTTGTAAGCAGCATTCAACAATAACTAAAACATCCCTGTATTATCAACATTGTTTTTTAATCACAAATCCAAACCACAGCCATACAGGCTGTTGTGAAGAAAGTTAATTTTATCTCAGTCAAAACCAGTACATCTCAGATGGATCACTTGAAAAGATAGATTTCTCTCATGTTAACTGAATTCTGGGGAAGTAACCACTTGGATGGGCAGTGTTGCACCAGAAGTTACCAGCATTTACAACTAGTATGTTACAGAGTTTGCTGTTGTGCCACGGTTTCCACGATGGCAGCTGGTGTCCAATTTGCAACACTAGCTTAATGCTTCCAATTGTGCTACACAAGGGCAATAGGGTGACACTGATTTTAAGGCAAAGCTCCCCACCAGGATCAATGGCAAATTGCGATTAAAACAGATGCCCTGTAGAACAGCCCTCAACAGGGTTCTAATGAACTTCTCGTCCCTCTCATAATAATAGTGGTTTATGCCTACTATATATTAGTAGGTGTCAAAATGTATAGGGATTTCTCTCTGAGAGAATTCCTCTTACTGCTCGGGTTGGTTGTACTATAAACAGTAATTTTAGCTTGTAGTATTGCGGGTCTTCAAATTTTAGCCCTAGTTGGAAAACAGAAATGCAAAGCTTGCTTTAAAAAAAAAAAAAAAAAAAAGAAAATCAAAGGGATTAACTCTTTTCCAACACTGAATTAGCATCTTATCCTGAACAGTCAGCTGTAATGCCAAGAGTAGGCTCGCTTAGGGTTAAGTTTGTCCCAATCTCTCTTTCCACATGTGATACTACAGAGACAGATCGTGATCAGATGGCAAAGTGCCTCTTGTTAAAATCAGAAAATTGTTTGCTCATAAGCTAGACTTCAGAAACTGGTGGATCTCCTGGTTGAACCCATAAGCCTATGGGCTTGCCTTCTGTCTGAGCTTTGCTTTCCCTCCTTTGCCAAAAACCTATCAGATTTGATAGTTGTGTGTCATTTCATCCTTTTCTTGAGCATCCTTCCTACAGGCAATTCTAGAGATGGGTGAGGAGAACTAGTTTTCCCACCCTTGAGGTCTGAATGCGGTGTATGGCAACCCCAGAGAGAATCAAGTGGAAAGAGTTTCTCCCAAGTATTACCGCAGTTTTATTATGCCAGGGAAGAAAGAAAAGCACAAAGTGTGCAACATTGCCAGGTTGGGAATGGCTGCTGGTGAAGCCGGCATAACGATGCCAACTAGGCCTTTTGTTTCCAGGAGCGCTCTACCTTACACTTATACCTCTAGCTGTTCTTTTCTTCAAATCCCAGCCTTCTCCCACCTTCCACCCCCAGAAATTAAGCAAAGAGCATTTATTCTCCCAGGAATATTTTAGATATTTAGCAGATAATTTAATTCTTTCAGAAAGGCATTGACTGCTGCAGAGCGGAGGCCAGACCCTCATTGCAGGCAGACAGGCTCCACTTATTTTCCTGGCTCTTCAGATTTACTACTAACACACTGGCAGGCAGCAGTAGTGGATATGATGATGTAGTGTTGGAAATAATCCTGGGTTTTAGTAATACCTACACACTGCCAGACAATTATGTCCAAAGAGCCCAGATTTTCTAGAAGTACCGTCCCACCCCCCCTTCTGTTGGAAGCCCTAATTTCCTCCTTGCCCCTCTTCCCTTGCTGTCAGCCCTATCATGTCTCTTGTGGCCAGATCAAGGATATTTAAATATAGATTCAAAAATTTCTGAGGGAGGAGCAACTCTGGCAAGGCTTTGTGGCCTGACTGATCTCACTAAACTAGTACTGACTATTCAGGATCTCTTCCAATACTATCTGGCCCGTTGTTAAATCTGCCAATGTTTTAGAAATTCAGGAATAAAGCAGTAAACAGATGCAATGAAGCTTCTGAGGTTTTTCCACACTGGGAAAAAAAAAAAAAAAATCTCTTCCCCTCCCTCCTTCTCTTTCTACCTTTTGTAACTTAATGCTGCCAGGACTTGCTTATGGAGCAAAAAAGTACTTTTCTAAACTAGCAGGCTTGGTCCTAACCAGTCACAGCACATGTCGGTACAGGGATATTTGGGAGATCTGGTTTCAAGCAAAGGCAAAAAAGCAGAGTAGCCTTTAAAGCTTTAGAAGAAGTGGATTAGATGAATCTAGCCCTTCTTTCCTTTCTCTAAAATTGCCTTGAGGGTTTGTTTCCTTTTGAACAATCATGACCCTAAAATTATTAGGAGGTATTTTTGATGACTTGAGCTTCGACCATAACCTAGACTATTTTTTACTCCTCTGTGATTACTTAGACAAAGCGAAACAGTTCTAAGCCATAGTGCAACTGTGAGAGCCTGGTAGAATTATTAGCTTAGTTGCTGAAAGTTGGGGGAAAACCAGAATCTGGTGTGATTTCCTGAAGTGGTCACACATGGTCGGCCTCTCTCCTGTGCGGAGTACTAGCACCAGTCTTGTGCAACCACTTCAATCGCACTTATATCCTCAAAATGAGCTTAAGCACTTCTTAGGCCTTGTGTTCAAGAGTGGATTTCACCCCTTAGCAATTTCAAGTAACCAAAGTACTTTTTGGAAAACCAATAGATTTTAACTTCTGGTTTTTTTCAGAGAATGGACTGCAGCAGATCTTCCAGATGGACATCATTGTGTAGGAGCAGGCTTTGACTACACCATACAATGGCTAAAATCAAATTAGTTTTTGGTAATATTATTTGGTAATAAAAAAACAACAGCCAGAGTGTTATAAATAACAGAATGTATCTATAAAGCACAAAGACTGTGAAAAGGAGAACTAAGAGCTGACTCAGAAGGCATTTAACTTCTGAAAAAGGAAAGGCCAGCGCTGTGGTTGTCACTACCACAGGGTACTTCTGCCCATGAAAGCAGAAGGTACCATGCATATGTAATCGTGCAATATTCCAAGATGCATACAGCTCTGTAATATGGGGAAATACAGAAATAAAGACTGATTGCCTTTGAAGTATATGAAAATAATGTTAAGAATGACTTAAAACCCTTTATGGGGATGGTTATGTTTGGGAATAACTAAAAGTCCATTAGTGACTGCATGCTACACATTGTGTTAAATCAGCGCTCTCCTCTCTAATCTGCTTCATTGTTTTTTTTAGGGTGAAATTCATCCCTAGGCAAAGTGTACATACACGATGTTGAGTCTGCCATTTATTATAACATCCATAACTCAGTACATAAAGCTGTGCATATGGCCTTGATAGCTGTCTGCAGTGGGGTGAATTTTCCTTTTGCATGCTGATCCAAGGTGAATGACTGTGTCGCATCAACACTTTCTTCTTCAGTGTTTTATTAATAACAAATGAGGGACTCATGAATCCATTCAATTAATTAATTTCTTCTTGGTTTCCTTTTCTTTCTTAACAGTTTGATCTGTCTCCAAAATGTACATTTTCTCCATTCCCATTGGACTAATGACATTTAGATATTTTTTTTTTTTTTACTTTGGAATGTAGCCATCCAACTTAAAAGTAAAAAGAGATATTGTACATTTGAAGACAGTGTTAGTGCCATTCCCTGCCAGTAAATCCCAATGCTATGAAAATGAACAATGATGGGATCTGCCTTCCTTTGATGTTATTAGACCAGGTATATCACTGACACACAGGGAGACACTTCCCTTCAGATACCTTGGCTCATATAGAGCTTTATTTAAGTTTTGATTCAGATAACCATTTTTTCCCAACCAATTTAGGGGTTATAATATCTGCTGTTGACCTTCTATTACAACCTGTGAACCATCCTGTTTAATGTGAAATTACATCATGTAAGAAATTCCCTTTTGTCCATTATCTTGGTCACTGCCTTGACAGGGCTCTCAAAAAGTCGTGGGAGTGTAAATCAGAGATGGGACTAAGAAGTGAGGAACTCGGGAGTAATAGGTGTGAATCTAACATGGTGATTCCTTTTGTTCCTAAGGCCACAGCAAGTGCGCAATGAAGAATGGACATTAGGTGTTTCTTCCTGGCACTGTGTCAAGTGCAGAATATTTTATGCAAATGAAATATCCTGTTCCGAGAAATAATAGATCTGTAGTGATTTCATTCCCATGTTAGAGCAAGAAGGTTTACATTGAAAAGACGGGTTGGCCACAACTCTGACAACTTGTTGAGCACAAAAGGAATATCGAGAAGAAATTAATTGTGTGGCATTAGCTAATAGGAAGCAACACATACACGAAAGGCAGGTCACAGACAAAAATTTCATAGACCATAATTGATTATTGTGATTTGCTTAACTAGACTTGGAAATTATGGGAGAAAGTGAATGTCATGGGCAGGGAGGTGTAAGTCGAGGCTGAAAGATATAACATACCTTGTATACGTTATGCCTTCTCCTAGATAACCTCTCAGACCAGCATCAGTGTTCCTAACTTGTAAAAGTAAGCTAGACATGTCATTATGAATGTGAGATGAAGGTAGAACAGCTAACAATAGATAGGATTCTGCATGCTAGAGGAAGATGAGGAACATAATGGCACAATGACACCTTTGGAAAGTTAGGAGATTTTACTGAGCGAGATGGAGTTCAGTTGTTGGATATCTCTGAGAGAGACTGGATGTACTTTTGTCCTGTTTCAGGTGTTTCAAAGTACATTGTCTCAGATATTTCTTTTGGGATGGAATCCTATGCTTTTTTCCTCTCTTGATTTGCTACAGGCCAGATCATCGGGGACTTTCGCCTAAATTTAGAGAAGACAACCAAATCACAGTTGCTTGGAAAGCCAACATCTGTCTATGGGCCTTCTCCTTTGCCTTTTCTGCAGTTTGCTTAGTGCTCTTCTCACATATGTACATGTTCCATGTGAGGTGCTGTGCTCAAAGCATGATCTGTACTATGTGTTTTCATCAACATAGCTAAGCGACTCAGAAGCGTCGAGGGGTCACCAGTTTATCTGGTGGTATAGCAATGACAACAAAATTTCTAGTGCCGACACCCACGGCAGCAGAGGGTGTTTTTCGCAGAATAATTAGCACTGTGGAAAGACTTAGTGAAACTGGACTACAGACCTTCTGCCAGCCTATGCTCTGTCCCCAGCTGGGATCATATATAAATTAGCACAGAAGTACCAACAGACAGCTATATTGTTGACAAACCCTGCTTCAAATAGAATGGAAGACCTCTATTTCCAGTGGGAATATCTCTGTCTTTTTACTTCAAAGGAAATTGGGGCTGAGAGCGATGTTTGCTTGCATTTTTCCTCACCCTCAGGACCCTACGGTAAACTGTCCTTACATTTCTTCCCTTGGTATGGGAAAGAATTCGGTTGAATTTGTCAAAGATGGCTTCTGTTTCCCTTCCCTCCCACGTAGCCAATGTGGTTGATCCCCGTTGCTCTTCCAGGACTTCCCTGCCTGCTCACAGCTACATCCATTTTGTGGCAGAGAGTGTTCAGCTGCATGAGTGAACCGAATTCCTTCGGTCTTCCTTGTTCGTTTAACATGCAGTCTTAGAAATCAGGGGCATAAATCACATTTTGGATACAAATCAAAACATGTGATTAATACCTAGACATTTATGGCCATATAATGTCGCACCACGGTTAACAAGTAACATTTGGCTATGGAGTCTGTGCACCTGCTAAGCAGTAATGTGCTACTAATGTTTTAATGAAGGATCCCAGGGAAAAAAATGCCTCTCTAAGCTAATGGTGAAAGCTTGCGTTCCTGGAATGCACACATGCGGATAGGAGAGTTGACTGACTGGGAATATAGCCATTTGTTTTCCCAAATTACAAATAATAATTAATAAATAAAATGTTTCCTCCTGGCTGTAGGCAGGGAGTTGGGAGAATTGCTTGGCAAACAAACTGATATTTAAGCTATGATTTGCTGAGAATATTTGCACATTGCTCTAGAACAGTGGTCCCAGGAGGAACAATACTGAGGAACTTGCATTTTGTGGACAGGTTTGCTCTCTCTGTTGGCCTTGGCTTTAAGTTTTTAATTTACTGTACCCACAAGCAATATCCGAAATTTTTGTGGGCAATGTGTTTCACAGGAAACAAAGATTGGGAACTATGGCTTTCTGGTAATGTACCGAGTTTATTGATATTATGGCATACAGCGCAGCTTTCGCAGACTGAAAGTGGGGGAAAAAGCAGGTATTATGTACATAGGCCCTTTCACAGGGAAACTAAAAAACAATCTGCCATCCTGGTTTGGTGCAATCTGGACTCAAATATGTTCTTTATCATTATGATGGTAAACTCCAGGGATGCTACCTGGCACTGATGGTTTAGCACTGCTTCAGAAGCAATGATTCTCAATGAGAAGTAGTGAAGGGCCAGTGTCTTTCTTCATTTTTGCAGAGAAACTTCAAAAAGAAACCCTTCAGGACCTTCCACAAGAATGTCTCTGGGAAACACCTCTCTCAAATATTTGTTTTAGTGTCTCTGCTTCACGGAGACATTCATCTAACCTATGATTTGGTTGCTAACAGTGGTGAGCGGTAGATCTTTGAACAGAAGGTGCTTGGGACCTGCTGCTGCCATCTTTGTGGATGCAAGTGTTCTCTACTGGTCAATTAAGGTAGATGTTTGATATTAGGAGGGTGCTTTACTCCTCACAATGATGCAGAGAAGTGTAGTGAAACAGATGTAAAAGTTGCCTTCAGAGAAACTTGTATGTTTATGTTGTTATTTTTGCTGCGTATTTCTCAGGGCCATACAGCCCTGAGCTGGCAGCGGCAAATAAGAGTCTTGAGAAGTTTCTCCTGACCTGATCCCAGCTAAAATAAAAAAAAAAAAAGAATATTTGAAAAGATTTTAAAGTGATAATTACTGAGACTTGTCAAAATTACCCTTTCCCCCTCCACAGGCTATTTTTATTTTGATTAACCATTATTTTACGAAGGGAAATTTTTTTTGATAGAAGAGTCTCTGATATTTTTTTTTCACTTATTTTTTTCCTTGAAAGCATCCTCTCCCTGTACTTTTCTGTTCCCATGGCTGAGGATAGTTCAGTGTATATTGTCCGAAAGCTGCCCAGATTGGTTCCAAGTTAATCAGGTGGTGTGTTTTGAGGCTGCCTTCAGGAACTCAGCTGTTGCTAGTATGGAACCGGATTGGGTTTCCTAACTCAGTTCCTTGAAACCCAAATCTTCTCCTCAGCTTTTGTTCAAACAGTAGAAAATAAATCCAAAGGACTTTGTATGAAAAGCCATTTCCAAATTAAAATAATGATACTTTGATTGAGAAAATGTTGATTGGCTGACTATGCAAGTCTGATTAAGAGAGTGATGAAAGTGAGTGAAAGAATTGGGGAGTGCATCTGTATGGCAAACTTAATTGCAAGATCTAACTCAAGTGTTCCAGTCATCTCCCTGATCACATATGAAGCATCTAGCTTGGAAGTGTAGCAGGGCTTCTGACTGAGCAAGCTGCCTCAATTTCAGTTATAGGCTAGGGCTCAGATGTTGCCTTCATGCGGTGTTATAGCCCCCCCACTTTTCAGGAAAGACTGAGGCCAGTGCTTGAAATTATGCAAATCCTCCAATACCTTCTCGCAGTTCTTCCACGTATTGAGGAGGACGTAAAGATCCCCCTGCAATTTACTGGGGAAAGCCCTTGAAGCTTCAGTTCTGCAGCACTGGGAGCAGTGGAGATGCCAGAGGTCTTGGAGAATTGGAGGGCATGAGGGGGCCTTGTCTGGCCTCCTAAAAAGACCCTTAAGTTGTATGTACTCAGTCTCTGCCATATTAGATAAGGCAGCAGGAGCAAGACTTACCAGTGCTCTGCTGAGCCAAGGCTGCCATTTCTGCTCTGTGGGTCGTTTGGACCGCTGCAATTGGCACCCACTATCATTGGGTTGCTCAAAAACATGCCTCAGGGCTATCTCAGCAGTTTCCCTCTTTAGCTGTGCTCTGAATCCCTTGACTGTGGGCAGCAACTGGAGCTTTTTCATGAGGATCTAAGTAACTAGATGGAATAGCAGACATTGGAGAATTTTGCCTCCTGTTTTAGCAGAGGACTACCAAAGGAGCATTTTTTGCAGCTGGGCAGGGGATAAATAAAAATCATCCCAATCTTTTATTGCAGGGATCATACTTGTTCAGCGACTCAGCCACAGACTTTCTAAAAGGCACCAGACAGCAGTCCAAAGGCAGAAATAACATGTGTGAGGGGGAAAGAGATGTGAAGCACTGTTGTACAAAGATTCATGGATAATAATTTAGGATTATCTGGAGAGCACTAATTTAATTTTACTATGGCTAATGAGTTTTGTAGCATTTCTGCTTTAGGCAGCTGCTCCATAACCTTCTCACTTAAAAGAAAAAAAAAAAAGCTCAAAAAAAAAATCTTTACCCAGAAGAAACAGTTTCCTAGATTGGGTAGTTCCTTGCAGTATCTGTTCCATCCCTGAAGCTTAAATTCTCCTGAGTTAGCACAGTGGTACTGGAAGTACACTGCACTTTCTTGCAGTAGTATGTCAATACATGTATTGTCTTCATGTAGTATGTTCAAAAGCTGGAGACTAAATTGTGTGATATGGCTCATGGTGTCACTTCAGAATTTTGACTTGTTAGTACTTGTGCCCTACATGTTGGCACTAATGAAGAAATACTTCCGATTTATCAATCCCATTACAATAGTTCAGCAAAATGAAAGCTCTTGATACGTAGTAGGTCCTGCTCTTAGTTTGTTTATTGGGTAAATACAGTTTCATTCCACATAAGTAAATTATTTTCTCCAGTTTTATGTGGAGGTAGCAGACAGCAAATGTAATTTGGTCTACTGCCCATCTCTCAGTGAAACAGGAGCTGGGAAATCTGGGGTAGAAGAGGAAGTACTATATAGAAGAGATGAGGCTTATTCTTTTCTGTTTGACAGAAGTGAGATGGTGGATGAGGATGGGTCAGAAGCACTTGCTAAGAAGATGTGAGATTTTGTGCACTTTCCTTCGCATACTTCCATAAAAACATATTTTTCTGAATAAGTGGTAGAAACCTCTGTAATGTTGGTGACATCAGCAATGTCTTGGCAACTCCAAGTTATCTTGGAGTTAACTGGAGCTTCCTTTATATTAAGTGAAATATAACTATTGTTTAGATAGGAATACTGTGAACTATCAAACTAGTGGCATCCGATTTATTTTTTTTTCTTCATGGGGAGAAAAGAGTTAAAGACCATTATGTCTTTGCTTTTAGATGATAACAAGTGGTAAGATCTACCTGAGTATTTGAAAATAATAGCTAAATGGTAACAGTAACATATTGACCTCCTTCTGGAATGTCATTGTGTTTACCTGACTCTGCCAAGTATTTCTTGTTTGCCAAAGACTAATTTTCACATTAAAAATATATATATTTTGTGTCTAGCTCAGTAGAGTTCCCTTACACAGTGCGGAACCCATAATTACATTGGTAATATCAGTATGGAGAACCATCTCAAGCCATGATCAAGCTGAGCAGTAGTTGGGGAGCTGCGCTCATGTGTTGCTCCTCAGTGCAGCAGCCAACACAGGGCAACCTGGAAAGAAACTGAGCAGACCCATGGTGGATGCCAATGAGCTGGATGGGCATGGCGCAGAGAGCATGGCAGTAGAAATCTTTTTTTCCTCGATTTTCATACACTTTCCTGCCAACTGCTATTTTTCAAAAGAATTTTTAATGAGTGCTAATGCTTAGCTCAGGGGAGTACTAGATTAAATGGTGTTCGGAGCTCTTCTAAGCTCTTCTGCACATTCATTCTGCCTTTAGAATAAGTTGTGTGACTTTTCAGGGTGTTATAAAAAGGCATTAATAAAGTTAGGTAAGCCATTGCTCTCAGCCTCAACAGTTTTAAAAAAACCCACAAAACACCAAACAAAAAAACTAATTAATTGATCTTGTCTGCAAAACTCAAATAATGAAGTTACAAATCCATGTGATCTTAAAAAAGAAAAGCAATAACTTATTTTCAAATTTCCGAGCTTTGTATGTATGCCTTCTAATTTCTCCCTACAAATATTTACACACCTTTGAAGTACGCACAGTTTCTTCCTTTTCAATTGTGTTCAGAATTTTGAGGAAAAACATGAAATGAACTGCAACATTCATGATAAAACTCCAAGAACTGACAAGACTGTAACCCAGTCTTTTTAAACACAAGGTCTTTTAAATGGCCGTGGACATTTTACAAGGTCATAATCTTAAAGTAGGTGGGTGTAGTGTGGATTGTATTTGTAATGCATTAATAAGAGGTAATAGAACTGCTTTATAAAAATTTCTGAGAGAGAAAATTTTACAGCTAGACTTTATTACTGTTTCACTAATAAAGCTACTTCTGAAGAATGGCTAGATTTCACCCGTGAGCAAGAAAAAAGACTGAAAATGAGAAAAACTTATTTGCATCAAGATTGTAATTTCCAAAGTAATTATAAACAGTTGTACAAAGTTTCATAAACTACTAGACATCGAAATTGTTGATTTCCAAACAAATAGAAATTGATTATGAATTTTACAGTGCTTAAAGAAGGGCGAAGGAGGGAATCACTGAGCTTTTCATGAAACCCTGAGCTGTGGCTCCGACCTATCATTAATTTGTTCTTTTATCCAAAGTGACCACAAACGTATTTTACTGTCCATGAAACCTAAGCTACTTTTAGGCCATACGACCACCATTTGTAAGTACAACTTTTAGCTGCAAAAGCTGCAAAGACTGCCTGCATAGTAGGTGCCAGCCATCTAATGTTGCATCCATGAAGCTAGAACTGAGCAGGCCAAATAGCTATTTAGTCCATCTGTGTAAGGAGTAAGAGAGAAAAGGTAATACAAAAACTGAAACAAATATAAGGAGGTGATGGCAGAGTGTTTTTCAGTGGAACGGTGTTTATGTGGAAGAGAACTACAACTGAGAGGATGCAGAAGAAAACAACGTGAGCAAAATGGAACAATACGGTCAACTGAAAAGCTTGAAGTAGGGTGATGTTAAAGGATTTTTTAAAAGGAGAAAATATGGTAAGGGAACAAACAATAGGATTTTTATAGTAGGTATTGGGAGCCTGATGGAGCATCTGTTTCAGGAGATTGCAGAGCACAAGAGTGGCATCTTCCCTGACTTTGAGGTTGGGAGACATTCAAAGAAGCCGATCTCAGCATGCTGTCACATCTATGCTGTGCAAGTTGCCATAAGGGTACATCAGGTACCTCTAAACAGTCCAACTCAAACGTTCAAAGCAATCTAGCTGTGGCAGCAGACATCTCCACACCATTATCTCTTCATGAGGTATTACCATTCAGATACAATTGTTACTGTTTGTAATTGTTGTGAAATTTATATTGTTTTTGCTGACAATTTGCTGACTAATGTCTGGTGAAAAGGAGGAGAAGCTAAAGGCAGAGGCACAGATAATATTTAATCAGAAATAGTCATGGGCAAAGTGTCCTCCGAAAGTAATCAGAATCACTGTGAAAGAGGCCAAAAGTGTGTGCAACGTTGTCACAGTTTTACAAGACTCTGTACAAATTATACCACTTACAAGTCAGGCTTTTTTAATCAAAAAATCAGAGGAGGTGGGGATGTTCAAATCATGTTTTTGCAATATCCAGCCAACACAAACCTTCTAAATCTTTTTGTCTTGGTGAAGGCAAGAGATGCTTTTGTGTCTTCAACAAACTACCATCTTTGAGCCATCATTGTTGGATTATTGCCTCCTGTTCCACAATTTTTAGGAATTATATTCACTGAGTCCTACCCAAGCAAAGGCCTTCCCATTTAAATCCAGTGATTTAGCTTCTCATTGAGCAGAGCTAAAGAAGGCCGAGCAGCTTTTATAAAAGGAGGAGGACACAGCAGAAGGGACTAAAAGAGAGTGAAAGCAGTAAAGGAGATTCAGGAGGAGGATATTTTTAGGGAGACCCTTTAGAGTAAAAGATAAGTGATGGAGAGGCTAAGGAACAGAGACAAAGCACCTGCAGCGAGCAAGGCCAGTGAGAAGGGGAGGGAAGACATTAAGCACCCTGGAAAGAAAACCGGCATCATTAGAATGAGGCATTTACTCTCTCTTGATCCGAATGACAGAAGCAAGGCAATCTGCTGTTTGTGTTGTAAAAGTGTTTGCCGTGGGAAGTATGGTATATACACACAGAAAGAACATCTGTTCTCAGAAGGCTCTTGCAAATATAAAGCTGCAATAATGCGGTAGAAACATCTGCACGGCTTATAGCAGGGCCACCAGTAGTGCTCTTGGGTGGGGGAGGGTATGAGACATGCCACATACAGGAGAAGGTCACAAGGAAACATCTTTGAGAATAAGGTAACTTTTTGTATGTATCCGCATGAAGGTAAGATACCTATAGATGAACCGCAGCGTTCAGTGTTGCAGACTACTACTGTGGAAATGCTCTAAACCCTGCAAAACACGTTATCGTCCTTTCTCTTAATGATTAAAATGACAACGTGCCCATGTTCTTATGTAGTCACAGGAAGACTCAAGGATTTTAAATAAAGTCAAAGCATAAAGGTTTTCCTCTGCCTGGTTACAAGAGCTGCAAGATTTTATGGCATAGTCCTGTTAGCAGAAGACCAAGAAATTCAGAGCTGGTAAGGAGCAAGTGGGACAAAATCCATTGCTGACTGGCAGCTTGCTGATGATGGTATTGCTGCAGTCCAGTTGCAGGAAAATATGCCCAGACATAGTTCTCTGCTGTGGTTACACAGCAGCTGATACCTGAAAGACTAATTTCTGGTTATTTGGGGTATCGCTTCACTACAGATGTTGCAGGGTAAATATGATTGCATGATTTGGTGCCCTTTGCCTCAGTTCTTTCCTATTGCAAATACAGCTTAACAACAGGTGCCTGAATAGGGCAACTGTGCTTGTGTGTGGAATTTTTAATGAGAAAAAGAGAGAAAATCTACAGCTCGTTCACAGCTTACAGTCTTCAAAGGATGCATTTGGCAGCATCAGGGCTGGTTTTTATCAAGGCGCTCTTACATGTTTCCCAAAGTGACCTATTCCTTTGCTCCATTTCAACTCTCCTCCTCCAGACTTCGTGACTTCAAAGTTGGTCCAGAGTCTTTTACAGCAATGTTACCTATTTTCATTCCTTCAGGATATCGCTAAACTCTACTAATTTAGAGCTCAGGTGGACACAAATGCGCAGCTTTACCTCCAGACAGTGACCACTTTGACAGCGTCTAGGGTTCAAAGTACAAGTCTTGGAAATTTCAACTTGAATTTAGATAAATGAGAAGAACTAAGCACGGGAAATATTTATGAACGTAGTATCTTACATGGCTACTTCTGCTTTTCTCGGCATTTCTCTACACCAACTGGACTTCTTTTCTATGTGAAATATCAGGGGTGGAAGGGTGGTGCATCTGACAACTGGGCTATGTTGAGGCACCATCTGTATGGCAAAAACCTGTTGCTGGCAATGGGAATGTATTTGCTGAGTTCAGCAGGTGATGGCTGAAGACTTTGGCCCGCATTATGCTTAAAAGAGGATTTTTAGAACATGCAAATTGCTGAACATGATGCTGGATGTCCTGGTGCTTGCAGACAGGCAAGGCTTTTACTCTTTTTGCGTGTTCTTTAATGATTTGCAACAACAGTTAACAAGTATTCCCAGAAATTTGAGCAAAATTACCTGTTTGGGTACAGACAGTGAGCGTGTTCTGTTTTACTGTAATTAGCAGAGTTAAGACACAAATAGTGTTTGTAAATCAAGACCAAGAGGATTATGTGTAACACAAACCTAGATGAGTAATCCAGGTGCCAAAACCAGGAACTACTTTCCCATGGGTCCCAGTGTAATTCATGGGCAGGGGTAGATGCCTCCGGTACAGAAGATGGAGCTGGGAGCCCTGACAGAGCCTGTCTCTCTCCCCTGTCTGAATACGGTACCTAAGGGAAGAAGCTTAGCAACTTCACCCCTGGACGGGTATGAATCTTCTCCCTTTCCCAAATAGGTAAAATCCTATTTCAGTAAAGTGCTTTGGCATTTTTATCTTTTGGCATATTCATCTTTAAGCATCCAAATAACCCAGGTTGAAAGGCACTAGATGTATTTAAAAACAGTAGCATACTTCAGCGTGTGGCGAAAACAAATGAGGAGAGGTCTTCCATCTTACAAGCTTAAAGATGATGACTAGGGTTTCTTTGGTAGACATCAAGCAGTTAAAATAAAGGTGTTATTTGCATTTAGGAATATTCCTTATTGTTACTTTAAATAAAAATTGTCCTTCCCCTTCTGCAACATGTGCTTAGTTCCATTGGTTCTGGAGAGCGTGTAAATTATACTTACCTTGGGAGAAAATAACTTGGCCTTGAAATCAGATACCTTTTCCAGAACAACCATGTGCTTTCTGGCTCTGGAGTGCTGCATTGCATCATACTTCACAGAAGAATTCTTATAAAAGGGATAGTTAGTCAAATCTAAAATGCTTTATGAAAAATGCCTTGTGGTGACTGGGGGGAGGGAGAGTGCCTCATTTTTAACATCAGGATCACCACACGTGTGGTCAAAATCCAGGTGGAAAAGTGAGTGAAAGACTTTGTCATGTGGAGAAGATATCTTTAACAGGGGCTGAGAGAGGAATAGATTTGGTCCCTGCTGTCCATGTTACTGTATGTTAGAAGGATGCCAACTCTCCACACCATGGGCTCTTCTGGAGCAAAAATCACCCTGCTTTTTCTCATGAGGAGTGCAGAAATGTTTTGGGTTTGTTACACTGCAGAACAGAGAAAAAATCTAAAATCTCACAATGTGTCACCAGGCAGGAAAACAATTTCCTTCCTAATTCTAATGACTTACCATTTCTCATAGAAAATAATGCCAATAGCATGTTAGTGTTTTCAAATAAGATGGAAAAGAGTAGTTTCATCACTGATGTTATGGTGTAGGTAGAAGAGAACATTAAAGCTGAAAAATATCAGCCCTCGGGTCAGAAGGGGCTTTTTCCCTGATCTTCCTTTTCATTCATTTTTACATCACATTTATCTCCAGCCATAGAAAAGGTTATTACTGGGCTCCTAGGTGCTGGTCATATAAAAATGACAATATTAAGCAGTGTCAGGTGAGCCAGGGAGGAGCAATGACTGTGGCATTTTTCTAGCTGATTTTTGGCCGCAGTGATGTCATGATGTCATGCGTGCAGGCAGAAGTGGAGGAACAGCGTACTGAAAGGAACAGTACAGGCACACTTGGTGTAGCCAGGGCAATTAACACTAATCATCACAGATGCCATTAACTTCTGGTAAAGAAACGTTAATCCCACAGATCTATTATTGCCTGCAGTGTCCCGAGGAGGGAGGGCGAGGGGGAACATGTAGCTACTGGGGATCTCATGGCAAACATAAAGAGCTGCCAGTGGCCAAATAATGTGCTCCTAGAAAAAGGCATGGTCCATTATCCCTGCTGAAAACAGAGTGACAAATTACTGTAAAAGTACTGTACTGCAGCTGAAAGAAGCCAATAATTTCATGAATTTTACAGGTACAGCGAACCATAACAGTATGTTCTAGTACTACCCTCTGCATGCTACAGTGCTTTACACTATAGTTCTTTTTACAGCACTCACAATATAACCCATGTCCTTTCTTGGAAACATCCCTCAAGTCAGGATACTCTGAAAGTACATCTGCTCTACACTAGGAGACAAATAACACTAGGTTTAAGAAACTGTGCTATAACTTGCATGCGTATTACCACGATCCAATTCTGACCTCATCTCTGTTGATCTTATTTCGGTGTGCATCTGCTGACTAAGAAAAACGTTACTACTGATTTGTATTAGAATTGAGTCTCAAATATCTTCTGTGATGATTAATCTCTTCAGACTGTTTCCTGCATCTCAACCATGGTCTGACCAACTCATGCTGCTTCTTGAGTACTGGTGTGACGTTCAGTACGTTGGCTATGAACACATGCCTTACCTGCAATATAATAATAACCTTGAAAATGCAATAATATTTGGAGTTGAATGCCAAATGCATTTGGTAGTGCACAGATGCACTGGAAAAGGGAAGTGAAAAGAAGGGAGATACCTGGAGAACTCGATGAAACAACATAGGCAGGAGGTGAAGTAGTTGGTGTGCTTCAGATTTGGATGTGGAAAACATTGCGTGCACGATGATGGTCAAAGGAGAGCAAAAACAGCAGGTGAAAGCCAATTCAATCAAAAAGCTTAGGGTTGCCTGGATTTAATTAGAGCATTCGCTGTTTCATCACAGATTACTGCTAGAAAGTCTTTTAGTGGTGAGAAGACATTTAACAATAAGAGACAGTTTACAATCAGTGACTCCTTTTTTGGCCAACAGATGTGCTGAAGTAAGGATGAAGATCTCCTTTGCTAGAGGAGACCCAGTTAGGAAATGACAACTTTTGCTCTGAACTTACCTGACATGCTAGCAATTCTTTTGAAAGAAACTAGCCTTTTTAGCACTTGTTCTGTGATTCATAGATGGAAAAACTCAAGAACTGAGCAGTTAGTTTATAAATATTTTGAAATGTCATATATTAATTAATTCATTGTTGTCAACAATATCTACACCACAGTGTAAAAACAGTTTGTAATTTTTCTGTGTAGCATCTTCTGAGTTTGACATCTCAGTATTTCACAAATACTGATTCTGATTTCTGTCTGCACTAAAGGTTCTATTGGTGGTATGAAAGGAAAAGCATATGCTAAAAGAAGTATATACCTGCAAATCAGGCTTGTCATGTTTACCTGTGTTAAATAGGTAAGTGTTATCACTCCCTTTTTTCCAAAGAAAACTCCTGAACAAAGGCAACGCAGAAGACATTGGTAGCACAGTAGAGAGCAGAAGCTATTTTGTTCCAGTCCTAACACTTTTTTTTTCAACCACAATTAATTGCCTGTTGCCAGTGACTGTTCTGAGGCCATAGAAATGGGTCTGTGTTGAAACAAGCATTGACGGTTCTGAGACAGTGGTTATTAAAGGATGTCCCCATGACCCACTCCATCCTAGGGTTTGGTTAATTCTCATCTTAACTTCATGTTTTGTTTATTGGTTACATTTTTGACAACAGCAGTTTTTATGTTTCTTTAATTTACCAACGGAGGAGAAGAATGCATCCTTACAACATTAACTGCTGGTGTCAACAAAGAGAGATGGGACAGGGCTATAATTGTCGGAATTGTTATTCAGATGCGTGTGACTTGATCCAATAAACGTAGGTTTCTGGCACCTTTGTGAGTGACGCTTTTACAACAGACTGCTGTTTGAGTGTGTCTTGCAAGGATTCCCAGCACCAAGTAGTATTATTGCTTTCAGATTCTTTCCCTAAATTATGCCTTTTAAAGGAAAAGTCTGTGTAGCTCCCCTATATGATCAGGTGGCTTTGCTGGTTTCTGAAGCAGGTTTCCCACAGGGTCTGTCTTGGTATGGGAAGGAAGGATAGGCTTCCTGGTAAGCTGTAGCAAGGTCCTTGCCTTCCTATCCATAGACTCTGATACTTTTCAGAGCTGACTTCACACCACCAAAACCATGTTGGAAAATGGCCCTGGATCCCTCTGGTGCAGGGGTTGAGTATAGTCATCTTGGGTATGAAGTATGGCAGAGCCTTTTGCTCCATGTCCAAACTAGAAGAGTCATTTAAAGACTAAAGTACTGTCGGTGGCAAGACAACAACTGTCAACCACTGGAATCTAGAAGAAAGCTTTAACTGGAGTGAAAACTTTCATGTCTTGAGATGTTAACAGAGATTAGATATGGAGAAGTACAGGCAGAGCAGGGGCAGCAGTCAGGGAGTGGGGAGGAGAGACAAGAAACACTAGCTGCTTTACCATGAAAGAGAAGACAATGAAAGGAGTCCTTTGAGAATGCTTTTCTTCTGCCACATCTTTAACCACTACTAATATGTCAGATGGCTAGGACCTAAAAAACTCAGGTAAAGATGCCTAAAGTAGGCATCCATGTTGTTTCTTTGCCTTTGCTAAATTTTTCACCACTGGTGAGTTTTCCAGTACCAGACAAAGGGTACACAAATAAAAGAAAAATGCAGACAGGCTAAAGTGTGAACTTTCAGAAGTTGGCTAAAGAACAATACCCTTTCTGTCCTGAGAAATGGAGTAATCCAGTAAAATCTTACCACTGGTTCAAAGCATGAAATGGAGTCAAAGATGTAAAAAGACTCTCAATGGATTAAACCGAATCCACAATGGCAGCCAAGCATACCAGCTATAAATGTTCTCAGTGAGCCTGCAGACACGGATGCTCTCCCAGTCTCAAGTGATAAAGCACTTATCCATTTGGCTTTGGGCCAAAAGATTTGGAGATCTGAGGCAAAACCGATCACTTTAGGAGAGAGTCTGCTATGGGTAATTAAAGGCAGATTACTGGATTAAGATTTGATGCAAATTTGAAGTCCTTCCTTTTCTTTCCAGATTTATTTTATTTTTCTTGTCTTCTTTGTCTCTGGGTAACTATAATTGAATGCGTCTTTAAACTGTGAATTGTAATTTTGCTGTCAGCAATGGAGCTTTAATTTCAGATATTTATTAGAAAATTTCTCTGCGAGGCTGTGAGTTTTGTTAGCTGGAGGGACTTGAATCAATTGTATAGCCTCCCCCACAAAGCCACAGACAGTGTATCATATTTTGGTGCTTTGGATGTTTTATTTGCTAGTGCGAGAAGAAGAGATAATCTCTGTCCCAACCCGTATTCCCCTCTACTTCACTGTGGTCATGTTCTTCTGCACATGCTTGTTTTTAGACACAAGGATGGATTCCCATCAAGGTTCACTGTCCTTGCGTGTGGCCCTGGCCCACATCTATGGCCATGGCAAATCCACTGTGATATCCTATTCAGAACTGCAGCGAGAAGGGAAGTTTTCCTCTTATGTAGATGAACAAATACATCCCTAGTCAGCAGTGTTGTTCTCATGATTGCTACTGAAAGATATGACAAGAGTAAATGAATGCAGAAAAATGGAGGAGAAACAGTTGCAGGGAGAAGTCAGTCTAATTTATGAGCCCCCATTGCTTCTTCAAAGGAAATATATACCCTCTTTCAAAAAAGGGGAGGGAGGGTAAAAGCAGCAGCTGAGGATTCTTGGAGTGCAGGAGAATCCTCAGCTGCCATGGAAATAATGAGGACGGCACCAGCTGTTCCCAGTCTGTCCCACACACTTTGGGGGCACTGTTGAAGGCCAGCTGCTGCACACTGCTCAGGTGATGCTGCCAGTGAGGTATCAATGCTGCATGCTCATACCACTAAGGAAAGTCTCAAAATACGTTTAAAGATCACCACAGCAATGTAGAACAGCTTTTTTTCTGTTTCACCCAGGTACATTTTGTAAAAGATGTTCTGACATCATGAGCGTGTGCCTGTGATGAGTAACCGAATGATCTCACTGTTGCATTTGTGTCTTTTCCTCCTGTTCTCTACCCACTGCTCTGTGACTTCACTGCTCTGTGTCCAGGATGTTTGTAGGCTCTTTGGCATCTGGGCTTTGTGTCTGTAATGTCGGGTGAATCACACATTTTAAGATCAATAACACGAATAAAAAGAACTATTGAGACAGTAAGTCAATGGGGAGGCTGGATGGGACCACGTCATCATTAGATCCCCTTTTTGGGGGGGACTTTCTGAATCTGTTTGAGAAAAGTTATGGTATGATGTGCTTTATCCATGTTCAAGCTGGATAGTTAAGAGAGTTTTTATTTTTGTAATCATCTCTCACAGTGCACCACAGGCATGCTTTTATTGCGCAGTGTCACTCTACCTTGTGGAGTCTTGTTGCTCGAATAGCTGTAGTTACTCAAGCAACAATAAAGCTGTGTGTCTGCAGAGCGTATCTCTGCCTCTTTACCCATTGTGCTACCTGCAAGAGACAGCAGAACCAAGCAAACCTTTCAGATCTGCCTGAAGAATGGGGTCTACTTAAATGCCGTGCCGCAATATGTTAGTTGCTTGATGGCATTATGTCACTGTCAGTCATTCGGTGTAGAGCTCTAGTATTGCTCGCTCTCACTCTCTCAGTCCCTCTCTCTTCACTCTAATTGAACTCCTTATAATTAAGATAAATTCTGAGCAATCAAACCTGGAATGTGGATGAACAGTCCCTTGTGCAATCCCAAAAGTTCAGCTTTAGGAGGTTATTTCATACACTGTAAATCATTATCCCAGTTTAACTACAGCATGTGGGACTGTGAGTTCTTGGAAAAGCTTGCTGCAGCAACTTCATTTATGAAGATAACTCAGTGGGAAAGGTTCTCTATTTACAACTGTGTGATTTTATAAGGCATACTGGATTCTTTAATGTTAGCAACTTAGCAATCAGTGAGAGGCATCCCAGTGCATAGACCCTACAGCTCATTACCAGAAAATGAGGTGTGACTCCTGAAGATGGATTTCCAGTATCCATAAGTCACACTAGCATTTCAAGATAAAGGGGGACACGTAGCCTATTTGACTTAGCTTGAGGTACAGCCCTCTACTGATGAGTAACGGGGATGTGATGCCGAGCTGCTATGAGTCAGAGAAACACTCAGAATGTGATGGTGGGAAGAATGAAACAAAGGAGCTTTCAGATGAAGGAATAAAAAAGTCGGGAATACTCTGATTCTCATAATAAAGACCAGAAACATTTATGTGGTTTGAATGGCCAAGAAACGAGAGGTGCTTGGACCTGCACTGTGATTCCAGCTTCAGACAGGTCCCCGTGCCCGCCCCGGGCAAAGGCTAGCAGAAAGAATGGTGTTGTTTCCTGCAGGGTTCAACAGGGTTCTGGATTTACTAGGTCTTTCCAATCAAGCTCATCAAGATTCATTTATGTAGCTTTCCTATTGTTGGGCTTGTACATATTGTTTTGTGACCTTAGACCCTAGACCCCTCTGGCTGCCCAGATCATTCTTCAGACTCAATTCAGATTTATGTTTTGGGGAAGGAGAGAATGGAGATGGCACAGGCCATATGCCCAGGTCTTGTCCTGCTGTGGTGTTACAACATGGCTCATAACTTCTCAGATATTCCCTGATTTAGACATAGCTTCATTGAGCCATGTTTTGAGTGAGTCTAGACTATTTCCAGGTTTGTGTGAAAATCCTATCACATCATTTGCTGGCATACTCAAGAAATTGTAATGAGTATCAGCTTTCTCTAATTGTGATGGTTGCCTAAGGGGGACTCGTGAGAGGCCCAGAGACCTGGAATATCTCAATGCTTATGGCTGCTTCTGATACTGCTCTTCAAAAACAATTTATACATACTCACTGACTCTGATTCTGCAACTGGAATTGCAACGTGACAGAAATGGTGATTTTTTTTTTTCTTTTTCAAGTTCTTTTCTGTTTGAATGTGGTTATTAAGATGCCTTGCAATTATGGGTTCTTGAAACAGTACAGCATAGCAAATGTAATATACAATGATTTGAATAACATGGCAGTTTGAGGGGAAGATCCAAGTATGTTCTTCCTACAAGTTTGTTACGTTGACCTTCCACTCATGGATCCTGCCTTGAATTTCATGACATTAAGTCATAAACAGATGTGCTTGATCCAGCTGTATAAGGACCAGCTAGAAAATCAAATTACAAATCTGAAGGCAGCACAAAGATTTCTTGTTCTGACACTCCAAAAAAGAATAAGAAAAGAGATAAGCTTTGCTTAGGCTGGACTTCCTTGGAGCATCCTTCTTCGCTGTAAAGGAATTTGCGTATAGTTTGTATACTGTCTGTGGGGCAACATCTTTAGGACCATTTCCTCCATATGTTACCACCTCCACATCCACAAGCTACTCTTTCAGGTGTGACCTTTGTCTTAGTCGGTTTTTGATCTTACAAAAGTTTTTTTAAAAAACAAACAAAACAACTTGTGATTTTCTTGCAGAAAGTCTTAATATGAAATAATGAGGCAGAGGTTGAAATCATGCCCAAGAAATAGTCTTTATGATGCAAAGTCTGTTTTTACATGCTTGGATGCTATTTACCTTTAATTTGCCTGAGCTGTGGCCCTTCACGTGTATGAATCTGTGAAGGCTGTGATTCACCCCTGTGCGAAAGGCTAGTACAAGCTAGAGCCAGTTAAATTCCTCTCGAACTCTCAAAATGGCTCTTACATTGGATTCCACTCCGGAGGTGAAAACGAATGGATTGTTTCAAATATATCACCCTGTCTGGGATCTCTTTCTTTTGTATGCCAATGCTTAAATAGAACCTGATTTATCTTATTAGGTAGGAATTTATATCTTGCCACATGTAGTTCTGAAAATGATTTTTCCGCCTGCTTTGGGACCCGATTCTCCGAAGTGCTGAGCCCCTGCTGAAGAGGTGCTGAGCACCACACGTCCTGCTGAAGTTCAAGGGGGGGTGAAGTCACTCAGCACTTCCACGATTAGGCACTTTGTGACTGTGTTAAAGCTTTTCTACCAGAAAGAATTGCTCTTTTCATGGCATTTATTACATGTCTCCTTGAGTCTCCTTTACAGACTCTTTCTGCCATCTTTCTGTAATATGAGGAAATTTGATCCTGGAGTTATGGTGACAACCCCTTTCGAGCCGTGCCACTGCAGCTTTTCTTATCACCAGACACCATCAGTGGAATTACAGCTCTCTATTATTTGGTTGCTTTTTTCTTATATTCTATGACACATGGGCTTAACACAGAGACATAGAAGATGGCTTTCACATTAAAATCTCTTTGAAGAAGGGAGTAAGGGCGGGGGGGGAAGGCATCACCTAATTAAATAATTACCTGGTTGTCTCAGTTTATTGAGATATAAGTAATAACTTATTAACAACAATGCAGTTTTGACTGGCTGGTAAATAACCCTTCTCTGCGGCGGCAGTGTCAAAACTACTGAGAATCTCCTGCCGCCTGCCCTGCTCTGCTCTGCTTTGCAGCCCTGGTCTCCTCTTCCATCCAGTTGCTTCTTCCTTCTCCACTTCTGCAACACACTTCTGTTTTTACACTGGGGTTGTCTTTCTGGAAATCCGTCGTGTTGTTGTCCAGTGGGTTTGCCTGGGGCCAGCTCCACATTTAGGGTGAACTGCCACAGCTCGGGTTTATGACAGCTGAGGATCTGACACTTTATGTATCTTCTAACCCCCTGTGCCAGGCCAATTGTGGCAAGAATATAGGCTGGATTATAGATGCGTACGCTGCTTACGTTTTAACGTGTAGCAGGCTAGAGTAAGCCTTGTTTGTGAGCATGTTTATTGTTATCACCCCTTCAGCTCATCAGTCTCACCTCACCAGTGCAGCTCTTCTGTGTGCTTAGAATACACAGCTGTGAGTCTCTTAACTTCTGTGCATTAGCATCTTCAGAAACCATCTCATTTGGGAAAGTAGCAGTGGTATCTTTGAGTGGAAAGTGCTTATAAGCCTCAATCTGAAGTAGAAAGGACAGATTAGCTAAGATAGGTCAGGTTTTTTTAAGAGTTTTTTGCTGCACCAGGTACAAAGTTTCATTCAAAACTGAAATAAAGTGTGTTGGCTAATGCACAATACTCTTGTTGGAAAGCCTTCCATAGATTCTTTCTTCTTAAACATCATCAGCAAGACTTCATTTCTAAAGTCCCAGATGGTATCTGGGCAGGGCCCTTAGCAAGTAGTCAGGCTGCAGCGTTGTGCCTGACGTCACCACTTGTCCTTTATTGCTGCTGAGGATGAGTGTGAAGAAAAAAGACTCCCCTTTGAATTCTGGGTTCAACAAACCAGCTGAGTTTATTGTGATGAGTATTACAGGACTGGATGAGTCAGTAGGTTACAAAGTTTGCCTGGGTATTTGTTCCATGCAACAAACAAACAAACAAACAAACACACAGAACCCATCTCCCTAATCTTCTCCTGTGGCCAGCCATAAAAATTGTATGCTTTTTTTCCACATATTGGATGGTGTACCTGACAGGTCCTGACCCATGTGGTAGGGTTGTCCACTGGCTGCTCCTTGGTGCCAGCAGCCTCTGGGGACAATTCTGGGCACTATGAAGGACAATTTAACTTTGGAAACATGCCTCCTTCTGGCATGCCTGGCTGCTTCTGTGTCAGCTTTGGGTTTTCAGCCCAGGAACTGCCTCAGCTTGTTCCAGGCCACCCATTGTATCCCCTTGTTTTTGATGGCTGTGCTTGGTTATGGGGGGCGAGGAGGAGGAACTGAGTGGCATCAAGATAGAAAACCATACCGGGGCTTCAGGTAAATGATAATCAATTTGATTTTAAACTTTGCAGTTTTGTCTCCTATCTGTGGGGTAAACTGCTCTCCTATTGATGCTTCACTGCTTGTTAAACATCTTGTCCTTCACTCCACTTCTCTGAAGCATCCTGTCTATAAAATTGCTATGGTGACTTCATATAGGAATTAAAGAGAAAACATTCTTCTAATTGCAAGCAAACCTAGCCTGACTGCTTTTCGTAGAGGTTGGGTACATGATGTATTTGACAACGTGAGGGAAGAATGACAGCCTGGGTGAAAATAAGTTGGCCTTTTTTAATTTTTTTTTTTTAAAGATGCTAGTTGTATTCTTGTGACTATTTTAATCGGATACATCAGTATGCAGAGCAGAAGTCTGAGAGTCCTTAGGTCAGTTCGGACCAAGTTTTATTGGCCTTGGGCTCTGTATTTGATGTACTGTTGTGTAGTGTTGCATAAGCATCCCTTTGCAAGCATTAACAGTAATCTAAGGTTCAACCTGAGCGACAGCTATGCGTTGTGAATAGATCTATTTAGGTGGCAGGGTGATGTAAATAAGGATGACTAAGCCATGCCACATAAACAGAATTCGCCATACGATATTGTTCCCTTTGCATTTTTCTAAGTCTTTTGAAGTTAGGGAGGGGGAAATGACAGGGCGCATGAAAGCAGCACAGCTCACAGCTCAGCAGTCAGTCGTAGTTTGAGATTTGAATTACAATATCTCTGCCAGATGGACACGGATACCTATGAGGACGCTAGGACAAGACTGCTTCTTAGAGAGGTCAAGTGACTCAGTGTACTTTACCACATCTGTAAACTGAAAATTAAAAACCTGGAGGCATAACTGTCGTATTTTCCAAAATTTAAAGAGACAGAATTAATTTTTTCCTCTCGCGTTTTTTTTCATTGTCTGGAATATAGATTAGAACCATATTTGGAAGGCTCATTTTTTCTTGTCAATCAGTAAGGGCAGCCAGTCAGACCTCATCAGTGTAATAATGGATGTTCAGAGTGAATTAGTTAGCTCGATCACATCAGAGGTGACACTAAAGGGAGGGGAATACTTTATGGTCTGTGGGGTATTCACTTCTCTGGTAATTTGTCCACATCTGGAAAAGAGACGAAACTATTCCCCCCCCAGTTATGGTCAAACAACTTCAGCAGGAACTGAGGTAGAAGATCACCCTCTGGTCTGGCCAAAGCATCACACTAAAAGCTCTCCAGTGCCAAGGACTTAAACAATCAAAGTACTTCTTGTTTACCACTTCCCTCTTCAACTTATATTTCCTTAAACTCTGAAATTTCAGAAGTCTAAGAAAGCCAAAAATGTGGGTACAGTAACATTTTAAGTACGTTTTTTTTTCATTATCTGTTGTTAATCCTGCAGAGTCTGCTGGTAATCCAGCCTCTGGTGAAAGTAGGCATTGGAAGGAGATGCAGTAAGAAAGCTAAAGAGCATTTTTGCTTGGTCTGGATGCATCTGAATGACAGGGAGATAGGCCTGTCTTTGCACTCAACAGATTTCTGTGAAGGAATAGAGGTCATCAATATGAAATGGTGAACTCTGCCCAAACTCCTGGACGGGCCAAAACAGAGGATGGGGACAGGACCGTCTGGCCTCTGAGTGAGCATGTTGCTCCAGCTGCAGGCCAACTGGAAGGACATTTGTCAGGGCACAGCAAGGGAATGCTCTTAACTGTATGATCCTGCAGTCTGGTAAGCCACTAAGGAAATTCATTGCAATATACTATTAGGACAAACCAAAGTGTCTAAGATAGGGAGATGAAGCGAGAGCTTTGGGGGACCTGTCAGAGGAACAACATGCTGCAGAAATAAGGGACAGCTGGAATGGAGCAAGGATGGAGGTTTCATCTCTCTTACTTGGCTCATGGAGCTTCACATAGCCTTACAGAACAAATGAGGAGGGCAACCAGACCTTATTGTCTGCTGGCATCACCTCTGTACAAAGGGAGTTTTTTAAGGGACAGAAAAAGGACTATTTGCTCTCAAGCAGGGCAAATTAGTTTGCGAAAATCACCAGGTACCTTAGTGGTTATCCCCTTTTTATTCATTTAGATATTTCTTCATTACCCACGTGTGGCAGGATACCATTGCATTGTATTGCTCAGTTTCCCTGCAACTTTCTGTAGGTAAAAATTAGTTAGAAAACACGGAAAAAATCACAGATGAGTTGTGAGCTTCTTGTAGTTGCAATTTTGTAACCTTTGAGGTCTTATAAAATTAAAAAATATCCCAGACTCCCCACAAAATGCATTTGCTGTGCATGCTTGAAAGAGGATCAAGATACATATGTTAAAGCTGTTGAGACAAGAACAAATGAATATAAATCTAGGCATAAATAAACATAGCCCAGATATTTTCAGAAGATTTCTGGTCATCAGAGAGATGAGGCTCAAAACAGACACTAATCAGAAGCGTAACTGGTTTTAGGATGAAAGTCCATTAATGAATGGAACTCTAAGACATGTTGGCCAACAATAGCAAGGACCTGGATGACATCGCTTAGGAAGCTTTTCTGGTCTTTATATATGTGGTATCTATATTTAATGTTCTCTTGTATTGACAAGGCCTTGTGGGAAAATCTCACCACATGAAACTTCTCTGAGGGTAGTTGAGCACCTTTTCTGATAACCAAATTCTGTCAGTCACAAAATTCATTTTATGTATACTCCCAACACACAAATACGCATATATGTACACACTTATACGTACCTATACTTTTATATATATATATTTATTTTTAAATAAACAAATGGAAAACACAAGCTGCAATTAATGAACAACCATAAGATTGAATGGTAATATTTACACAACTGAATAGCATTTTTCTATGTCCTTACACTTTGACACCTAACTTGGAGCTTTCACAAAAGATCTGATTTTTAGAGTGTAATGATTTTTGAAAATCAGGTCTATTAAAAGGCTTACATTGAGCATCCAAAAATCTAAGTTCCAATTAGAATTTGCAAAGTTATATTATTGTACAGTTTAAGTGGGAAGAAACCTTAATATGCTTTAGGTCACATAAGTTTTGTGACTTAGAAATCCATTTTCACAACATAAACTCAAGAAGAACTACTTTTAACTACTGTGATGACAGCCTATATATGTCGAAATAGAGGAAAATATATTTCAAAAAGTCTTTGCAAAAATTCTTAAGATTCATGAATCTGTGGCCATTTTTTTCTTCCAAACGTTCAAGTTGGCGATTTTTTTCTGCCTACAAGCATTTTTAGGAAATGATTTCTAATTTATGTTGTTCCATGGAGGTCTTGCATAAAACCACTAATATAATGCCATATGATTTGGGGGGATCAAATAATCTGTGCAAATATTGACTCGCAAATATCCAGCACATTCAGAAAACAGTTCATAAGTAATTAATTGGCTAAAATGAATACAGAAATTCAGAGCATTATTCAGAAAAGCAAATTTTTCAAGACTGTAGCCTCTTCATTGGAAATTTACCTAAGGAAAAAGAAAAGTAAAATTACAACATCATCAAGTTGTTTTTTGTTGGTTTGTTTTTTTTTTTTTTCACCTGGCTCCAAATGCAATGTAATATATCTTCTCATCCCTTGCTACCCTTCCACTATCATCTTTCTATTCGCCTTTTTGGTTTGGACACTACATTATTAAGAATATTTATTTGATCAGCATAAGTTTAGGTAGCTTCTAGGATTTTGTCATTGTTACCCATATACACTTTTGGAGTGCCTTGCATCAAGGCGCAAATGTTTTTGATGCACAGAAGTGAGTAGGGAGATGTTTAAAAGTTAATCTTTTTCTTCCCCAGTACCGAGAATACTAAATATTGTTTTGCAGAAGCCTCTGAATAACTGTTGGAATGTCTGCCTCAGAGGAGCCATGTATTATGCACCCATCTTGTTTCAGGTTATTCTTTTTTGCTTACGGTAAGAAAGGCTTGTTGCAGTGAAATCTGCTTTCTGGAGTTGAGGGTATATCAATAAAATAACATACAGTATGAAAGCTGGGAATATTTACAAAACCAGTTAAAGAGGCAGGTTTTCTGTTCCCCAGCTGTTTCTCAGAAGGCTCACCAACAAGATGTTTCATATAAAAAGCTTAAGTAATTTTTATTAATACGTTCCCAAAACATTTTAAAATACATTGTTGCAGACTATTCAAAGTTGCGTTTGCTGTCATGGGTAGGCGAGGCAGCCTGTCATCAGACGGACAGCTCTTCATGAATTTCTTTCGTTTGACAAGAGCCACTTGTTTTACACGTAAATTTGTCATCTTAAATTCATCTGGTATATAACTGTTCTTATCCCACAGCCACACTGCTAATCATGTGCAGTATCAGTGTACTGCCTAATTCCCACTCGAATGTTATTGGTGAACCTTGAATGAGAAGAAGTAACTTTTCACTTTGAAAAGTTGCACTTGTAGCGTCTCCACAGCCTGATACTGACTCTTTTGAAATATTCCTAGACACAACCTCCCCACTGAATCAGCCTAAGCTAGTTTGAAATGCTACCATGTATGACACGATATCTTCTTGGGAATGGTACCATGTATTGCAGAAGAACAAATGAACATCTGCAGTGGTCACTGAGAACTTTAGAGAAGGCGGTTACCCTTGAGATGACCACCTACAAGGTAACTTTACAAGGGAATGGCAATAGGACATTGACTGCAGCTGGAATTATCATAGAAGCGTGTAATTTCTGGCTGCAGAAGTAAAAGGTTCAGCCACGCTTGCAGGAGCATTTGCCAGCTGAGTGGCAACACTTGAAGGAACAATTGAAAAGCCTCCTAGCAATCCAAACAGTAGCAGTCCAAAATCATCTTAAAGCAAGCTTCCTAGATGAGTACTAATCAAAACATGGAATATAGCCACTTTTGATGTCTTCGTACAATGTGGAGGGTGCAATCTGCTTGAAAGAGTTCAGAAAAGACTTTAGAGGAGGTTTCCAATGAACACCATATTACTCTTTTATAACCTTATTACAACAATATACATCTAGGAAGAACAGTTCAGATGGTTTGGTTTACTCCCGAGTAATGTGCTACCAGTGTTTGAACTGGAAAAGAGGCACTGAGAAGCCCACCTTTTCTTTTGACACCACTGAGCTGAACAATCTGGGATATAACCTCAGCTGGTGTCAAAGATGTTATCACTGAAGTCAGTGGAAATGCACTGATTTACATTAGCAGAAGTTCTGGCTCTGTGCCTTCTTTTGTCCTCCATCCCAGTTCCAGGGTTATAACAGACGACTCTTGAGTAGACTGGAAGGATTAAGCTGTTGATTTGGTATTTCAGGGATTAAAAGGCAGCCTATGATAGAGCATATGGTCTTCTTTAATATTCTTATATCATGCATCTAATGCAATCTACTGCCACAGAAACAGGAAGCCTGATAACCTGTTAGAATGAGATTTGTAAACAATTGCACCCCATATAAATTACAAAGCCAGCACAGGATAAGTTTATTACCCCAAGAAAATGAATTGATTAAGGTGTATGAACATTTCTAAGCTTTTAAAAAACAAATTGTCAAAGCTACAAATTATATAGGTCTTTAACAGTACAAATAAATATAATTAATAACCAGTCTAGCCAGTATTAAAGATTGTGTGGCTAGAGAATTCATCATTCTATTGACCCGAACTTTGGGCTGGTTACATAGCCCAGATGTAATTAAAACACACGCACAGTTTACCTTCCTCAAAACTGCATCAGGTTACACTGGGTTAAACTAAATGCCACAAGCTTGGATGAATCCCGAAGGGCTCTTGCCTCCTGCACTAAAATATGAGATCACTGCCCTTTATGTTTCAAGTTGTATCACAACAAACATTCTGTGTAAGAGGATACAGCAGTTTATATTGCAAATGCACCATAGTTTCTGCCAGCACAGAGTTGGCTTTTACTTTTTTTTTTCCTCCCTTTTTTTCAAGTGTTCTAAGGCACAGCCTTAATCCTTCGTTAAACAAAATTATCTCTAGGCTCATTAGGACTCTGGAGTTCATCGTAACTGGCACCGTGCAGCAAACAGGCAAAGGGAAGTTACTGGGTATCAGCACTGATAACAGGCACTGTGCGTGATTCTTCGCTGCTGAAATACCCTTCTGCCATGGCTGGCTGTAAGCGAATTGGCTGGACAGATTTTCCAGATCCCCTGAACGTTCCTAAATTACTATACTCACCCAATTACAGTCCTCAGGGGTCACATTTCATTTTCTGAAAACTGGTAACAGGCCACCACAGCTGATGAAATGATGTGGGTATCCAGGCAACTATTGTGCTGTTTGATTAATATAGCAAACACTTGTGTGGCATGATCTCACATGCCTCCAAATGTTCCACACGATCTGCCTCGAACTGGAGACCATAAAAGTTTGCCTCATAGTTACATTCCCAGTCTTGCACGGCTCGGATTTTCCAGATGAAAATATTTATTAGCACATCTTATTACACCCCTCTTTTGTATGGTTTAACCCTGATTTATGCATGAAGGCGTTTAGAAACAGGAGGTTGATTTCTGCTATTTCTTCCTATCTCCTTTATCTTCAGTGAAGTTTATTTGCTTCACTCTAAGCCAGTTAGCTACAGGAGGGTTTCAGCTTGCTTTCAGGTATTAAAATAGGTAGACTTGCCACAGACTTTTAATTCAGGATGTAATCTCGCTCCAGTGGATATTTTCAACGGCTGTAGCATGGACATCTGGCTAGAGGGGGAAAGGGGTACAGACAAAAAGTGCAGCTTCTTGTTGTCAGAGAAATAACAGAGATCTCTCTAAAATACCTTATATCTCTCACTTTAGTGGAGAGCATCTGGGCACTGCTTCCCCTTCAGATACCCTGAAAGGACATTTTTAAAAAGGTAGACCCAGCAGTGGCACCAGGACCGTAAACAAATACCTAACCCATTTTCCTTTTTGAACAGCACCATTTTCTACAGGCAGCCGAAGCACTCGGCTTTGCAAATGCTGGAGAGACGGTGAAGAGGGGAAGGAATAGCGTGCAGCAGCCGTCGCGTTCCCCCAAGGAAACTCGGTGGTGGAGAGCGTCACAGGCGGCACCGGCTGCCCGTCCCGTCCCGCGATTTCCACGGGGTACTCAAGGGGTTAACGGAGACTATGGTGGAGTGTTTGCTTTCTTCTGTTCGAAGTCAAACATCTGATCTTTATCTGAGGTGACAGGTTTAATGCCTTTCTTCTCTGACAAATTTTTACCCGGCGAGGAATGCAAATACATATATCGGTGTGGTTTTACAAGTGCTCATCTGAGCAAGGCAATATTGGCAGCTTCATCCTCTAATAAACAGCAAAGCCATGAGCTGGTGCCACTTGCTTAAAAAAATTTATATCCCTTACATCATTTAAATGACTTTACTTTAGATCTGTCAGGGGTCAGGTACTTGGACAGAGCTTTAGGGAAGGCGAAGTATCACTGTTCAGCAATGCTGACTTCCCTTCTCTCCCTCTCGTTTTTCTTTCTTTTTTCTTTCTCTTTCTGCTGCTTCTTATTTAAGCTAATTTAATGTTTGAAAAATACCCTATTGCCAGCCCCAGAGAGGGAAAAGCCTACCTCATGCGCATGGCAGGATATGTCCTGGTCAGCAGAAATTTGCTTTAGCCTAGGTCTCTCCCTGTGGCATGCTCTACTCCTTTCCTGAGGAATCAGACAAGAGGCAAAGGAAGAAATTAGGGCGGATTGTGAGTGTGGACTTGATGTGGGCAGATGTCTGCTCTGGAAACATGACTGTGAAGTACAGTCTGTTTTAAATAGGCCAGTGAAGATTCGTGAAGCCGTGGTAGGTTGCAGACATTTTTATGCTAGTTTTTATATACCCGAGCAGAGCAAATACTGTCTGATTCAAAGTGGCTTTCTCTAACTGACCTCGAACTTATTGGGAAAAAACTAGGTTCTCCTTTGGCTGAAACTTTTGCTATAGATCTGAAGCACAAAACACTGTTTACTAATAAAATCTGTAAAAGCTCAGTAGCTTTGGTAGGTTAAAAGATATCCTTACTTAAGCAGCCCTGCAGTAACTCCATGGTTGGATGGTGTGATAACACTGAAAGTACCTGCAGGAAACATTGAAAAGCCATTGTGTCGTATCATGAAGTTTTCATTTAGGCTTACAACATTGCTTAACTAAAAATGGTGAAAGACCACTTTTTGTCTGTTTGGAAGTCCAAAGTTTTTGGCTAGATTACAAATTAAGCTAAGATTAAAGGTACTGACTTTGTCTCCTGATAGAGGTGGGAGTATGGAGAGAAATTATAACTTCAGGATGTTTGAAGTCATTCAAGTGAAAATTATGATCAGTGGGGTCAGGCAGAGTTTTGATCAGCTAATTCTCTGCCTAGAGCAGAAATGGGGTGAGATTTTTTCAGGTCATATTTTAAAACACTTTCCACCTACTAAAGTTTCTAGTGTACTACTTCGTTTTCCCGTACCAAGTGCTTGCAGTACCCACTGATAATGATGAACAAAAATACTTACTACTAACATGACATGCAAGCAACCCTACTACAGCGTTTGGGAAGTCACCACCTTTTCCCCAGACCTTTCGCCTCAAGGCCTAGACCCTTAGACAGAAAGAAGGCGCAGGCTGTGATGTTTGGACACAGGACTACTGGATTTCTAATTCAGTCTCATATTGTAGCTTTCCTTGTGGCTCATGAAATGGTGTCCCTTCAAGGAAGGGCTCCATATTCCACCAAACTCATGGCTAACTGATGATGCCTTGGGGTGTGTGGAATATAGGATAATGCCTTTCTGGGAAATCCTTGGATCCACCCTCATGGGAAGCCCATATCCACACTGACTCCCTAAGGTCACTTCCAGCCCCTCTGAACAGGAGATGTGACTTTAGATTTAATCGTGATTTTGGGCCTACGCTCAAACTGCTGTGCAGAGACACCCGAGCTGGTGGACAGGTCCTGCAAAATGAAGACAATCCATCTTCTGTTCCTGGCTGTCTCAGTGGTGGAGAGTGCTTGTGTAGGGTGGTAGCTGGGAGCCCTCCTCCAGAGCATGGCAAATTGCAGCACTGGCACCAAAGCTGCTGTTATCGCTTTCAGCTCCAAACTGCTCTCATCTTTGTGATTCGTTACCGGGAGTGCGTGTTTTCTGCATGTCAGGTTTTGGTACCGCAAGAAGTGTGATCACAGCTGGATTCATGCCAAGGACATGCTTGCTATGGAGCTTCGAACAGACTTCAGTTCCTTGGTAGCATTGCAGGTAGACAGACATACATGGATGGGAAGCTGCTGCTCCTAAAGCTACCCGAGGGTACCTGAATAAGCTCCATTTCCACGCTGTGTTTTGTGACCAGCCTCCTGGATCATGGCAGAAGACCACCTGAGAGAGGATTCCCAGGCTGGCACCAGGTTCGTTTGTGCTGTGATGAGAATCTGGCCCCATTGATCTTTGCTCATTTGTTGATTCAGGGTTCCTGTTGGTTTTTTCCTGCGCGGTCCCTGGCTGTGCCCATTCCCCCGTTACTTCGCCTGCCAGCAGGCTGAAATGCCAGTCAGCTATCGCTTTTTTTTTTAACCTGTCAGTGCTCACTGACATAGAGCCAAACAGGAGCATAAGCATAGGCAGCATACCGATAAGATGATGTTACGCTACCACGCCTGTACCATGTTACTCCTTTATTTATTTTATTTTTTTTAAAAAAGATGTCAAGTGGGAAGCAAAAAAGGTGAAAAAAATATCCAGTCTATCCGAGTGCAGCTGGGAAACTCCCCAACACCTCGGTGTTTTCTGGGCGCATTTACGCTCCTGCTACTTTTGTGAAGACGCCCAGGACATGACCCAAAAGAAGATGGACCTATAGGCACCCAGGGCAGGGCGCGAGGACAAGCACATCCTGCCCCAGCGGTGAGGGTGGCCGGGGCCGGGGCGCTGGCCGGTGGGTCCCAAGCCACCAGCCTGCTCCTCAGCTGCTGGCTTTTCCAACATGATCTATAGAGCGATGCTGACAGTAGATTTTCTGGCAGCAATAAAGGTGGCCTGATTCAGAGAATAATTACTGTATGCAAATGAGTGTGATTTTCCTCTGCCCTTTTATGGATGACTCTGCTCTGCCATTCATCAGGGCCACAAATTTCACTTGGTAGGAGACGGATTTAAAGAGACAGCCGCCTCTAGAGCTTTGTCTCGGACTTACTAAATCCATGCTTAAGTGTCTTCATAAATAGACGTGCATATGTTATAAAGGGGATGGCAGATTCCAGCCTCTTTATCTATGTATTATTGCTGAGGAAACTGTTGAGAAAACATCCGACTCTCTGGCCATACAGTATATGAAAGCTTTCACTGCTTTGAATAACAGTCTCTTCTCAAATCAGGGTTATATGTGGTTTAGTATGGCCTCTAGTGTGTTTTTTCTCTCTCGCTGTGTCCTTTATGATGTTTATATGGTATGTGCCTCGGTGTGCAGTGGAGGAGGGAGAGAGCGCTATATTTTTTCTGATGACGATTAGTTAATGGCTATCACGTTCACCGTAGTAATGGCAGAGGCTGCACTCACAGCCAGAAGACTCAGTGTGTTTGTGCTGTTGAGGTTCAGTCCACCTCATCGCTAGGAGAAAATGTCCCATAATCTTGGTTCTCCTGTCGCAGTTGTTATCTGATGGTGCAATCAATATATGACGGTAAAGAGCGGGGGGAAACCCCACAGCGGAAAAGAACCAAATCAAGATTTTTATTTTTGAGCATGGCGTGTGCCGGGTGGGTAGGAGGAAAAGAAAATCATGATGAAGTCAGTCTGCCGTCATTCCCTGATGCTGGACACAGGAACACGGTGGTGCGTTCACAGGAAATCTGTAGTACATAATGAGTCATTGCTAAATATCAACTTCTGCGCTTGCTCCCAGCGTGCGCTGTGCACCCTCCTCCTCGGAGCATGGAGGAGAGGGGAAGGAGAATGCTATAAATGGAGCAGTCCTGTCTGTCACTGGGCTGTCTTGTTACTCATATGGTAACAATATACCCATGTCAGTACATTCAGAACGCTTTTCTTCCAGTGCCACTCAAAAAATAGAGAGGAGAAGCTGTGATGTTGCTATGTTTACCGACAGTGTGCACCACTAGAGGCCATCACACACTTCCCTAAATAAATATCAATTAAAGCATTTGGTTATAGGGAAATCTGGGAGATGGTACCTGGCCCTCTTACTCTGCTCTCTCAGCACTAGTACTTCAGTTCAGGGGCCAGGTCCTTCGGCTCACAGGACTGTGCAAGACATGCTTCGAAGGTGGAATTGTTTTAAGGAAATCTTTGGCCCATACGCATGATGTATCTGACGTTCCTTTTCCTTTGAATGTGACAAGTAGGTATCAAAGGAAACTGGAAAAAAGCAGGCCAGGAGTGCATTTCCCTCGGGATATTGAGAAGAACAGAGAACAACATACACAGCAAAATGGGACGATAGGGAAATTTCACCGGCTCTGAGTTCTGACACAAACGCAAAGTCTGTGTCTTGTTCACTTCCACTTTTGGTAAGTTCCTTGAGTCTCACAGGGGCAGGCCTGGAGCAGATACCCATGTCCAAAATTCCCCATTCTTTGTGACAAACAGTTAAGTTTGCTCCACAGACTTGGGCAGCTAAGGAGTTGCTCGACATGAGTAAAGTTTTTCTGAAATTTGGAGGCACGGGTGATTTTCTGGTAAACAGAATTAATATTGAGTAGTCCTGGGAATCCAAATTTTTCTGTGGAAATACAGGAGAATTCCTGATTGTGATTTAAAGCTAGTAAAAAGGCAATTGTATTGAAAGGGTTTTATTCCAAAACTCAAAGCTGAAGGTGGGAGGTGTAAAATCTCACGAACCAAAACTAGTGATGCTGATCCTGCAAAGCCACTGGAGATGCTGCCAGTGCTTCCACGTAGGTCTGTGATGAAGCTGAACTCCATGCTGGAGAGCCTGGCACTCACGCTCACCCAAGGAGGAGAGCAGCAGGGCAGAGGCAAGTGTTTGGAGAGTAAAGTTAATTATCGGCAGCAAAAAAAGCAGCTTTCCTATGTTATTAAGAGGTATTTATCCTATGTCTGTTGAGCTGCTGTTCTAATGTAGGTTGACCTCTGACAAAGATTACAATAATTTGACATTCTTACATTGCATTAATAGCCAGAGTGACTCATTCAGGAGGCAGATTCTGACTTACAACTTCGGAGCCGATCTGCTCTGTGTCCCTTTATTATTTTTGTGTTAAGGCAAGCTTTAAGGCTTCAACCCAGATGGGTTTCCATGTATCTTTGGTGTGTAGCAGGAGATTAAACGAGTTACAAAATTGTTTCCCCGATTCCCTGATCCCTTCGCACAGAGGTCGGCCAGCCTCATGCTCCATTGGGCACTGGAATCCCTTTGACTCTCTTTCTTCAGGCCCGGCCATGGCACCGAGGTTTAGGGAGGATGTCCCATGCAGGGCAAACTCAGTGTAATGAAATTGCATGCCATCTGGGGCTGCCAGGGGTCCCCAATGGAGGGAGCTTTTGGGGTGCCCTACGGGGCCCAGCTGAATTCCTACTAGCCGCAAGGTGCTGCTGCCACCGTGGAGTCTGTTTAACAAGTGTTTAACCATTGCTCTGTTTACACAAATTTTACTGATGATGTACAAACTAACCCTGGAAGGACCTTCTAGTAGTCTGCAAGAAAATCTGATCTGGAACTTAGAAAATAGCCAGGGCAGGGTTGGGGAATAGAACAAACACCTCAGAAGGAAAAATTTAGATAAGTATATTTATTTTTCTTTAGATTCACGAGATATTTAGGACTGAGGCCTTATCAGACTGATTAACCCAGTGGTTCGTGTGAGTGGGAATAAAAATATTAATAATAAACTCGTTTTCTCTGCTGCAAAAACTCCAGACCACAATCAGAGGAAAGGAAAGGAGAGGGGGAGGAAATCTCGTTAAAGGGGGAATAGTCACAAAACTTTTAATTGAATGCAAATCTTCCTGTGACTGTACCTCCTCCCACCTGCAACTTCCGTTCTTCCCCTCCAACCTCTCCCTCTTCTGACCCTCTGTGAACGCAATTGAGAGATGGCTTCCACAACCCAGGTCTGGATATTGCACCCCATATGGTTTGAATATGTACACAACGTAAGGTCTAGAGTTACTCTTACACATTTATGGTAGTCCCCACTGCACGCTAGGCACTTGCCAAGCATTCAAGAAGGAAGATTTCTGCTATGAGGAGTTTGCCATCTAAGAGCAGCGACAAACATTGACAGAGGGTAGGGGGAAAATGATAGGAAGTTTACATACAGTCAGCTGGATGTGACAGGAGCAATTTAAAGTATAGATGGGAAAGAGGTCCTGCAGGTGAACTCCGGGAGGTCTTGCTGGGCATCCAGAGTCACACAGATGAAGTCACAGAGGCAGCTGTGGAGCAATCTGACAAGGAGATAAACAGGCTGTTGGCATGGGAGTCCACCTAACTGAGCAAAACAGATTATTTTTTTTCTTACTTTTGAATAAAGGCACTGTTTAAATTAGACGTCTAAATAAAGCAAAGTTCCCTATTCAATCTGACATTTTTCTGTGTGGAGACATTTCTATGAAATTTGAACCATTACGTTTTTCCAGCTAAATTTTCACCAGCTGAAGTCTACTTGTAACTAGCTCTTCTTCTGCCGAACATTTTCCTCCTCTTCTCACAAATCCCTTGTGCTCCCTCGCGTTCACGGACAAATGCTTTGCCAGGAGAGGAGCAGCTACACTACCTCAAGCCAGAGACTTTTGTGTCCATTACCCATAATGCCTTAAAGTGGACAAAAGATTTCTGAAACACACACTGAGACACACCACAGGAGAATAGTTAAAAGAAAATAGAGCATCTTTTCAGTCAAAACATCCTGCGGTATCTCCACATAATGCTTCATGGCATATGACAGGAAGAAGATGACATCTCTCATCACTAGTCAAAAATAAAAACCATGTCAAGTATGAATTGCCTTTGAAACAAAACTGTACATGATTTCCATGGTCAGACATCCTGGAAAACCTCCAAAAAGGGGGAAGAAGGAGGGGAAAAAGTAAAAAAAAAAAAAAGGAGGTTATTGATTTCCTCATTGGGAATGTTATATAACCTTCATATTTTATTAAAAAACTTTACTCTCACTTTGTGAAAGGTCCTTTAACACATTATGTCATTTTGTAATACAATAGTTCTCCAGCTCCTTCCAGCCCCATCTCCCCGATGTGTTCTCTCAACTGTAGTTATTTTCTTTCCTTTTAAAAATATATTTCTGATAAAATGTTTGCAAGTCTTAAACAAAGGGGTGCACTTTAGTGCAGCATAAGTTAATACAGGCATCAGATGACACTCAGAACGTGCTGACATATTTCAAGCAAAACATGGAAACCCTTTAGTTAAAAAGCTTATTTTTTCGTCCTGAAACAGACGCTCACAGTCTTTGTTTTAAGAACACAAAACATTTTTTTTTTCCCCTCAAAATAGTAGATTCCAGCTGCAGGACTCCTCAACTTTTCCTTTCCCCTTTCCTCTTTCTCCACTTCTCCCCCTCCTCCCCTCCATTTCTCCCCCTCCTTCCCATCCGGCGTCTACTCACGCACACATACTCTCTAACTTTTTGTTTTTAGTAGCGGCTGCCCCACAAGAAATGCTATCCAACAGACCTGGTGCCTGTCACCGCTTCCCATCACATGCCTGGTAATTAAACTCTGACTGATTTATTGACTGACAGCCAACAAATCCCAACCCAGTTTTTATGATATACATGCTTCCCCAGGCTAAATTCACTCAAACAACAGCCCAGCTGAAAAGGAGGAGGGAAGGGGAGGGGGGGAAGAGTGATAGAGAAAAAGCACTACACACACTCGCGCGCGCACACACTCATATACAAAAAAAATCTGGTATTGGTAGATGAAGGGGAGACATTTTGCAAAGAGAAAAAAACTCAGCACAACATCTCTTTCAAATCCAGACTTGGAAAGGGAAGATGCGGGGGGGGTGGGGGGGGGAAGGAAAGAAGTAGTAAACATCATTACTTCAGCTTTAAGATTCATTTGAAACGTCTCACGTACAAAAGAGCTCTGAAGGGGAAAACAAGACGTGCTTGCAGCTAATATTACAGTCAAGTTCCAATTTTACCTAAGGGAAAGCAGCTTTATTAAAAGTCATGACTGAAATTGCGTGACAGGTGCCAATATTCTCCACCCTGACAGATGTGTCAGTTTGCGAATGCCATTTTCTTGTCAGCGGTCCCTAGATGGAGTTGCTCCCATCACCATTTGTCTCTCTTCCAGCTAGATCACACATGCCCGTCGCTTGCCTCCAAGCTGCGCTGCGTTGTTTGATATGTGGAATCTTCACAATGAGACTTATTAAAAGACAGTCCATTATTTTTATTTAGAGCATTTCCAAAACAAGCAGAGCGCGCACAGAGATAATTTAAAAATCGTGCGGCGGGTCATCTCCAGGCCAGAGCGGCTCAATTGGAAATGCATAAGAAAGCTGTGTCTCCCCCGAGCCCCTCCTCATCCCTCAGTTCATAATGAGGTTGATTTGAGTGACATTTAACCCTTGAATAATGGCCCTTCGAGTCGGCAGGACTGTATAGCTGTGCTCCGCAGAGGCGGTTCAGCCTGAAGGATTAATTCTGCTCCTATTTTTCCTAAATATCGCACCCCACCTCACCCCCTTCTGCTCTCCTATTTTGTTACAGGTGGGCTTCACAGTCTACCGCTAGATGTAAAATACTCTTGATCGCCTGTATTTATAGACCTTTTTCCTCCTCCTGTTGGTTTCAAACACAAAGAAAAATGGTATCTCTCAATCGTGCCTGGTATGAACAGCAGGTAAAGCTGCTGCAGACTCCTCTCCAGCCTCTGATGGAAAATTATTACAGATGAAATGATTCTGTAATGGAAATGGTAATAGGAAAGTTTCATTCTAAAGGATGTTTGTGCTAACATGAGAGGCTATAATATGTGATGGATTTGGATGCAGGGATAAGTGTGATCTCAAACTGAATTTTACTTCATCATTTCTAGAGGTGGCACTGGGGGGCTGGAGGAGGGCTAATGGGCAGTGCTTGCAAACATTGCTAGGTGAAAGGACTTAAAATATGAGATTATTGATGTCTCATTGTCCCAGGCCAAGTGGCATGGCGGGTTGTTGCTTCAGCATTTCTTTCTGAAGTACAGGGATGCTAATTCTTCTCAGGCTGGAATTAGCTCATCAGTCCTGGTGGGTATTTGTCACCTGGGGAAAGATGTGTGGTTAAATAGCAGCTTTTGTAGATGACAGGGAGCCGCTTGCTTTTACCTCGTGTGACGAAACAGCATTTACCTCTTTGGCCCTACCAGAGGTAGGTCTGGACTCTTTTGCTGCCTGACTGCTGGAGAAGAGTTTGTCTCAGTTGCCACCACAAGCAGCTCTGAGCAGGCTGCAGGCAAGGCAAGGCTGTAGACTGGCCCTGATGACAGGTACCTCTGGTTGCCCAACAGCATTGGGCTCCCTGCATGCTCCTTTGTGCCGTGGCCTTCCTGGTACCCCTCAGCTCTGGGGCTGTCTGAGATGACCTTCCTCCTTCAGAATATGAGCAGACCCCAAAGCTTTGGGAGACAAGAGCTGGACTGAAAAGCATTGTAACAATGCCTGACAGGAGGATCTGGATGGAAAATGAAAGGCTCCCTCTGGAGCAAAGAACGCAAGGAAAGGAGAATACTGGAAAAGAAAGAACCAAACAAAGTAGAGATTCGTTGTATCACTTAATGTTGATGGAAGGCACTCTGATACTGTTTGGGCTGATGAAGTTTTACAAGAATTTGTAAGGAAAAGAATGTTTTATAATAATTTGAAAGGAAAGCTGTCATATTCTGCAAACTTTTCTTAGGGGAGCATTTCTGTTGCACAATCGCCTGGAAGGCCCAAGCGTAGATCTTTCACTCACTAGTCTGTCACCCTTTCCCATGAGCAATCCTTTAGAAACTTATTTAAGAATTATAAAACCATGACCAAAAACTATTTGTGAATTTCCTCCCCTGGCTGGAAAAAGAAGATGGGCTGCCACAGGAATATCTTCTCCCCATTCTCCCACAACAATGTCTGCAAAGCTGAAGCCACCGTGCTGAAAGCAGCTCCAGAAGCAATTATATCGTAGTCCCAAACAACCATCAGCTCTGGGGCAGGCGAGGAACACACCAAACTGTTCCTACATTTCACAGCATATTAGCGTTCTTCACTTGGGAGGAAGGGAGGAAGGGCTGAGGCGGGAAGAGGGAAGAGGACAGGGAAAGAGACAAATATGCGTTTCGTTTGGTTGTTTTAGCTTATTGTTAGCAAAAAATTAGTATTAATCTGCTCTTCCAGATCCAGGAATTCATTCTTCCTTTTAAGCTAAAGAAAGAAATGGGCAGCTTCCACCAAAAGCTGGAGGTAAGGGAATGTTTCGGCACTGAGCTCTAACTGTTAGAAGCTGAGGTCTTAGTCAATGGAAGAAAGAAAAAAATCTGCAGGTAAAAACCTTCTGCAGGGCAGGGCAGCAGATTTCACACCACTGCGGTCACTAACGTAACCTGTTCAGATGACTGTAACTGCTGTGGCAGATCTGCTCTGGAGTCCATCTTTAAGGCAGGATCAAGGCTTATAGGTCTTAATAAAGTCAAATCAACACATAGCAATGAAATAATAAGTCTGGACAGCTGACAGATGCTAATGAGCATGCTTATTTAAACCACCAGCAAAATCCAGTTGAAAACTAAGCAGATATATAAAACTCTGGACTCAATCCTTTTTATTTGGAGAGAGATAATTAGGGCCCATAGGACATTTTCTAGGAAGATATTTGGGATGCTGCATTAAGAGCCCATTTCTGAGCATGATTAACCTTACTTACTGCAAGAGAAAGTATTCCTGTTTTTAATCACAGAATGTAGTTAGTTCCGTGTATTTCCAGGATCAGATGATATGGGCAGACAATGGAAAAAAAAATAGGCAGAAGAATATGGGGTGATGAAGAACTGTGCCAAAAGCATTACAGTTGATGAGTCCAGGGAGACCTACATATGTTCTCAGCTTTTTCAGTGGAAAGGCTGAGGCAGTAGACACACATATACGGACATTTTGGGGATTGGAGCTTTGGGTAGATGCACGTCTAATGGCTATTTTAAACATCACCTTGACCGTAAATGAGACTATTTGCTCTTGTGCCTTGCTTGTGTTGAATATAAGAAAGCATTTACATTATTGACTCCAAAATCATACTCATATCATGAAAACAGTGGGGTCTTCATGGAGTCCAAGTCCATCAGGGTGACTGCAGCCAGCAGAAAACAAGATTTACACACTGGCAAAAATGGAAACGATCCCTCTCTCCCTATTCCTCCCCCCAAGTATTTGCACTTGCAAACTACTGGCCTTCAGCTGCAACATGGAAATAACTCAGATGGTAATAATTCAAAGGAAAACATTTGCTTTTTGTAAAAAATCTTCATCACTGGGAAAGCTCTGACTTGATTTTTGCATGGCTTTCCTTTCCCCTGTGACATGTTGACAGAGAAAGTTGAAAAGAGTGTCTCCTTTCCCAGGAAAGCGGAGCAAAGATCAGCTGTTAGGGCTTGGTGGCCCTGGTGCATTTGATTCATATCCTGCGGTTGTTGGTAAAGGAAAGGGAGGAAGATTCTGGGGACATAGGCACATTTTGATCTTTTTTGTCCTGTGTTTCACTGTTTTTGCTTCTGTTCTGTTCAAAGTGACTATGTCAGGAAAAATTGCTGACTCTTCTGTTAACAAGAAAACAACCTGCTTTGGGGCAACTTTTTTTCTTTGTTTTGCACCATCTTTTTATTTCTTTGTTCTGCTATAGTGCCAGGGAAATCTAGAATGCTATATACATTAATACCACTGGCTTTTCTTTCTCTTTTTGTCAATTGCTAAGAAGAATAACACTTCATGTGGGAGACAGCTGTTCAGATATGCTTCAAGTGAAGTTAAGTTGATATATATACATTATTCCCCACTTTTTTTTTTTTTTTGTGTCTGCATTTGTCTTCAGACTCCTGAAAAAGAAAAAAAAATCATTACAAAAATGTTATAAAAGACTTAGTGGGAGTCTTCAGATGGCCTCTCAGCAGGCAAGGAGTTCTCTTTGCTTTGGTCAATCTGCATTCACCTATTCACTATTTCCTACTCACTGATAGCAAAGCACCTCAGACTATGGATTTGAACCTCAGAAAGTACGGATGACTTCCATGGGATTCTTTACTGGAACTGAACAACTGCATGGGTCTCCAGAATGGAGAGGATCTGGAAGTGAGTGTTTATACACAAAGAACTGGGCCATCCCTGAATGTTGGTCCTGCTTTCATACAGTATCATGTTCACAGCAGGGAAAGATAATAGTAAAAGGGTATTTTAAAATGGAAGGAAGAAAATCGGGAAAAGTAAATCAAGAAAAAAAACCCAAACATTGATAAAATGAAGCTGTGCCCAGCTTAAGATCAAGAAAGACAAAATCCATCTTTTTGAATGGTCAGCAAAAGAAAGGAAAAAAGAAATCTAAATTTTTACAATGATAAAAGCTACCGATTAAGACATCCAAGCCACCTGAAGTCAGTTTATTTGAACAACCTGAGAAAAACAAAAGTCAGACTCTCTTATCTATGTAACGTAGCAGTGGTTTCTTATCACTAACTTTAAAAACACCATTGGCTTGCACTAGGTTTGAATCGGATGAATTTGGCCTAATAAATCTTACTAACACTTATTCCTTGAAGTCATGGCCTAACATCTGTCTCAAGTTCCTTTTACGTTTAACCTTAAGTCTGAATTTCCTGGCTTTTAATCGTTGCTTCTTGATAACTGCAGCATGCTTATAACAAATTTAACCTTTCAGTTACTGATCTTCACAAAACATTTTTACTCCATAGAAGAACTATCGTCAATGATTTAGAGGGGATTTTCAAACTTATGTTAATATTTTTTCCCTTCCACAACTATCTGAACATAACCAGTGATTCAACTTGGCTTTAAAAACAGAAATACAAGAATATATATATGTCAGTATATTAAAAAAAATCCTTAATCTGTTTTTCAGGCTTCCCTCTTTAGTGTTGCATCAACAAAACTGTTGATGAGGTGTTGGCCTGTGACTAACTTTGTGTGGCCTTCATGGAATAATAACGAGTTTGTCACTCTCAAACTCAAGCCAAAGAAATCCTTTAAACTGTCACATAACATCAAGCGTTATATCAGTATCACATTCTAGATGGCACAAATGCATATCCAAGTCTCAAGCTGATGGACACACACATGTGTCTGAGCCTCATCAACCATTTTGGCCACAATGCAAAGGATGAAGCTGGGCAATTCTCAAGCTATAAGCATGACTGCCTAATACTCAGAAATAGTTGAGCCACATTTTGGCTGCAATATTCCACAAGCACTTAGCCTGAGGTATGGAAAATGTCAGCCACTGTGAGTAAAGTTTATTAATGTTTTGAGCAACTGGAAACTCTCCTACAAAGCCAAGAGTTAAGCAATGCTGAATAATAGGTGGCACCATACAATCCAAATGGTACTGTTTTTTCCTGTTGTGGGATGTCTGAAGTAGATGTGCTTATTTACGGTTCATAGACTCTGCCCATTTCCCCACTCCTCGCAGCCAATCCCATTAAAGTGTGTGTACTTGTGTAACTTGGCACACATCAGCTCCATCTTAGAGACAAATTTTAATCGCATCTTCTCCTTTTCTCTTCTGAAGCCATCTGATAGCTACAAGGTACATCTTCTCCTCTCTGTTTTTTCCAAGGTTATCAGCAGGTGATGAGGAAATCTGTGACTCCTCACCAGACAGTGCTACCTTCAGGAAAATGCTGCCAGAGCAGTGGTTCTCTCAGCTGCTGGCACTGTCAATAAGACATGTATGTTGGCTCTGTGTCTGTGTCCTGTAATTATCCCCTGGTGTCCCCAAGGCTTCTCACAAGGCCTGTTCCTCACTGAGCTCGCATGGCAGTTCTTCCTCCACTTGTGTTAACTGGATGAGGCTGGAAACCCAAACTGCTGCTGTGGGTGACAGAAAGATGATGTTGATGGTCCCAATTTCCTGATGAAATAGTTTAGTTTATTTCTTCTCTTGGGATCCTGTTAATACCTAATATTACTAGGTTTACCTCTATTCTCAGTGACCTATTTGTTGTCTTCTATACACCTTGAAATTATTGTATTACTCTGGTTTCTTGTGAGTTGCCTGATTCTGTCTTCACCAAGGATATCTGAAGGTTTCTTAGTGGTGAACCGAGAAGAACAGTATTTACACACCATCCTCTGAAGCTCTGAGTGCCAAGACCAGAGGAGCTCTTCAGGCCTGATGATCTGCTCCTGGACATGTTAAGCCCCGTTGCCTAATTCTGCTGAGCCTGTACAGCTCTGCCAGTCAGAAAATGAGGAGATGTGCAAAAATGTAGCCAATCTCCAGACGTACTTCCACCCTTTTCTCATGCCTGGAATAGCAGGGACACCAAACATCTACAAAGGCTGGTGGTCCAAGGTGGCTTGATTCCCTGACAACTGAGCCTCTGGTTTAAATGTAGAGCCATGGCCACCATCATGAGATGTTTCTCTCTTGTTTGGGATGGTGTTTTGTCTACACCATGTCCGTCTACTGCCCTACACAACTGGTTTTTTTGTCCCAGCTTTCTGCTTGCCCGCCTACTGGGAATCCAGGGGAGAAATCCAACTGAATGCAAAGGGGAAAGTGGAGTCAGGATCAGTAGAGACAGAAAGCAAGCCTGAGAAGCAGGAATAGCCTAGGGAGTAAATAAAATCCATTCTTTACATATAGATGGTGTAGGCAGGCTGGGGAAATGCCAAATAGCAAATTAACAACTACACAAAATATTGAGGGAGTGGAGTCATACAATTTGATAATTAAAACAACATTTGAGGACTGAAAAGGGTACAGTGTCCTCCTAGTCTGGTTTAGAGAGGTATGGGATACGTAAATCTATCACTAACAGAAAAACAGATAGTATCCATATTTTACTGAGACCACCACGCTGTTTTGATTGCAACACAGGAAAATCAGAGTGTTTGTGTCGACCAGAGTTTCCAGAATAGATGTTAGACACGAAGTTGCTGTAAACAAGCTTCTCTGTCTCAATCCCAATTTACTTCAGGCTTGCCATTTTCCAAAACCAAGAGTAACATAAATTGATAAATATCCCCTATTCTTTCTAATCACAATAACACCTACCATGTTCCCCTTAACACCCCTATCTGAAGCAGTGCACTTCTCTTGTTCTCCCCCAGAAAAGAATAATACTTTGAAAGTACTCTGTGGTAATCCAGAAAATGTGCTTTGGTGGATGAAGGCCATAATACAGCACACTTCCAGGGGGCTCCTGAGGGAGGGCTCACTTCTATGACCCTAGAGATTGTGTGCATACCTATAACTTTCACAAGAAATGCTGAAACCTTTCAAGTATGCCACACTTTGGCAGTATGGTTTCTGTATCATTCACCCAATACTGTTTATTTAAGAGGTTTGTCCTGAGTGACTCAGAATTTTAGCTCGTCTTATTCTAAATAGGAAATGAAATTGAGGAGTATCTAGAGCCTTAATAGTGTGCAGCATGATAAACTTTAGACTTTAACTCAGAGAGGAGGATTGTACCTGTGACTTCTCATCAAAATCACAAAATTGCCCAAAATTTAGAACTTTGCTACAGGACTTTCCAGAAGTTGTTGTTCAGAGCCACAAACTCCTTCTGTCATTAATGGATTGGATTTCTCTTATGGAGTTTCCTGGATCTTCCAGGACATAAATGGTGGGATCTTCCATGATATGTCAAAACCATTCATGGAAGAGTGTAGAGGAGTCCAAGGGCAAGAGACAGTCTAATAAGGGATTAAGTAATTGAAAAGGAATTGGGGCATATGAACTACAATTCCCATGAGCCAATGGAACAGCACCTCCACAATAAAATTAATACTTTTCAGCTGAAAATTTCTTTTTCTTTTGCTTTTTTGGATTTTCTCAGAGGGAAAGGGGAAATAATTTTCTGACAGGCACTAATTGTTTTCCATTTGATTTTGGCTTGTGAGCAGATCTGAGTTAAAAGGGCTAAATGCAGACATTCTGCTATTACAGTGTTATGCTCATTCAACAGTCAGTCTTGTTTTACTTGCAGCAATATGAGTTATACCATATGTGTTTGAAACTGGTAACCAAACAGAGCAGGCTTTCAAGCAACCCTAAGCTAAATTATAAATCTTTTTTGCATCTTTTAAATAAAAAAAAAATTCTACAGGCACAAAATGAATCAGTGAAGTACGTGCTGCTTGGGCTTAACAATAGCAGTCTGCCTGAGAAACCCAGTCACCCTAGTAAAAAATACTGCGCAATATAATTATCCAGCCTAACTGTTTTTTAGTATTCTACAGGATTTTAAATTTAATTTGGTGTAACGTAATGGAAGCATATAAAATAATTAAAATTAATCATTTCTATTTTTTATGTAATACTATTATCTAATTATTATATTATATGTATTGTTATTATGCTATTGGTGTTATGTAGTATGTTCAAACCCTAACCTTTGAAGAAGACTTTTTTGATTTATGCACTCTACAAACTTGTTGCAATACCCTTGATTGCATTTTTTAACCCTCAATTTCTAAATTTCTTGAAAAGGCCTCATCAGGAGAGTAGGATGAATTCTAAAAAAAAAATTCTCTAGTATGAGATCTTATGCTTAAGTGATGGTTTATTCATGTCCAAAGCTGCACTGAACTCTGAGAATTGTTAACATCACTTGATCTTCCACCATTGCAAAATTGTTGGTACAGAACTAGGGCTAAGTTTCTAGCTTTGTACTATGAATCCACAACTAGAATCACACAACTTGGTTTGGTGATATGCTCAAGAGAGCTTTGCACCTGTAGATATCTTTAGAAGCTCAAAGGTTGGTTGAAAGATTCGTCAACTTGGTGCCCTTGTGAGAGTGGTAATCAAATGTTATCACCAAATGGGAAACAGGTAGAGAATTGACATGGCCAGCTTAAGGCAACTTGGAGAATCAGTGGAAAAGCACAGAGTAGAATTTAGCACTTTCCAGCTCCCTGTATACTGGTTTCTCCTAATCCTGATGCACTTTGACCATGTCAGTTTAGCTTTCTTGTGGAGGCAGGTGTAAACATATAAAGCAAAACAAAATGTTCTCTATAGATTGAAACAATTACTCTTTTTTAAATGACACAAAACAATGTGGCATACCTACACATTTATAATAATGCTCTACAACTCCATAAAAATATTCTAAAATCAGGATCCTTTATTCAAAAACAGTATTTAATTTCCATCTGTGATTGATAATATGCAAGATCAAGCAGGCTGGATGCAAAACTTTTTGTCCTTATCAATGCTATAAATCTGCAGCAGATCAGAAACCAAAAAGGCCTCTTATTTGCTGGAACTGGTTCTGATACAGCCCATGGTGGAGGAAAGCTCAGAAGAACAGCTGATCTCATGAGATTTTCAACATTTGGAGCCAAGATTTTCAGAAAACAGTTGGCAAGATTTCAGTGCCTTGGAACCTGAGTTTTGCTTTAGCCCTAAATTCAGCACAAGCCCAGCACAGCTCCAACACTTCTGAAATGTGTGGGTACGCATCTAAGTTTTTCACACACGCACATCTATCTTGTGTGTGTGTGTGTATATATATATCTCTATATGTGTATGTGTGTATGTGTATCTGGGGAGTGACGGATGGAGATTTTTTTCCTTGGAAGAATAACTATTTGTCCCCTTTCTCATTTCATTCAGGATACAGCACTGGACTCTTTGGAATGCATCACCACCCACAGCCCACCATGTTTATTATTACAGGTTCCAAAGGTACCAAAGGGAGCGCAAGACTTGCCTTGAATCTCGAAGTGCGGAGCATATAGCTATGCCACTACCTCGGCTCTCCGTCTGCCTTTTATTATCATTAATATTCAGAAAAGAATAGGATTTTGAGAGTAGAGTTAAAAATCTTTGATGGGTCAAGGCTGTTCTCCTAGAGTGGTCCTGACATCTCTCTTCCCCTTTTCACCCTGCGCAGCAGAATCTTCTCCAAGACTCCTTGCTGGCCTTCAATAAGGACAGTATGTGTTGTGTAGCAGCTGCAAAAGGCCTCACAAATGCTGGCTGACAAGAAGTGACAGCTCTGTATATCTCTCACTGGCACTGACAGCTGACAGATGGATACCACTCACACACAGAAAAAAAGCCCCCAGGATGATTCGCCAACATTACTCTCTGTTCATAGGGGCCACATTTGATTGAGTGCTGCTCAGAATAATAAACCCTTGTCGATCCGTTGCAGAGCCAGTTTGCTCACAATGTCCTGATTTTTTTTCCCCTGAAAAACATACCAACATACACACAGAAGCTTTG
>VYZM01002492.1:963-26967 GCA_013398915.1 Dromas ardeola | reverse complement strand
TTGCTTTGTTTCCCGCCCCCCCCCCCTTAGCTTTGTTTGAGAAGAAAAGCTACCTAGCTTTATGCAGCTGCCTGTTAGAGCAAGGGAGCAATGAGTACCTAACTTAGCAATACCATGTTAGAGCTTCGCTCCCTGATAATTCCTTCATCTCCCCAGTCTGTTTATTATTATCCTTCAGATTGTTTTTATTCCTTTCCACTAATCAGCCCATTGTTGAAAATATTGCTGGTTAGGTTACTCAGAAAACAGTAACGGGAAACTGGACAATGATGCGTGTTAATGCAAAAAAAAAAAAAAAGAAAGAGAGAGAAAAAGCGATAAACAAAGAGAGACATCCATCCATATGGACAGATAGATCTAAATGGAGAAAAATGGGAAACAGAAGCACAGAGTTTCTACAACTGTGATACCGAAGGGTTCGGACCCATATATTTTCTCCGGCTTTTTGTTCCATTTTCTTGCCCAAACTGCTTAATTAGGTAGAGAATGTTTGCCAAAGTTAGCCTGGTCTAGGAGAAAAAACGCTATGTCATTGCATCCCTTAAAAAGACCTGAAATAAGTAACATGAAGCAAACACACCTTGTTACAATCTAAGAGTCACACGTATAAAATCTTAAGGTTGGGAGGGGCTCAAGCAGTCAGCCATGACTGAGACGAATGAGAAGAGAAATCTGAAGTCTCATTATTAGTGATGGTTATGTCATGTTCAGCATTCACTCTAAATCCATTCCTGGTGTTTCTCTCAGAGATCTTGATGCGTGTTTTCAGATAAGGCAAAACATTGCCATGTTTCTGAAAAGAAACTGAGACAAAGAGGTGTGAATGTGTATATATGTAAAATTTTTGCCCCTTTGTCCAAGTGAATGTACATAAAACTAGATCCATGATGGGTGCCTAATCAGGGTGAACAACCGATTAGGCATTTAAATATCCCTACAGAACTGGCTTGATCAGTCTGATTTTTTGATGCTCAGCGCTTCCAGCTACTAACGTGAAACTGAAAGCACCTGAAACCTGTGAATTATGAAAAAATATAAATCCATGGACTGTTTCTTTAAAGCTGTCCATGCATTATGAACAAGAATTTGCTGAGCTGAAGAAAAAGAAAAAAAAAAAAACTAACCCACAACACTCTAGGAAAAAAACCCACTCTTTCTGTGTGGACAGTTTTGTCCCAGGCCACCGAACTGGTGGGTTGTCCTGTCCATTGAGCCATATTTTTTTACTTTATGGCTTCTATGCTTGTCATTGGAGGGAAGCTAATATATTCTGGTAAACACAAAAGGATTTATTCTGTGGAAGTATTAAGGGGACATTTTTTGAGTATATAATTAATCAGATTTGTTTGTAAGATGACTGGCAGATTTGCTGGACATTTCAGACAATATGGAGGCTTCCCCAACAAAGGAGGATAGCACAGTGTCACGCCATGGCTTTGCAGGCTCCTTGCCACCAGAGTCAGCTCGAGAGACAAGAATTTTCCATGTGCTTCCAAAGAGGGACTGGATTGCCACTCAAGACACTCTCTACCTCCAATGCCTTTTTGCTGACTGGGCAGACGAGAGCTTGGCCCTGAGGTGATACAAGTGAGCATGGCCTGTGTGGGATCATGCACCAGCTGATGTTGGCATTTAATGTCAGGAGCAAGGGGTAAAGACGGGTGGCCTGGGACATGGGACACCAGGGCTGGGAAAGGGGGAGGCACTGCACTTGTGCCACAAGGATTTGTGCCCAAAATAATTTCTGGTCAGCCATTTCCTGTGTGATTTTGGACCTCCTTCACGTCAGGTACCATCTTGCCTGTACAACCCCTGAAAAGGAGCCCCAGCCTGCACCTCAGGGTTCCTGAGGAATACACATGGTCTGGGAGGTGCAGGTGCTCCCCAGGATGAGGTGGGCCATGCTGTTCCATGCTGCCATCTGCAAGCAGAGGAGCCGTGATCAGCCCAGCTATACATATATGTATGCATGTATACAGGTACTTGCACAGAGGCATCTGTGCCTTGGGCACCCCAGAGACCCTCTCTCCCTTTGTGGGTGCAAGGTGCCCAGATTGGCAGGTGGGGAATCACTGCCGGGTGATGGGACCATAAGTCTCCCTTACAGGTTTAGGCAGTGAAGACCTCCTCGTGGGGGAGGCTGCATGTCCCCAGTGCTCATGGAGGCCCTAGGAAAGATTGAGGTTTCCTAGGTCAAAACTCCAGTGCTATTTGTTTTACTCTGTGACCCCGCATGTCCCTTGGGCAGGACCTGACCTCAACAGTGAAGCACGGGCTTATCGATATCAGATGCACACAATAAACGCTGGATCCAACCAATATCAAGTGAAAGAGAACTCATGCAGAGAGGAATAACTGCCTGCTGAATGAAGTTCATTGTTTTGCTCTTAAAAAATATAACAAAATTTTCTTTTGGCTGATGGTACAGAACACTGCAGAAAAGAGGGATTGGTTCACCTTTCCTTGTGGTATAATAGCCTTCTTTCATATTTTTCTTAAATATACAACTGAAGAAACATTATGTGTTAATACTTCAGGTAACAATAGCTATTCTACACAGATATGTCTGATATCTACATAACATCCTAAAGTGGGGTCTTACTGTCTCTACCTTCAGCAGGGTTTGAAGATTCATGTGATACAAAAGGTGCACGTAGTGGAAAAAACAGAGGTGAAGTGTACAAGGAATTAAAAAAAAAAAGAAAAACAACTTTTCTGTCAGTATCCTATAGGCCAAAGGATTGCTTGTAGATAATCATGGATTAATTGTGAATGTAAAGAAAGAGACACTTTTTTTTATCAAAGCTGTTGCCTCAGGGCAAACTCCAGTGCCATGAAAGCCGAAATGTTTTCTTTTATCACAGTTCCTTTTCTGGCACCTGAAATTATTTCTTTCATGTCTGATAGTGAGGAACGAGGCAGCATAGCTCCCCAGAGATGAGCGATTGTTACCATGGTCTCATAACATATTGGCAGCCGATGTGGCATCCATGTACACCTGTCACTCAAACAGGGCAAAATGCAGATGTGGCACGAAAGCCTGAGCCCAACCGCTTGGAAGCCTCCCCCCGCCAAACAATGTGCACACACACCCCAAAACACACACGCGTCCCCCTCCATCCCTCTCCTCCCCAGGATGTGGCTGTTTTTCAGCCTACACATATGTGAGTGCACTCAGACGTTATCAGGCCTGTTTAATGCAATGAACCTGCATTAGCATTTCTGCAGGGCAAACACAAATAAACAGAAATGTGCTGAAAAAAAATAGTGTTTCAAACAAATTCCTTTGCAAGTCAGGCAGAGAGAGAGAGGGAGAGAGAGTACAGCACACAAATGAGCCAATTTCCTTCATATGGAAGTGAACTAAGACCTTTTTAATGAAGACTCCAAGGCCGAGGAGGGAAGGGGGGGCTGGAGGCTTATTTACTTTTTGTTTTTCTTCAGGCTTTGGGCAACTCATGTCACTGTAGTCACACAAGGCAAGGTGATGAAAGTGCCAAAAGGCAAGCAGATATGATTTTATTTTAATCTTAGAACTGATGACCTTGGGGGTAATTTGAACCCCAGTTTAAGGCCCAGCATACGGACAAATGAAGAAAACAGGCAAAACAATTTTTGTTGGGAGATATTGTACCTGGTACAGATGTGGGACAGGTCTTCTGCTAGGGGTGGGACACAACTGCATTAAAAGAGGAAGGAAATAACACATATGTATGGCTCTAAGGTTAACGAACATGTTGAGGTGGACTGGATTTGCCCATGTGAATGATCCAACGTTTTTGGTCAGTGAGACAGAAAGTATAGTACAAAATGAAATGTGAACCCTCTCTTCTCTCTCTCTCTTTTTTTTTAAGCAAATTGCCAATTTAGCTCCTGGGCTAAAGTAAATAGTGCACTGCTTTTTTTTTTTTTTTTTTAAAGGGAAATATGACAAGGAACTCAAATGCGTTCATCTTAGATTTGTAAATCCATTGCTTTATTGAACCATTTGTCCATTCTTATAAGCTGATTTATAATAACCGTAATGTGATTCATCATGTCATCTTGTAAATAAATGTGACACTTCATTAAACACAGTAATCAAATTTAAGCAGTCCCACTTTTATGTTAACAACTGAGACCTTTACAATTCTATTGCTCTGAATATACTCCTACTCTAATGAAAGTAGCACGAAACAAAGAATAAAATGTAACAGAGCTAGATTTCTTAGAGGACTGATGAAGAAATAAATATACTTTTAGTAAGTAGCCAATAATGAGATTAGTAATGGCCTGAAATTTACTGTAACAATGGTTTTACAAGATACTCCTGTTGAGGTGTTTAATGTTAGCAAGGTATGGACAATTTGAACGTCTTGGAAAATCTGTTGTAGGATTAACAAAACCCTTTTAGAGCCTGAATTTCAGAAAGAATTTTTGCATGCTATTTTTGTGTTTGCCATCTGGAATGACACTGCAAGCTGGCAAACACAGGAATAATGTGAGATATTTCCATCACATAGAGCTAGCTACGGATTCATCAGGGAATGTAAGCATCTGAACATCAGTCAGATACCCATAATTATCCCAACTTTGACCTGTTTGAGAGATCAAGCAGACCCTGTATTAAAATTAACTTTTGCTTTCTTTCAGGAAATGGTTGCCCCCGTCTCCTGAGGTATGGGCCTTCAAATCAAGGAAAATTCAAAGAAGTACGAACGGGAAAGTAAGCACAGAACACAGTTTTTCCTGTCTTGGTTGGGAGAGATTTAACATTTTAACGACAGCAATTATGTATTGTGAGACAGATTTGCAGGTGGAGTAAATCACTGTGAATTACCTTAGTTGAGGATTTGGCCTACAGTCCTTAATTATGCCCTCTATTGATCAGCTGTAAGGAAAAACCTTATTTCCATGACCCTCCTCTCATACTGGTACTATTCTAGAAATGAGCATGGAATTCAAGATCAGAACACTTGGGGTTTCAAACTGGGAATTTGGGATGAAAAAGCAAGCAATGTAGATATGTTATTCTTATCAGCATTATTAGGATATTGATGCACTACAAGGCAGAATGTCTGCTTCCTATTGACACAACTCGGTTCTTTGTTTTACCCCTGGTTAGGTGGAAGCAATCATCACACTCAGAAACCCACATCCATTCCATTTGCGGCCTGGAATATCAAATGTGACCATCCTTTCTGAAGTTTATGTTCATGTATAGCTTGACCGCTAAAGTCTGATTTAGTTTTTCAAACAAAATTGGAGTCTGCTAAAATTGAAGACAGCTAAAGATAGCATTTTAAGCAGACTGAAAGAGAGCAATGGGAACTGCATGAAAGACAGTCCTCAGAAACAGGAGAGGTGTTGAAAGGTAGCGAAGGCTGAGCTCCAAAATGGAAAAGCCCTAAGTATACAGGCATGATAGTAGAAGGTGCCAAAGAAATTCAACTCCAGTAGAAACTAGGGAAGATCTATCACTGCCTGTTAGAGGGTGCCCAGCACTTTCAAAGATCCGTATGTTAAACATCTAGCTTCATATTTCTAGTGAGAGAATGGAGGAGGTCTCTGCATTCAAAGTGAGAGGCTGACAAGCAGAGAGGGCCAGAAAAGATGAGACTGTCGGCAACCGGAGAAACAGAATATGGGTAAAATGATGAAATAGCAAAATAGAGAAAAGAAAGGAAAGAAGGCTATTTCATGTCTGTTTTGTACAGAAAAGCTTGCTAGAATAAGAAAACAAAGAGAATGTGCTTGAAAAGTTTAATCTAAAAGAAATGAAATGACCTTCTCTGGGGACCTAAAACTGTCTCTGAACTCTGGCACAGTTTATAGTTCAGAACAAAAGAATGGATGAAGTGGACCTTGGAGCTTACCTGTTGTAATATGAGGATCCTCAGATGGAAACAAAGAGGTTCTGGGGTGGGGTAGTAAATGGTATTTGTTAAATAGCCCTTATATATAAGGGACAAGAAATATTAAGGAAAAGTGTGGAGTGAACACCCCGTCTCAAGGAAAAGGTTAGGGCTGATTTAATTTTAATTAAGTCATTAATAAAGTCAAATCTTCCAAAGGGACTTGTCAATATTTGGATTGCATCTGAAAACTGTTCTCGCTTGTGTTGTACCACCTTGATATACAGCAGTGAGATGAACAGAAATATGGTCTTAAACATTTTTGGTTGTAGTATTTCTAGGTAGTTTTGGGAGCAATGATCTTGTAACTGTGTTCTGGATTGAAAGTTGATTTCAGGCTGTCTTTTAGCAGCAGATCGAGGAAGCCCAAATATTTGAAACTTCATCCATAATCTTAACTACCTCAGACGTGGCTGCTACTTGCTAGTGCTACTCTGTATCATGTGAAGGAATCTGCTGCACTGGTTGGCTCTGGGTGCCAAGAACAGGTGAATACTGATGAGTGAAATATGAGGTATTTGGTGTGAAAGACTTAGCCAGTCCTCATCTTGTCTTAAAGCCATAACTGAATTCTGCATTGTGAGGACCTACTGTTATGTTCATGTGTTTTGGAGTAACAAAATGGCTCGATGCATATGGCCATTTTGTAGCAGCCTGAACAATTTACAGAATGAAATCCTGTAATTCAGGTGACCAGCAGCCTAGAGGATCTATAGCACTGAGAAGGACACACAGATTTCCTCCTATGATAAGTGGAGAGGTCTAAGGCCTCAAGGTGGGATCCATAATAGTAGCTGTACCATGCATGGAAGTTAAGCAATAGGAAATGTAAAGAACCCAATATATTTAAACTTCAAGGCATGGACTGCTGGGAAGTGTTTCCTCTTCAGCCTATATATATACTGTTTCACAGTAGTATGGCATTTTACTTAATGTAGTGTGTCTATTAGCTTGCACACTCAGACCGGATGCACCCTCAAGTTTAATTTCTTCCTCAGCCTGAGGGATTTCATAGAATCACAGAATTGTTTAGGAGGGAAGGTACCTCTTGAGATCATTTAGTCCAAGCCCCTATTCAAGTATGGACAGCAAGGGCAAGTTGCCCAGGACAAGTAAGGTTTGAATATCTTCAAGAATTGATACCCCACAACCTCTCTAGGCAAATTTTTCCACAGTTTTACTATACTCATAGTAAAAAAGTATTTTCTTGTGTTCACATTGAATTTCAGATATTTTGATTTGTTCCCATTGCCTCTTTTCCTGGCATTGGGCACCGCTGAGAAGAGTCTGGCTCCCTCTTCTCCATTGTTTTACATCACGTATTTATAGACATTGATGAGATCTCCCTGAGCCTTCTCTTCTCCAAAATTAAAAGTCCCATCTCTCTCATCCTTTCCTCGTGTAAGAGATGCTCCAGACTCTAAATCAATTATTGGCCCTTCACTGGCCTGGCTTCAGTATCTCCATACCTCACTTATGCTAGGGATCCCACAACTAGACACAATACTCCAGATGTGTCTCTCCAGTGCTTAGGGAAAGGGTCATCGCCCTTGACCTGCTGGAAACACTCCTCCTAATGCATCCGAGGATGCTGTTGGCCTTCTTTGCTGCAAGGGTGCATTGCTGGTTCATGGTCAGCTTGCTGTCCACTGGGATCTCCAGTCATCTCTTCACAGTGGATCTCAAATTACATGACAGCAGCAAGCCTTTGCTGGCAGTTTGGGGTGGCAGGCTTGGAGTGGCAGTTTCTATGCTGTGTGGTCATGTACCTTTTGTAGGACAAGGTAGCATACATTATTTTGCTCAGAATAACAACACAGCTGAAGACAATCTTAACTGAACCCATCAGATATGACATTATTGCTATCAACATGGACCAGAATGTATATACTCACCATTGTTGTTAAGCAGAGAAGCATGACATAGAAGACTTTCTGGTATACAATTAATGTTGCCATATCACCTTTAGCTGTGTCCAGCAGAGTGTCACAAGTAGCCTGGATGCAGAACAGCTGAAGTGTATGTGTTTTGGCAAAGAATGTTGTTTCTTTGTTGCTAAAGTGATTAATTTTGCACTAAATGTTACTGGATTTACCCTAGAAGCTCCCCAGCTACTCACCTTGTTGGGAACTTTAATTGCCCAGTGATCAAAAACACCATTAGCACCTGCCATGGTGGTGGAGTTCTGGGCGTTCAATGTGGGGCTAATTCTTATGGAGAAGCTGATCTATAATGGGGAGGACTTCCAGTATAGAAAGCAGTGAGTGAGGGCTGGAAGGATAAAAATCATTCATTTCAGACACATGGGAAGAAAAGTCTGCAAAAATAAAATCCCATGGCTTTGCCCTTTGGGTCTGGAATAAATGGGCAAATCAAAGCAGTTTTGAAAGAGCCAGTTTACCTCAGAATCGCATGCCAAATGTTAATAACTGTACAGTCCCTCTCAGTGTGCCATCTTGGTCATGGCAGAAAGGGGATGTTGCCCTTTCTTCAACAAATACTTTCCATTTTCATTTTATAACATATTTCTAGTCTTCTAATATGGAGGGGCAAGGAAATTGAAACACTTCATATTGATCCATAAATATAAAGGCATCTTTATACACTCTCTCTACCTGAAGAGGTAAAGTCAATATAGCACATAATGCAATGTTTTTGCAAAGTTTCCATTGGTTTGCAAATAATTTGTTTTCCTTCAATCTATAGCTGGCCTCTCCAATAATGCCAGCCAAATTTATCAGATAGCAAATCTGTGCAGAGTGTAGAACTGCCATTAGAAAAACAAACAAAACTCCTAACTTTCCCCTTTCCAAAGGAACTTTGGAAAAAAAAGATAAAATTAGGAATTATATCATCCAGTGTTAGGGGACCATCTGCTTACCTTTTAGTACTTCATTGTTTGTCTTTGATTTATCCTGACACATTCTAGAGGTCAAATCTATCACACTGGCTCTCACAGCAAACTAGCTAGGTCCATCAGTTTGAGTATTACAAGAAAGAATCTTGGTCTCACTGTTTGTCCAGGAACAGAGGAAAGGCATGTAGAACTGCAGTGGTAAAAGGATCCAAAAAGTCCACGTCATCACCTGTAATCACATAAGAGTTTGAATTCTTTCGTTAGCTTTTCTTTTTTTCTTTTAAACCAACTGCTAACTAACTTCGCTACTTCTGCGCTTGTCTTGGTGTTCATTAAACCAGTGGCTGGCACCGTTCCATGTCTGGCCGTTGAAGTGCAGAGAAATATATTCGTAGGCTGACTGAATAAACATGATGCTGTCAAGCATTGCTGTGTGGTGGCATTAATATTACTATTATTTACATATTTAATGACCTTATTGATATTATGCACTGTTAGTACTACTAATTATAAGACAATAAACATAATTTATAAACAGTTTGAAGTGAAATATGTAATAAGTGATTAGTGACAATACCTGAAACAGTTGTAGATTTTGTGTGTGCATGCCACAGATGATTTTAAATTGATATTATCATGATATAAGTCTGTTTTTATAAACTTAGGCATCAGCAAGTGACCTACATAGAACCATTTTTGTCTTTAGCAGAGAACTGATCAAAGCTATAATTATGGTGTGATTACCTTGTTTTTAACTCTAGTTAGCAAAAAAGAGAGAAAAGAAAAAAGAAAATGAAAAATCCCTCATAAATCAGGTCTTTCAGAATATGACAGCTCTACTTTTTTTTTTTCTGGCTCTACATTATTTCTTTAGCTAGCATTTAAGGAATTACAGGCCATTTCCTAAGAGACACTGACCATCTTCTGACTACCCTTGGCTTTCAGGACACGACCTATTTTCCCAAAAGGAAATCTTTGCCCACAGTGTCCATTTTGTAGGCTTTAAACACTTAAACCTGCTTTGATAATAACACTGTGTTACAGTTTCAGGAAATACTGTAGATTTGATGTTACTCAACTGAGATCTGACATAGAGGTAATCAGAGCAACCCTCGCACCCCAGGCCAGGTCAGTGTCAGTTTTCTCAGTGAGAATCAGGACAATTTGCAAAAGGACCCCCCAGTCTCTGTGGCTTTTGGAAGCACGCTGTAGGTAAGCTGCCTCTCCTTGTCGTCTGTCCTCGTAATTTCCAGAATGAGGACACCCTCTCTCTAAGCCCAGTGGGACCCACAGAAGGCACACGCGGTGAAGCCTGGCTGCAGCCCATGTTGCCCCGTGTCCTGCTGGTACTGCCACATTTGCACCACCAAACCCTCGGTGGTTTGAAAAAGCCACAGGAGAAGGAGAGAAGCCTTCGTATTGCCGACAGGACCAAGGTAGCTGGCTTAAAACTGGCTCGGAAATGCCTACAGGAACAACAGATCCGACTTCTCCACAGGCATACCCAAACCAGCTTCTCTGTGAATGTTCACCACTTTAATTTTCTCAGCTGCAGGTAGTGGCGGCTAGGAAAAATTACGTATTTCTGTGTAAAAGTTATGATTAAAAAGTATTCTTCATAATGAAAACCATAGAAATTTGGAACTTTCACCATAAACACTGCACTTTTTGAGAAAGCAGCTTCTTCTAGAAATAGGAGAAACTATTGCCAAGAGCCTGCACGTGTAAGTCATAAAGGCAAAAGGACTGATCCTGTCAGTCCTTTTGTAATGCCCTTCATTTCTGACCTGTTACTGCTTGCACAGATCTGTTTTTTAATGTACTTAAACAGCAGTGGTGACCTGGGGGGAAACTTGCCCAGATACCTGCATATTAGGATTTTTTTGAGAGTCTTTTTTTTTTCCCCTTCCTAACATCAGGGTGACTGGGACTCAGGATTTCATTATGTAGGGAAATGTCCTGTAACTACTGAAATCAGGGTCTGTAATACAGCCAAGGTATTACAGTGTCTTTATATGGGGGAAAAATAAAGTAATAGATCAGTCTTTTTTGCACCAACACAAACACCTTTTCTGCACTGAATACTATGTTCAATATCAATTCTAAGAATCAAAAAGTAGGAGGAGAGAAAATTAAAGGAGAAAGCTGGCGTGAACGGAGGACCACGAAATGAAAGAATAGAAGAAGAAGCAAAAAGGAGAAGAGAGAGGTAGTATATTGAAACTGAATGGGGAAAGCAAAAAATGAAAAATATAATAAAGGCCTATTTTTATACTGACATGAAAAATTCATCTTGGTGGACTTACAAGCAATTGTGAGTCCAAGAGCACCCACTAATTTCTGACCTTAAGTAACAGAATCAGCATGTGATTAACGATGTTATTCTCATTCGTATGCATACAATTGTAAGAAAGTTTTTTTAGTAGAAAAATAGAGTTATTTGTGTAGGATTAGCAGGGGTACTTCTGCAAAGGCTTTACTCAGAACAGTTGCTTCTAAAATGTAAAAGGATGACAATATTAGAAGGTTAGCTGAAAAGCGAAGTTTTTTTCTGAACTAAATTTCTTGGAAAACACAGATCTGACCTTCCCTCCTCTCTATTGAGAATTACTGACTTACCAAGATTTACTCCATTGATATATGCTCTGAATAGAACTGGATATATCTGAGCGTAAGTGTAATTATATGTAAGTACTATAATTTTATTACCATGATGCTACAGCTATTGATTACAGATAATTGTCTGAAGTCTACAGATATGGTTGCATAAAGCTGACAGCTAGTATCATCTGTTAGGTGTCATGTCTCTCTGCTATTGGAGGAAAATGAAATCAGATTTTAAGAGCACCGTCTTATTTCAGTAGATATCTGAGATACAGAGATTGAATATATTACTCAAAAATTTCTAAAGTGAGAAAAGTTAAACTTCATTCTGAAAAGTGCCTGTAGAAATATAAGTGTGAGAATGATTTTGGTTATTGTCTCTCAGTATCTCAGATCAAATGTACGCAGTTTACAAAAGGTGCTCCCGTCTGCCTAGGAAGGAAACCCCTTCCTTACTTGGGGTCGTTATTTGTAACAGGGATCATACAGGGCAAATTCTGCTTCTCTTGCTTCTGAATTGTCTTCAGATTTGTCTCACGGGTCCAAAGATACAACCTTCTTATATTTCATGTAAAACGTTTGTAAGAAGAGGGTTTGGTCCTGCAGTTAGAATTCATCTAACCGTTACCCTGAAAGGTAAATCAAAACATTTTGAAGTTTGCAGTTCTGAGTCTTTGTGGATATTTGTGTTGCTGAAGTTTGAAATGCAAACAAAGAAATGTCAAGGTCTTAATGAAAATATTATCCCACTTTCCAGGCAATTCTAAGCTTCTGTTCCCAAATTAGCCAGACTGTCCTTCTGATGTGTGAGTTATAGCATGCTATGCTGAGAGGATGAAAAATTTTAGAAATGTGTTTTTGCTTTCAAAATCTGCAGAAATTCCTTGGTGCTGGCTGTGGTTATGAACAGGAAGCAGGACTGTTGAGTAAAAAACTGTCTTTCTATATGATTTTCCTACTGCTTTGTATTCGAAACCGGTGGAAACTGGTAAAATTGGAAAAAAAAACGGGAGCTTGAACCTTGGTTTCCACTAGTTATCTTCTCAAGCTGTCAGGGATATTTGGAAACTCGAACTGAGGGAAGCCTCAGCACAGCCACGTGTAGCTCCTACTGAAATGAAAAGATCGCTAGAGTTTCAGCGTATCATCCCATCAGATGGGGGTCACTCACAAGACGCCTCTCTCACTAAACGTTAATCCGTAGCCAGGCCTGTCATGAGCCCCCAAACAAAGTCAAAACTCATGAAGGTATGACAGGCAAATAGTTCCTGGGCTTCAAATATTGCTGGTGTATTGGCACCACTGGTGAAAAGCTGCGTGTATGATATGTATTTGCTCCTGTAAGGACGAGATGTCTGCTATCTATTTATTAAAGGGCTTGTCATTTCATTTTATCTATTACACACGCCTTCTGCCCATTATTCCCAGTTATTTCAGTCTGTTGTAATCTCTTAAAAAATTAAAATAGCCAGCACTGAAATGTTAAAGTTATATACCCCTTTTGTCTCAAACAGATCCTCTTCAGGAGTGTTTTAGTGAGCAGAGCAGACCTGGCACCAGGCATCAGCTTCCCTGGGCAGCTCTCTGTGGAGGATGAACACATGCCCCAGATGGAGAGCCTGAGCCCATCGCTCGTCCCCTCGCCACTTGTTTTGCCTCCCTGGTGCTGGAGGAGGGCTGAGCACGCAGGCTGGCCCCGGCCAGGCATCGCTGCAGTTGGCGAGTACCCTCTGTCTTGGTGCTATTTGGAGAGAAAGATGCTGGAAGAGTTTTTCAGTCTTGGTGTTTCAAATTTAGATAAACTATTTGTCCTCACGTTTGCTACGGGGGAAAAAAGGGGTTTGCTTACGTGGTTGACTTGGTGTGATCTTGGAGCTGGGTATCGCCTAAGCTCCCAAGGTGGCAATCACCTCTTCCTCTATTGCAGAGAAGTACTCTCAGCTTCTGGGCTGGCCTCGTTCAGGTCCTTTGAGTGCTAGCGCAAGCAAGTAATAATAATAGCACGATGACGTGTGTCTTTCAAAGCACAAAATGGCCACTGCAGGTGGTGACAGTCCTAAAAAATGGAAACTGCAGCTTTTAAAAGCTCACTAACTTTTTAATGAGACTACGAATTGGTAGAGCAGAAGTCCATTCCCTGGATGATGAGAGCGACACGGGTAGGAAATGTACTAACCTAACCCCCTCTCCTTGCAGCCTGCAGCCTGGAGTCCTCCAGGACTCCCGACTACGCACGGAAGAAGCCAGGAACGCCTCCTTTGGGACTGCAGCTAATTAGAATATCCCGAAATCCAATGTCAAAACCTGGCCGGAAGCCTTAAAGAGAAGCCTCAGATTTAATAACTAGATTAGAGTAACAGCACAGCCATGGAAAATTTCTTCATGTGGGTAGCTTTTACATTTCAGGGGGAAGAGGTTCTGTGGTGGGTTTTTTGTTTGTTTTTTGGAGAATCTTAATGAAACCGCGAAGCTGTGGTTTTGTTTGGTTGCAAAGCCTATGATATTGAATAAAGTAAAGGTCTGAGAAGCAGTTTTCACATCTTTTAATTCTCTTTACTTTAAATTTTTATACACTGAACTCTGAAATACACTGATGGAATAAAGCAAAAATATAGCTTGCATCTTTCATGCTGCTTTTGTCACTAATACGGTGGCAGATTGTGGAGAGGGTCATATTGTTGCCAAGTACGCCTATGTTCTAAACAATAAAATTCCAGCAAAAGCAAGGGACTGGTCATGCAGAAGAACCTGAAGGTTTCCTACCAATGTGGTGAAACCCTTCTGCTAGCAAATAATTGTGAGCTATTTATAAATGCTGTTTTCTTCTACTTCTAAAATTTGCTTTGCTTATTGCTGTTGTAGGTGATACCAATTAATATGTAAACTAACAATATCTGGGATACTACTTTCCAGTAGCATAATAGCCCACTTTCCTATGGTGCTCCTATACATTTAAATTTAAGCCCCTGAATCCTTTTGAAATCGATGGAATTGCACATTTGTTTAAGATGAAGCACGTGCTTGACTGTGTGGCTGGACACGGGCAAGGACGTGATAGCATATTACTCAGAGGTTAGTCACACGCTTGAAAAGACTCGGGGAAGGCTTCATCACTTTTCATAACACGAGAGGCGCAAAGGTTACAAGTAGGCAAATACCACCTTAATATTTTACGACGGACGTTTACATCAGCACTGGTATTTCCCTTTAAAAAAAAATCTTATTAGAATGTTTTATCTAGACCTCTTTTTATGAGATGTTAATAGAGTCTTTATAAAACCATGGGTTAGTTAAAAACTTCTCTTAGATGACGGTGTCATTACTGGTGGGCCCATGCTGCTCTTTTGGCATTCATCAGCTGGAGGCAAGTGGGCTGTCTCATGGGGTGTTGAGAACTTGCAGGTTATCACTTTGATTAGCTGCTGTAGGCAACTGGTGGCTACTGTAATTGCCTCCGCAAGTCTAAAATGAATATACATTTCCTCTGACAAGGAAACGCTAGGAATATATGCCTAGTGGAAGCTTTAGGTTCCTATAATGCCATGGAGATCAAATTAAAAAAGGAGAGAGAGAACCTGTTGCTATAGTACTTCATTAATTAAACATCAATTTAGAAAATACTGTGGCATTGACAGGTTTGGGACTGGCTGCTGATACTGTTTGGCAGGGACAAATTTTCAAGTGGGTTAATGTGTAAGCCTTACAGAAGATAACAATAACACTGTAATTGGGAGGCTGCTTCTTTAAAATATTGGTTTAAATTACAGCGTTCAAAGTCAGCCTAATGATTTAAGTATTTTTAAGTAGGTATTTTAAAGTAGTTCTCTCATTAGCAGCCATCTGTAGGCAGTAGTCGGAGCAGGCAGAGAGGGGTTGGGGTAGAGAAGGGGAAAGGGAGCAGAAACTTTCACACTGCTCGAACAGCACAGGTCTGGGCTGGAGAGAAGCAGCTCGGGGGTGACAGGGGAAAAATGGGAAACCAGGAGCCAACACTGCAGCTGAGATCCAAACAGCCTCCGCATTTGCCTTCTCTCCCAGTTTTGATTTACATGAGCATCCTGTGTTGTTCTCTTATTTCTTTTCCTTCTTCAGAAACCTTCTGCCTGTTTCTTTGGGAGATGTGCCAACCGTCGGGCCTTGGCGGCGGAAAAAGTGCCGGAGCTCAGCTCCTGGCAGCCCTGGCTCCTCAAAACGCTGAGGGTATGTGAGCTGAATGGTGAAGGCCGGGACGAGGTGTTTCAAGAGGGGGCCGGCTGGCCAGCCCCGCTGCCGCCGAGCCAGATATCCCAGTGCGATGCCCCCTCTGCACCAGGAAGCGCTCAGGGCAGCAGGGACAACGGAGGGGACCTGCCCAGCTTTCCTGCAGTCACCAGCATCACCTGTCAAACGAGCCGTCGGCCTCCAGTTCCACAGGGTGGGGGGAGTCCTTGGACACCTCCAGATGGGTCGAAACCTCTGTAGGTTTTGGTTGAGTCCCGGTTCATTTTCTACTTTGTGTGGATGCATGTGCTGGTTTATTCATCAGCGAGGTTTTGCCCGTCCCCAAAATTATCTGTCTTTTCCTGGTCATGCAGTAGCCCGACAGTGTAGAGGGATATTGAGCAATGAATCCAGTCGGCCACGTTGTTTTCTCTTTTCTAAAAGCTCAAGTCTGTAAGAGGCAATAAAGCTGCATCAGTACCACTGAGAGTGAATTTTGGCCAGGTACTTCTGAATTAGGAAAGAAAAACAAAATGCTGAAGGGCAGTGACATTTTTTTTCTCTTTTGTTGCTAAGATAGTTGTCATTAATACTTGGAAAGACCGGCTGAGAAATTTAAAAAAAAAAATAATTAAAAAATCCCTAAAACCAGCTTTTAAGTTTTTAAGCCATTGAATCATTCTGGCAGTAATCATATCATAGCTCTGGAATTGAACTCGGGATATTTTACAAGGGAAAGATTTTATTAAAAGCGTTATGTTTTCAAATAGAAAAAAATTTAGTGGAGAATCCAGTCTATACTCTTTCTCTTTCCTCTCAGGAAAACAAGTTGGGTATTTGGCAATCACATTCTTCAGGATAAAAGTGGTGTGTGTGCTTTTCACACGTTTTCTGCATAAATATTTTGAGGTTTCTATAAAACAGGACAACTGCTTTTTTTATTCTTCATGAATCAGCCCCTATGTTTGAAACAAATCGTTGCAGCAACAAGGAATGACAGCATGACAGCCTAGTAGGTTATTAATGGGAGTGACAGCCTGCAAATCAGAAATCATGGCAGTGCATCTGTATGAACAGCAATTTGTGCTCACTTGAATAACCAGGAAATACAGAAAATCGGAAAAGGTTGGGGGAGAAGATGAACCAAACGAAAACATTTTTAGATAATCCAAACTTTCTAGAAGTAATTGCCATGTCGAGGGAATAGCAACATTCAAAACTTTAGTAGTACCAATACTCAGGTTCACATATGTTTGTTTCGATGTTCGCTAAAAAGCTAAAACTAGTCAAAAGAAATGAGGGAAAATGTAAAAGTCTTGATGTTTTTTTATTATCTGTTAAAGTGATGTCATCAAGAAAATGAAATTGCAGCCTACTTAACTGCTTTATCATGTTCTGCTAACAAATTTTATTTGCTGTGTTTTCCAGATATTTATATAGTGGAACTCAGTAAGCTGAATGTTGGAAATTCTCCACACAAAAATGTCTGTATAATTTATAAATGCAGGTGCTTTGCTTTTTCTACCCTCTGGTTGAGTTGTTCTGTATAAGAAAACAGAACAAAATCAAACATATTCTGTATCGCTTTCACATGTAATAGAAAGACAAGGTGCTATGTAAAGCATGGGTTAGCACGTTTCCAGTCTTAGTTTACATATAAGCTTATGGAGAAAATCACCATGGACCTGTAGAAGTAGGATTAAATTGTCCATGTAGACAATTTAAGTTTTTCTAGATGTTCCTGAAATTCTCCTGATGGGCATCTGAACACAAGTTTACCATCTCACTGTTAATTGTCACTGATACCAGTCATCAATGAGTTTATAATATACTTCTCACTAATGATTAGCTGAGCAAGGCAGTCTCAAGATTTTCATAAACTGAATGAACTCAAAAAGGGGTTTTAGTTGTAGGTACATAGAAATTGCTATAAATGACCTTCTAGGATCAGAGCTAATAACATTTTTGACTTCAGTCCCAATCCAGAAAGTAAAAAATTTGGCTGATCTAAACCCCAAATTGGAGGTTTCTGCAACATATTGACTTTAAACTTGTGCATCTCAATCCAGATTTTTCTCTTTCAATTAGTGTCAGTTGTTTCACCCAGGGGATATCAATCCCCCAGTGGTACATTCCAGCCACACTATTACTTGGACAGTAAAACTTTCCTTTGATTTATGTGTTCAGTGAGGATTGTAAGGTCTAGGGATACGACTCTCTTTCTACAGATACACGTTAAACACAGTAATCTAGCTTTATTATCATGCAGTGATTGCTAAAAGTGTGAAATCCTGAACAAGGCGAATCCAAGGAAGGTCCTGCCTTCAATTCAGAGGGACAATAACTCTATTCACCATGAAGAGCATTTACGTGATGATCAGGTCATGCATGCCTGAAGCATAAACTTTCAGTGCTCCAAGGAAGAAAAAGAGACAAACCACATACATTTATATGCAGTCAGTAGCCCCACGCTTTACACCGTTTTTTCCTCCCAAAAGCAGCAAACTATTCCCTGCTTTACCTGCCTCTCTGATTTTAATACAAAAATTACAAAAAAAATGTATCTGATAAATCTCAAAATCCCTTTTGATTTGTGAGGAATCTGCTTGGTTTGGGGTTTTTTCCTGGTTTTGCCTATTTCTGATAGCTTTTTTTTCTAATATTTTTTTCCTTTGCATTATCAAGCATGCAGCCTTTGAATTTCATGTTTAAGTTTTATTTCCAATGGTAGTCGCAATTCCAATACAGTAGCAATTTTGCATCTCTTCTTCATCAGCCTTTGTGTTTGATTTGCGTTAGAAGTTAGCATACTGCTATGGGTAACCCCCAGGCAGTGCTATCATTCTGTTCTTGAAGTAGACAAAAAAAAAAAAAAGAGTATGCCTTTCTGGATCACTAAAAAATAAAATAAAATGAAACTAACTCAGAAGAAAAACCCCATTGGTTGAAAAGCTTTTTAATGTCAATACAAAATATAAACAAAACGTGGTTTCTGAATGAAGTATCAAGACAAATAATCCTCTTGCCCATCTGTTATACTAAAATGGCCGCTATGGTATTATGTTGTGAGGATACATGTGCCAGTAATGGATGAGATAAAAGCAGACATATGCTAGCAAGAAAGAATAAAAAATGTTCATAATAAGTTATGAGCTGAACCAGTATGGAGAAATATATTCAGGCATGAGAGTACAATATCTGCCAATCTATGTGTAAAGCAGATATTTCCATACTGCATATAATTGTTGCAGTTGCTTAGTGCCTTCATCCCAAAGGACCTCAAGAATGCAACATATCACCAGCATCAGCCTGGGTAAGGTTAATCCTAAATAAAGACTTCCTCACTTGCCTTAGAAACTGCTCGTGAATCTATCATATAATCTTTCTGATTACTTGGCATTCTTGGAACAATTCCAGCTTACCTGTGAATATGTTTTAGGGTTTGACCAAACTGAAAAACAACTACTCTGCTTTTAAGGAATAAAGAAACACCACAAATATAGCTTTTTCTGGTTTATCGCTGTGAATTTTGTGGAGCTGTACACGAGACAGATTGAAGTAGACTAGAGATTGCCTCTTGCCTTTGCAAATCAAAAGATTGGTAATGACTGAAAGCCAGAACACCTGGAAGCCCACGGTTTGTACAAAATGAATGGGTTTTCTTACTTACAGTCCTGGCAAACTTCAATTTGTCTGAAGAATAACTACAACAAAGATGGTGACACAGAGGCTCCTTCATGCTCTGCTGCCAATGAGCCTCGTCTTACCCTCTGGAGTAGAGTTGGTTGAAAAATGGTATTTCCTACAGGAAATTCCAAGAACTTAACATATGGAATCACTCCAAATTGAAACAAATCCAAATCTCAGAATTTTTCACAAAATGAAGCTTTCCAAAGTATTTAATTTTGATTGCACTGAAGTAACGCAAGATTCACATTAAAATCTCCAGAGTCGCCAGCGCTGGGAACTGTAGGGGACTAGACAGAGCTGAGACAGCATATTTCCTGGGCACCTTTACAAATGATGCTCCATTTGATCCCTGGCCTGATTTTAAAGTAGACCTATCCCCCACAGTTAGGCTGACACTGCAGAGAAGGCGTAGAGAAGAGCGATCTGTACAAACACACTCACAACATCCGCAGTGGTCAGTTTGTCTTCTTCATGCCATTAACCTGGGGAATCGCTTTTGCAGCCCATAGACTGGTCCTTCCATAGAGACTGAGCTCTTGAGAAGTGGACAGCCTTACCAAATTTGTACCACAACAGCTTAGGTAACCTCAGCAGACCTTCACTGCCCACCAGGTAAGCTTTTCTATCAGCCCCCTGGACTTTCCTCTGTGCTGTGCCCAACTGCATGTCATGCCCTCACATCATTCTCATTCTGCTGTGGAACACTCAGCAGTGGCCAGAAAATCAGTGTGCTGAGGATGGTGCTTTCTCTCCCAGCTCCTACTGCGTCACCATTTTGTCATGACGTACATTCATATTTTTTCACCTTTTCCCCTTTACAATATATTAAAATTGCAAATTCTTTGTGGGAAATACAGTTTTTCAGTACATGATAATATTTGTTGTGCCTTAGCACTGCAAAGTAGGCCCTCATGTGTTCACAACAATGCAGAAATGCAAGGATTGCTGCTGACCTGAGAACGTGATGAAGCTGGTGAGTAAACTGTGTTCAAATTTCGCAGGAAAGGGTTAAGTATATTTTATTTTTCAGAAATGTAGTGATTTAGAACACTAACTGTATAAGACAAATATGAAGTAATTGATTTAATTAATTTTTTCTTTTCATCTATAATGTCCATTATAATGTCCATTATGGTATGGACTAGTCTTCAGAGACTGATGGGGGGGATGAAGGAAAGAAGAAATCTAACTAGGTGTTCATCTGTTGTAGGCATATGTTCACAGCAATATATATAACACTGGAACCTGTCAGTGTCAATGTTCCTATGGGGAAAACCAGACTCTACGGATGATATTTGAGTTCCAGCAGGACAGAAAACTGAATCTGGCAACCCAAACAACACAACTGGTGATTAAGTAGTGCCATGTCCTTCTTCCTGAGGAATCCATGAATGCAAGCTCAGACAATTCCTCCTCTGTGGTTCTGCCAAATACTCCATACCAAGGATTTGCTATTGTTCTCAAATGCCCTTTGAAATTGTTGGGCAAATCTTTGGTAGAATGAGCTGGTACACTCATCTTAATGAGATTAGTTCTCAGAACTAGCATTGAACCTGAACAAAAACCACAGAGCAGAACAACACAGATTGCTTTTGACTATTTAGATCCAGGTCTGCTGTTGAACTCTGGATTGTGTCTGTTATTTTAGGTAAAAGATCAAATCCAATATAAATACCGTGGTTTGTAATTTTTTTTTTTTTTTTTAAAGTGTGAACTCAAGGATTTTTTACTTGTATTTTTCCCCAACACATTTTTGGAATTCCCCTCTAGACTTCTTTTGTCTTGTCCTTTCTCCCTCTACCATGACAGAGATATTAAGATAGACAAGGTTCACTTATGTTCAGATTTGCTATGAGCAATGGAATTATGATAAATTTGCATCCAAAATCAAGCAATTAGTTTAGGAGGAATGAAAGATTAATCATGGGAGGGGAGATGAGATGGAGATGAGTCTACTGAGGTAAATTACTCCAGATTTTTGGCAGTGAGTCTTTGTGAATGATAGAAAATACCAGATTCTTGGTTCTCCTTTGGAAGAACTATGTGGCATCCACAATGCATGTGGTGCAGAAATAGCCAGATCCTCTACTAATTCCTGTGTTCCTTCAGCACAAAGCAGGGGAGCATCTCAAGGGCATGGCTGGATTTCATTGTGCTCAGAAACTTTACAATGAATATTTACATATTGTTGTCAGAAGACGTAATCTCAAAAAACCTTTCAGCCGATTTAACCTATTTTAGCATGGAAAAAGAAAGGGGACACTGAAGTTCTAACTACTTCTCTGATTAGCCAACATCCTCTGCTTGGACTAATACATGCATTTGCAGTTGAGAATGCGCTTCATTGTATTGCATATCTTTTCAGTGCTGCGTAAACCTGCAGCTTGATGACGGCAAAGGACTCTTCAGCTGTCTACAAACGTCTCCTCTTGTTGCATAGAGGAAAAAGAAGCCAGTGGTGAGGATGTTAATTAATTACTTGGTCCTATCTCACCCTCCAACAAGGGCTTCCTGTGATATGTTGTTCAAGTTATTTTGCCCCCGTTCATGGAAAGTTTTTGCTAACTACAGCGGTACACTTGAGTGAAATTTAGGTTCCTGAGTCAAAACCTATTTGGAAGTCTGAGAATACCAACATTTTTACTTGTAAAATTCCCCTGATGTCCAGAGTTATGCTTCTGTGCATAAACAGAAGTACCATCATTTTAGTAGAAGTCAGAATTAAGTGGTCTGGTGTTTCTTTAATGTCTGAGTTTAGCTGGGATCCACATACTATGCTGAAATCTCCAGTGGATCTGGTATAGTAGATTTATTTTGAGCTTGTCTTGACAATCACCTAGATAGGTTCATTAAAAAATACAGCATTATTGAAAGATACCACACGCTCCCCATTCATGCGATGTAATTGTAATCAGGACACTCACTGCAGATGTAGGGACTTACTTTCAATTCCTTCATCAGCTTCAGGGAGTATTTACCCATGTTCTTCACCTTTTAGCAGACTGTAGTCTGTTGTGAGTCATCATCTTTCCTCCTGAAACTCTGCCACTAGGCAGAAAGACACGCAACAGTAGTTTTCACAGAAAGAAAATTCAAGCAAAACTGCAATACCAGGCTTTTACAGATTAGATACAGAAGGTACAGACTGTAATTACTGGGCACAGCTTTACTCTAGACTGGACTCAGGGTTGGATGTAATTACACCTGAAGTAAGACTATTCCTCTTCTCTGTCTGTCACGTCTTGTTATGGTTGCAGGACACGTGGGAAGTGAGTCAATGGCACAGCACTGAGGATCCATATCCTTCACCTTCTGCCCTCAGACAGGGTCACCATTAATTTCATTTTTGATGATTATATGTCCATTTCAGGTATCTTTTCATATTTTTTGCAAGTTAATTTTCATAATCTTGTCCCCTTGTTCTTGTGGGGGACTTCAAATTACCAGATGTCTGCTGGAAATACATAGATATGTAGAGCAGAGAGGAAAGACTCTAGGAGGTTCCTGGTGTGTGTGGAAGATAACTTACTGACACAGCTGGTGAGTGAGCTGGACCCGTTGTTTGTGAACAGAGAAGGACTTGTGAATGATGGAGGCTGGTTTGGGCATAGCGATCACAAAATGATGGAATTTTTGATTCTTGGAGAAGTAAAGAGGGGGGCTCAGCGGAACTGCTACCTTAGATTTCTGGAGGGCAGACTTTGGCCTCTTTAGGAGCCTGGTTGATGGAGTCCCTTGGGAGGCAGTCCTGAAGGGCAAAGGAGTCCAGGAAGGCTGGACACTCTTCAAGAAGGAACTCTTAAATGCACAGGAGCAGGACATCCCCATGTACCGAAAGACAAGCTGGTGGGGAAGAGGACTGGCCTGGCTGAATAGAGAAAATTGACTGGAACTCAGGGGAAAAAAAGAGAGTTTATGACCTTTGGAAGAAGGGTCAGGCCACTCAGGAGGACTACAAGGATGTGAAGTTATGCAGGGAGAAAATTAGAATGGCCAAAGCCTGACTAGAACTTAATCTGACTACTGCTGTAAAAGGCAATAAAAAATGTTTCTATAAATACATTAGCAACAAAAGGAGTGCTAAGGAGAATCTCCATCCTTTATTGGATGTGGGGGGAAACATAGTGACAAAGGATGAGGAAAAGGCTGAGGTACTTAATGCCTTCTTTGCCTCAGTCTTTAATAGTAAGACCAGTTGTTCTCTGGGTACCCAGGCCCCTGAGCTGGATGACAGGGATGGGGAGCAGAATGAAGCCCCCATAACCCAAGGGGAAATGGTTAGCGACCTGCTACAGCACTTAAACACACACAAGTCTATGGGGCCAGATGGCAACCACCAAAGGGTACTGAGGGAGGTGGCTGAAGTGCTCACCAAGCCACTTTCCATCATTTATCAGCAGTCCTGGCTGGAGGTCCCAGTTGACTGGAAGTTAGCAAATGTGACACCCATTTAAAAGAAGGGCCAGAAGGAGGATCTGGGGAACTACAGGCCTGTCAGTCTGGCCTCAGTGCAGAGGAATGTTATGGAGCAGATCATCCTGAGTGCCATCACATGTCACATACAGGACAACCAGGCGATCAGGCACAGTCAGCATGGGTTTATGAAAGGCAAGTCCTGCTTGACTAACCTGATCTCCTTCTATGTCAAAGTGATCTGCTTAGTGATGAGGAAAAGGCTGTGGGTGTTTTTGACCTAGACTTTAGTAAATCCTTTGACACCGTTTCCCACAGCATTCTCCTGGAGAAACTGGCTGATCATGTGTTGGATGGGTGTACTCTTTTGCTGGGGAAAAAACTGACTGGATGTCTGGTCCCAGAAAGCAGTGGTGAATGGAGTTAAATCCAGTTCCCGGTTAGTCACAAGTGGTGTTCCCCAGGGCTCAGTATTGGGGCTTGTTCTCTTTAATGTCTTTATCAATGATCTGGACAAGGGGATTGAGTAAAGTTCGCAGGTGACACAAAATTAGGTGGGAGTGTTGGTCTGCTTGGGGGTAGGATGGCTCTAAAGAGGGATCTGGACAGGCTGGATTGATGGGCCAAAGCCAATGATATGAGGTTCAACAAGGCCAAGTGCTGGGTCCTGCACTTGGGTCACAACAACTCCATGCAACACTACAGGCACGGGGAAGAGTGGCTGGAAAGCTGCTTGGCAGAAAAGGATCTGGGGGTGTGGGTCAACAGCCAGCTGAATATGAGAGACCAGTGTGCCCAGGTGGCCAAGAAGGCCAGTAGCATCCTGGCTTGTATCAGAAATAGTGTGGCCAGCAGGACCAAGGAAGTGATTGTGTCCCTGTACTTGGCACTGGTGAGGCGCCATCTCGAGTACTGTGTCCAGTTTTGGACCCCTCAGTACAAGAAAGACATTGAGGTACTGGGGTGTATTCAGAGAAGGGCAATGAAACTAGTGAAGGGTCTAGAGCACAAGTCTTATGAGGAGCAGCTGAGGGAACTGGGGTTGTTTAGCCTGGACAAAAGGAAGCTGAGGGGAGACCTTATTGCTCTCTACAACTACCTGAAAGGAGGGTGTAGTGAGGCGGGAGTTGGTCTCTTTTCCCAAGCAAGATGTGTAGATGTGGTGCTGAGACACGTGGTTTAGTGGTGGACTTGGCAGTGCTAGGCTAAGGGTTGGACTCAATGATCTTAAAGGTCTATTCCAACCTAAACAATTCCATGGTTCTGTGATTTTCTCAGCAAAGACTGTTTCTTCCAAATAATTGTGCCTTTAGTAGATGTGCTAGTCTCCATGGTGTAGATGAGTCACCAGAACAGGTTCTCCAACAGTGTCCCATAAATGAGGCCACAGAAGTGGGTATCGTGGTCAGTATTCATTTCTAGGCTTAAAGACTAAATTCTCTCAGCTGAGCTAACTGAGACCATCTTTGGGTACAAAACCAGAGTATGGCTTGGACTCATGCCTCAGCAGCTGCAATGAGATTTCTTTACTGCTCAAGCACTACACTTTGGCAGAGTTTGTATGTAGTGCAGATAATAAAGATCTGCCAGATTCTCACATTGAATCTAGAATTATTTCTTGTTTCAATCATCTCTTTCTTTTCTTAATGGCATCTATTCTGAATCATGGTTTCAAAGCTTTTCATCTGAGTTTTTTAAGGACAAGCTGGCTTTTAAGAACTTAGACCAGCTTGCTGCTGTATTTAAGACAAATAAGGACTGGGAATTCCCAGAATGAGTATGTGATTGAGGGGAGGCAAATGGGTCATGGCTATGAGAAAGTGCCATCTCTGTATATAGAGAGAAGCCTTATTTCCAGGTACACACCGACTTTTGGGAGAAACCAAATCTGATATGACATTAAGGCAGGTGATTAGGAAAAAATTGTGGACAATCAAAACGCAGAAAGGTCTCAAGGAAAGTCTGAAAAGCTGTAATCAGAGAGAGCAGATCACCACAGATAAAATTCATAGAATCATAGAATTAGAATAGTTTGGGTTGGAAGGGACCTTTAAGGTCATCCAGTCCTACCTCCCCTCCAATGAGCATGGACATCTTCAACTAGATCAGGTTGTTCATCTAAGCCGACTTAGGATGTTTCCAGGGATGGTGCATCTACCACCTCTCTGGACAACCTGTTCCAGTGTTTCACCACCCTCATTGTAAAAAATGTCTTCCTTCTATCTAGTTTAAATCTTCCCTCTTTTACCCCCATTTACCCCCAGATAAATGATCTGCTCAGCCTGGTGGCTGAGCTTAAGGAGGAAGTGGAAAGACTGAGGACCATTTGGGAGTGTGAAAGGGAAA
>VYZM01002491.1:0-47177 GCA_013398915.1 Dromas ardeola | reverse complement strand
ATACAATACCTTTGATAACTTATTAAGAAAAATTATTATCTACTCGATTTTTCAGAGTAATTACCAGTTCTTCTTCCCCAGAGCTTTCTGTAGCAGTCCTTGTTCTGATCTGATCGAAGTCCAGATTCAGATGTTGAAATACATGCACTTTTTTTTTTTTTTTTTTTGTTTGGGTTTTGTTTTATACCTACTTTTTNNAGGGATTGCTTTAGAACCTACTTGTTTTTAGTTTTCTAGGCTTTCAGTAAATTTTCTTTTAAGGTATCCTAAGACTGTATATTTATCTTCATATTTGGAACATATTTAATGAGAGTCTTCAAATTCAAGGATGAAGGAAAAACAGTTGCTCTTTAGAATCAGCCTTTTCAAAGTCCTTTTGAAAGGAACTGTTTGGAAATAAATGAGTTAGACAAAGTACAAACAAGGTTTCATTTGATATACAGTAGTTTCACTGTCCAGTACCCCTGATATAATATTAGGAGAGTGATTATCTGATTGACTTGATGATAGCATGAAATTGCTATGAAATTTTCCAAATGGATATGAGTATGCAGGGTAAAAATTGATCAGTCTGTCCTGTGCAACTGTTTTACTTCAGCATACAAGGGTCTGGGAACATGCATTTGTGAAACAAGCAAACAAAACTCAATGAAGTATAAACCATACCTATGTAGTTAATTTCAGTTTGCATGGCAAATATACTGTATTTATTGTTGTGAAATTTTCCTCCCCAGATAGTGTAGTACCTTCCTCCCTTTCTGGAGAGGAATCCACTTAATCTCATGTACTCTGGTTCTAGTTCTCTGCAAACATGCAACACATAGAACCCATCTTCATGTTGACGATAAGCAGGATTTAAAATCACTGTGTTTGTTTGTTTATAGCAACTGCACAAGAGGAGTTTATAAAAACAGCATCTTCTCAGCCATAATCTTTACTAACTCAGTAATGAAATGCTGTTCAAGCAGACTATTAAAAAAGGGGAGGAAGACTTCTAGTGTTTATTTTTAGTGCTCTGTTGTCATTCCTTCAGCGAACAAATATTTTTCTAAAATTTTTGCAGTCCATATTTGTATGCCTTACATTCGCTCATGCATCTTTTATTTTCCACAGCATGACTTTCTAATTCACCAAATAAGGTTCTCAACAGCGCATCACATTTTTCAGACAGGGATCATATTTAGAGCTAAATTTAAAGAAGTTGTTATAGGAAGTTAAAGTTCAAAGCTGTCAATCAAGATCAGGTTACTCAAAAAAAGAGAAAAAACCTTACCAGAAATTATTTGAAAAATCACAGGTGCAATTAATCTGTGAAGGTTCTTTGTTTTATCTCTTTTTGAAAAAATGAGAAGTGTACTGAGAATATATGGGAAATCCTGACTCTTGAATTTGATTTAGATTAAAAAGTCTGAAGAAAGAACGTTTGATATGAACTTTGAACTGTAATGTGCATAATCATAAATGTTTCAAATTTCACATTGATCTTAAATAAATAAAAAAAAAAGTAGAATTCCCACTGATTTTTTTGTGGGTGTATAAAACAGCAGAATTGTCATGCATCTGAAAAGCTTGCAGGTAACAGATTGAATGTTAGCTTTTTTGAAAAAAATGAAATACTGAATCCTAAAGGCTGTAAGATGATAGCTTAAAATATATTTAAAATATAGTGTATGTTATGTATATGCATTTTTCTTGAGAGGCAGTCTTCTGAATTAGCATCTGCGCTTGCTCACATTCTCTGTCTCTCTTTCTCCCTTCTGGAATGTTTCCTTTCAGTTGAATGAATGCGAACATGATGTTTCCCACACATTGACAGAGCAGCACTTAAATTGATAAAAAATGTCTCCGAGAAATGAATTTTGTTACAAGATCTGTGATCCAAGAAAATGCTGTTTAACATCCATATCTTGTGAACATAGCTGATCTATTTGATGTGTGTGCAGTTTGTATGGAACAGAGAAGTTTTAAAGTCTTTACTGGAAATGTATGGATTCTGCTTTTCATTTTATTTCTGAAATGTGTAGGACGTTGTAGCTTCGTAGCATAGGAGAGGTTGTTGAGGAATGCCTGGATGCACTCCTGTCCAGCCTGCTCTAGGTAAACCTGCTTTGGCAGGGGGTTTGGACTAGATGACCTCTGAAGGTCCCTTCCAACCCCTACCGTTCTGGGATTCTGTAATATAATAGTATTAGTGCATTCCACAACTTTTGCATGCATTGCATATTCATAAATCAATTAGTGAAGTTCAAACAAATGGAAAAAAAAATATGTATACCCTTGAAGTGCTCTTGTTTATCATGATGCTTTCTATATGGCAATGTCTTTAAATGCGTGAGTGAAAAGAAAAAATAATGCAATCAATGCTTTTTTTCTTAACTTGTTGGTTGTCCATTTTTGTGCTTAGGCAAGTAGTACCTCTTGACCTCCATGGAGGTCTTTGTGGTGCATCTCTTGTTGGACTTCCCAAGGACTACAGTTTACGTAGTACTGAATACAGTTTTCACACAGTTTTGTGCATGTTGAGAATAACCCTAAGCATATGTAGTGTTTGAGTATCTCTCTGTAATTCATGGGAACTTGTAGTTCCTACGACCCCAGTAGGATAGGTAATATTCTCATGACTAATCTTTACAGTAAAGATTTATCAATTATGTATATCTAAGTATGTTTTGTTGTGTTTCCCTTTTGTTACTCAGTTTTGGGGATTTTTTTAGGTTAATTAAGCAAATACTTAGATGTGTTCAGAAATTAAAATATTTCTCCTCCCTATCCAAGTAAATTTTTTTTTCAGGAATGTTTTCTAATTGCTGTGAAGTATGTAGTGAGGATTAACTAGAGCAGAGAACAGTTTTGTAGGCCTACTGGATATGAACCTTAGGTCTGTTGACAGGGGGCTTGGAACTAGATGATCTTTAAGGTCCCTTCCAACCCGAACCATTCTGTGATTCTATGACTGTATGCATGATGAGAGAGTCATTAAACTTCAGTGTATTTGTTTCTTTGTTTTACTTATCTTTCATTTAAAGCTTAATATGATGGCTCACTCTTGGGTATCACATGGAATTTAATTACTTGTAGAAGAGATCCTTTCAGAAAAATAATGCTTTTGGTTGGTATGTTTCACAAGGAGAGTGCGTCAAGTTTTCGTTCCCAGAGTGAATAACTCATAATTCATCAGTACCTCTTTTTTTTCCCAGGCACAAGTAGATGTTGTTTCTGAAAGTGTAAGAAAGTGTTTATGGAAGAGATGTCTTGAATTTTTTGTTCAGCTCTCTCAATATAGATATGCAATCTTGATTATTGATGTAGTTCATGGTTTTACTCTGAAGAAAGAAGGATTTCTATTATTAGGTGTACCCCTGGATGCAATTCATTTAAAAAAAGCTGTACAGATGGAAAGAGTACTTTCCTTTAACTGATTCTTGGCGTATCTGTTCATATGCAGCTGGTTGGGAACCTTCTAGAAAGCAGAAACCATCAAAACTATTTGAGTTTAGCCATGTAAAAATTGTCTCACACATTCAAGTTGCTTAGCCTTGGTAGGAAAAGTTGACTTTGTTTTGTTTTTATGCATATTATCTTTGCTTTTCTTCCTGGAAGTCAGTTTCTGCTGTTCTGGTTTTTTCTTAAGGCAGCAATTACCAGTATGCAAACCAGTAATCCGAGTCTTATTGTGCTGTCTGTACTGGTCTGCTCACTGCCAGTATTTGCGTTATCATTAATCTGCGTTTCTGACTCCAATCAAGCAACTGGTATTTTTTCTTAATGTATATATTTCCCTACAAAATAAAGTTAGAAACTTAAAGATTGTACGACGGTAGTTCTCTACATGGTTAAAACTTTTGATGGGAGTTAGTCTTAAAAATAGTAAAAGAAACATCCATCAGGGAGATGAAGAAAGAAAATACTAACTTCTCTTCCAGTTTCCCCTTCTCCAAAGAATTAGTACCATTTGGTTAATGGGCTTTCTTGGTTAAATAAACATTGTCTATGTAGATTTCAGCACCTTGTCACTTTAACCATTTATTATCACCAAGTGTTCCTAACTGGACTACAGCTGCTGCATGTCACACAAAAAAGAGGTGTTACCAAATGTAGCTTAATTAGTCCACATTTAAAATTCACACCTCGTTCTATTTAACTGCAGAAGTGGCAGTACTTTATGGGAGGATTCTGTTTTTAATTGGGATTCTTAGGCATAACCAGTTAGCTGTTCTGTTATTTCACGTGCATTAGTATTTATTTTGATAATGGATTAAATGTAATTTAAACGGGGAGCAAAATTTACGTTAGTTCACATGTGTCACAAGTTGGGAGATGGCAACATGAGGTAAATATTAAGGATTTAGAGACCAGAGTGGATGATACTATAGAAAGTCTGGAAAGATACATTATACATAACTGATGGCAGTTCTTTTGTGTGTGTTTGCAACAGCGTTTCATACGGTAGTCTAGGGAGTGCAAAATACTAGATAGCCTTGATTTTTGTTCCCAAACTGGAACCTACTGCAGAGGAGTCATACCAGCACAGTGTTCTGTGGAGAATGCGTTTGCCAGCAAATGGCAGAAGTGACCAGTTTCTTCATTAAAAAAGATGATTATATGGGAGGTAATGTGAGGATCCTTCAAGGACTCCTGATATGCTAGCTCTAAGAGACAGAGAAGAAACAGATGTGGTTGTTTTCTGCTAAATTGCTATTTTATGATGAAGCTAACCTGATCTAATGCTGTGGATCCCCAAGGGAAAGGACACGCTTGTAGGCAAACTTTGTTCTTGCAAAGGGTAAAATCCTGATGTTTCAAAGTTGTCTATATTGTTGTAACAGTTGATTTCAGTCCGCTCTGCCTAAACATGCCTGTATTCCAATGCAATTTGTTTAAATTATAGGCCTTAAGTTTTCTGTTAATTTTTTTCAAATGCCAAGTTTTGTCAAATACATTGGTTTTTTTTCAACTCTGTGGTCCTTGCAAGTGTCAAGAGTAGATCGGTTGTTTCCATTCAGATTGTAATGAGGTAGGCATGTTTTATCTTGTTGCTGCCGTGATAAAATAATGGATTTATTTTCTAGGTGGAACACCTAATTTGAAAACACTGTGGTTTGCCAAAGGCCCTGACGTGGAAAAGCAACGGTATAGTACATTTCTGGCATGCTTTCACCTTCAGGATGGAATGGAAGAGCTCCAAGCTCTAGAAGCACCTGTTGCAGCATTCTGCTGCTTGCTGGCCTATCTTATGATGCAGGTAATTCAGACAGTTGCATTTTCTTCAGCTGTCAGCCCTGATAGATGTGGTGGACTAATAAATTGTTTCTTGCTAGGCTGTGCTGGATTTTTCTCTTAATCTTCACTGTAGGCATAATTGATCAAATACAATAGCACTGCATTACAGTATTTTTTAATTACTCCATTTAACATGCATCATCCTGTTCAAGAAACACTTGGGATCTTTTTAGTAGTTAATCATAACTCTCACATGCCCATGACAAAGCCCCTTGGGCAGTTTAGCACAGTATAAACTGAGGGTTTTCCCCACTTTTTGGGACCTGTTTGCAAATTAAAGCTACTCCTTTTTGTGTTCCTTTGTGTTGTCAATGGAAGACATTCCCTCAGGTGACTATGCAGGCTGTGCAAACAGACAGTATAAATATTTAGTCAGCTCTCACTACTTTTTCACACCATCTTGTCAATCTACTCGGTTTCAAGCGAGAACTGAGGATATGTCCCTTCTCATTAAATTCTGAGCAATAGGTGATCATTAGGTAGCAGTTCTGTTATAATTCCAAACATTTGGCAGCCTGCAATCTAGTTTAATTGTAATAAAAAGGAACACACGACTAGATACAATATTGCTTCATTATTTACATTTCTCTTAGGAGTTCAGGATATTGTCTGTACTTGCCACCTTTCAAACGCTGATCTCAGAAGCAGATTTTCCTCTCTAAGGATGAGGAAATTATAATGCCCTTATCTAATCTGATAAGCTCTGTTGCATTTTTACTTACACCGAACTACATTTTGTCTTTCGTTTTGCTTTTTCAGATTTCACTTTCCTCAATAACAGATTCCTACTGGTGTGTGATACATGAAAACAAGTTCTCCCTGACTTTTCCTTTCTTTTCTTTTTGCTTCATATGTGTTTGTTCAAACTTAGATGATGCATTGAGGAAGTACATATGGGAATTATACAAATGATCCATATAGGTATTTTTTTTCTTATTTTTTGTATAGCAAAGGAAATGGAAAGTTTTTTGAAGATGAAACTCATGAAACATCATTTTATACCTTGTGGTTTCTATTCAGCAAGATACATATCATGTACTTAGCTTTAAACAAACTTTAAAGTGTTTTTCATATTTGGATATGAAATCACCATCTCATTTATCTGTCCATTTTCAGTTTCATTTACTTATTGTGCTATATCATTTATTTATTGTGCACCCTTCCATAGCATGATTACTAACTTATTTGAGAAGTGTTTCTTTAGTGGGATTAAGAGGAGGAGTAACAGAACATCTACAGAAATGTGGATTTACTGGGTCTTGATCACAGCATATTACTAAAATGAAAAAAAAAATTCGTTGTTAGGGATGTGATTTTAAGAACTTATTATCCAATGGCTAATGTTAAAAACAGAGATGAAAACAGTTTTGCAGCTCATGTTTTCAACAAGAATAATAGCAGAGAGATCGTGCAAAGGGCTTCGTTTGATGGAAGGTTTTTCATTGCAGTTTTTCTCAACACCTGTCCTGTTTTCCGGATTCTTTTCTGCCCTCTGAGTTGCAATGATAAATCTACTCTGCGAACCAGACTACGGAATTAATTTGGATTAAAATGTTTTTCATTGCTGAGTTTTTCTAAACTTTGTTAGTTCTCTGATATTATCTGTTTGTTTTCTTGGGGTGTTTGAGAGGGGAAAAAATGAGAACAGTAGTGTCAGCAACCATGCTTTGAGCTGGCCATGCTGCTTCCATTTGGTTTATAGCTGAGAAAACAATGCTTGTCTAACTGTGGCTTAATTTAGTCTTCCATTTGTATTAGAGAGGGAAAGTAGATTGTTACCCCAAAGGTGATTTAAGTTGAGTGATTGTAGGTTGCCTTGAAGCAGACTGACATAGTTTCCTTCAGCTCATATGAGGGAGAAATACACTTCTTAAAAATTTTGTTACTTATCATTTAATCTAACCTAAAACTTAGGTTTTTGCAGGAACCAGCATACTGACCAACCCATCTGGTTTCCTCAAAATTTATATGCAAGCATTTAATGAAAACTTCAGATGCATTTTTTTTTTTAACGTGAGAAAAAATTTTCAATAAGCAAATCTTGACTATATAAAGAAAGTATTGATTTGAAGAGTAATCTTTTCAGTGAGGGTACTTTTCAAATATCCTCCCAATTTAAGAATAAAAATAGTGAAAAAAAAAAAAAACAAAAATAATAGGTCTGTCTATAAAGTTAGGGAAAGAAGTAAATGAGTTCAAATATCAACCTGTGGAGCTTCCAAAGAAAGGGGAAATTTCTTTTTCAAGCTCTTACAGTTTTGGAAGAAGTCTGACAATGGAAGTGTGATAACTCACCAAGTTCGGTTACTGAATAAAATATTTTTCTAAAGTGTTTTGACATTCATAAGTATTTTGGCTGATCTGCTCTGTTGGGGACACTTCCTCACTCTTGTACTTGCAAGCAATCTTTGACTTACTTGTCTTAGTCCAAAATTCCGCAAGTATTAAGAATTGTTTTGTAGATGAAAGTCACTTTTTCTGTTACTGCAATGTATGAAATGTGCAGGTTTAGTAAATTTCTCTTGTTGCCATCTACACAAAGGTGACACCTGACTTAAAATACAGGGTAAAGTAGGGCCATTATCAGATCTTAGCAGCCAGGTGGAGTTAATGAATACCAAGGAGCCTTTTGAAAGCTTAAAACTTTTCTGATACCCCTCACATTCTTGTGCTTTATGCAAGTTTTAACAGAGACATAGAGGGCAAAGTATTTTACAGTGGGACAAGCAGTGAGGCCTGATTTAAAGAAAAAAAAAACAAAAGGATAGAAAAGAAAATAAATTCTCAGTAGTGATTGAATAATTTTTATCTTGAGGAAAGAATGGGTTACTCGTCCTAAGCAAATAAATGAATGAAGTAATTATAAACGGCTTCTTAGTGGTGTTTTTTTTCTTTTTCCTATTGATTTACAACAATACTTTTTTGTTATTTTTTTCTCTCCTTCATTTTTTTATGTCACTTTTTGATTTTTTAGTAGCCTTAATAGAAACTCTTAATGTATTGAAATGGGACGAACACAACATTCCCCGAAAATCAAGAAAGGCAATGCAGAGTTTTAGGCGGCCTTTAAACTGTACTGTAAGACCACAATGCACGTTTCCATGCTTTGCAGGAGACACCTTCCCTCGAATTCCAATTGATAAAGAATTGTAATGCTTTATGGGTCTCACTTAGAGCCCTCTCTATAGCCTCAACATTTGTAACAGGTATTTGGTCTTGGTGCGCATGTGTAATCTGTAGCGTTCTTAGAAGAGGAAGCAAGTGATCAGAACTGCACTGGTATTGTTAGGGAATCAGACCAGCTGGTTTAGAGGCACTGTTTTTCTCCTGAGGTGACTATGTGCCTCTATAGAATCTCAGAATACCTTTTCACAACAGTAAATGCCCCCATTCTCCCTTTTCTGATAGAAGTATTAGAGTAAACTGTTACACAAATTTAAAATTTGCCTTTATGTTTTCCCAGGTTTAGTTCTCTTACAGTTTTGAGTTCTTCCCACTTCAATATGTAACCTAAAAAACTAAAAGAATACAAACATGTTTTGTTAGATCCTACAATTTAGCTTAAAATAGGTAGTTAAAATATTTTAGATTGTTTTTAAAGTTTCCAACAGATAACTATGTAAACATTTGAAAGAAATCCTAATGGTCGTCACATCTGTGGCTCATTGAGGTGGGTTTTTATTCTGGGTCTTGATTATAAAGCTATTAAGAAACAACAAGGGAAGAGGAAAAGGGAATACATGAAGGGTGGGCATTTTGTTTGGTGTGTGGAAATCCACGTATATACACTATATACGGGTATTGTGATATGCACTTAATTCGAGCTGTGAAAGTAAGTATTTTTTTCCCTTTAATGTCTTTTCCTAGATGATGCATTCACAGTGGTTGTAACTTCACAACATCATTGATTTAAGTTTGATGTGTTTGAGCAAGAAAAGCCAATTTTCAGAAAGTGTCTCTTCAGAGTCTTCAGATAATGTGTTATTTCTTCATCTACTTTAGGTCAGCAGCCTCTCTCTGGAGGACTTAAATGCATTTGTGGCAGTCATTCTCTGCCTCAAAGGGAAGTCAGCTGCTCAACTGGCAGGTTTGCAGGTATGGACTGGAATAATTGAGTAACATAAAATGTTCACAGTAACTTTGGAATAAATATTTTTGGGGAAAATTCTTCTACATTAAGTTTCCTCAGTTATGGGAACTGAGGGTCATGGTGAATATATACCATATATGCACCATATGGTATACCAGTATATACCATACCAAATTTTAATGTGCTGCAGTTCATGTGGATACTTAAATTTGTTAATAACATAAAAAAAATAAAATAGAAAGGATGTATTCTAGTGGTTGCAGTCCTAAGATGAGTGAATTAGTCGCAGATTTCTTCCTGGCTTGGCTTCCAGACTTCCAGCTAATGGAAAATTTGTAATGGTGAATCCTGTCTTGCAACATCGCTTCATTCTTTTTTACTGAGGAGGATAGTGTTTTGGGACATAAGTTGTATGAAAATGACTACATTAAATGGAGTTTAATATTACTGCTTGTGGGAGAACATAAATATAACATGAACCTAACCAGAAAAAAATGTCTTGTTACCTAATGTCCAAAATTCTGCAAGTATTAAGAATTGTTTTGTAGATGAAAGTCACTTTTTCTGTTACTGCAATGTATGAAATGTGCAGGTTTAGTAAATTTCTCTTGTTGCCATCTACACAAAGGTGACACCTGACTTGAAATACAGACTTTTTTTGGATCACACTATTCTGTACTTGTTCAGGAGTTTTTTAAAAAAAATTTATATACTCTGTGCAAATCTGTTTTTTTTTTTCTTTTCCTATCTTCTTGAATCCACATGTGGAAAAGCAGGTTCCCTGATGGTTATTGCAGTAGAACCATCTAAATAGTTCTTGCATATCTTATTATACAGGAGAATTTTCAATCTCATAGCTTGAGGTTGTATTCAAAGTGTTAGCAGTGTACAGCACAGACTGCACCTGTCAATGGCTATTTGAGTTGTGAGTTTACTTTAAAGTAAGGGGGACAGGATTAGGTATGGTTGGAACCTTAATGTATCTTCACTCTGAAAATCTTGCTTATATATCCAATAAATTCTCTGTTACTTTGAACAGTACATGTTAGAGTTTTAAAAGTACTTTTTGCTGATAGCAAGGTAAATCAACCACTCCTGTTACCATCCATTGGTTTCTAGTGCACAGGGACCAAAATAACAAAAGCAGCGTGATTCCAGTATCATTTTTTGATTCATGATAACAAATAAAATCCCGGCTCCTATCATTTTTTTCTGAATTCATCAAAAATTTGTTCGGCAACTTATCAAGTGTTAGATCTATATAACAAAAAGGAAGTAATGAGATGAAGGCAATATAGAAAACAGCAAAAATGTAGGATTTATTTCTCTCAAAGACATTATTGCATATTGTGTTTCACTTAACATTGAGAGTATTGTTATTTTATCAAGTCTGTTGTGGTAGTCATTCAGAAAAAGGAAGCCAAGCATAAGCAGGAAGTGTTGAAACAAATTGTTTATAGGTGCACTTACAGGTACTATTATCTAAATTTCTAAAGTGCTTGGACGTTTATTCTGTTTGAATTAGATGTCTTTGTGTGATTCATTTGTGTTGTGGTTCTATGAAGTTATAAATGAGTGTTGCATCCAAACACCTAATATTAATCAATGCATATTACTTATCAGCAGTTATTCTACTAATTCAAAGCTGTTCACAAAATTTTGTAACTTTCCCACAAAGCTTATGGCAGATCAGATATTGTCTGGTCTTCCATTGTTGACATAAAGTACATCTGGCGTACACTGTGTCACGTATCACTCTAGGAAGTGGACAGTATGTTGTTGGAATGGAGTTATGTGTGCTATTGGCAGGTTCTTTCCGAAGCTACATCCCTCTGCTGCTTATGTAAGCACTTCATGCACTGACACATAATGCCTTCTGCTGTGCTAAAAACCCACAAAAGATTCATGTAATGCAGTTGAAATTTTTGTATCAGGCTATTTTGCAGAGCACTTCCTTGTCTTATTCTATTGAAATTCATGGTAGAGCCTTTTTTAGTAGTTTGAGCCAGAATAAATCCCTCTGAAGAGAATAGCAAGGAAAGATTTTGGTCTTTTTCCCTTCCAAGGTTGTGAATAGGTGAGTAACAGTTCCAAAATTTTCCCCTCTTACCTTCCAGTTAACCTCCCTTCCTCTGTTTTAATGACTTGGATCTCCCAGTGGAAAATAGTTGCTGTTTCTTAGTTTGTTGTGTATCTCTGACTGGTCAAGCTATATCAAGAGAGGATGTTATGTTGTATTAATTGCCATAAAAGTACTTTTTTTTCTTCATATATAAGCCACCTGTAATTTGGTAGGATCAATTTGAAGATTCGTATGAGGTTAATCTCTCTTCACAGGAGGAGTATAAAATGGTCTGCTTCTCGTTTCTGTGCTTATGAAATGTGATGTGTAGATGAACTTAATGTCCTGTGAATTTTCTCTTGGAAGGGCAGGAGACTGAACTAATAGAATACCTTACATGAATATTCTAAAAATAATGACCAATAAAGCAAACATACTGAGCATTTTAATTCAAGTATGTTATTTTCAAGATTCCATTTCAGAATAGCTTAAACTGGTTTTACTCATTACTATGTTCATTTAATAGTTTTACAAAATTGAGTTATGCTGTTAAGTTATTTTAATAGGTAGTAAGTAGGTTATCAATAGATATTTAATAGCTTAATTTTCTAGGTATTTGTGTTTAAAATCAGTGGAGAATCCAAGTGCAATGAATTACACTAGTATGTAGCTAATTAATATATGGGGTTTATAGTAGGGAAACAGAGGAACAGAGTTTAACTTTTTCTTCTCCACTGAGAAGTCAAACATGATCCCTAGAAATAACTTAATAACAGAGCTTTCAAGGAAGTTATGTTAAACATAGCATCTGCCAAATTTTATTAAAATGATCATTTGCAATTTTGGACTTAACACTGTATTATTATTTTTAAATGTAGAAGAAGTGTTTACTCCTTGTAAACAGTTCTGTGAAGAACACTGATTTGATTAAAAAAAAATTGCTCTGATTAAAAAAAAAAAATTGCTCTGTTTCTGCAAGAGAGTCCATTAGCAAATATGTTTTAGCAGAAGAAAACTTAACTTCCACTGTAAAGTACGAGAGAAAATGCAAATAGAGCCTGTTCTTCTCATAGGATGAAGAGGTCTTTTCAGCCTTCACTTTCAAATCTGCTTTCTGATATGCTATCCATATTTCATAGTTAATGAGATCCATAAACCCACAAATTTATGAAACAGAAATGTCCATGGTTTGAATAAAGTGGGTTAAAGCCATAAAAAATACAGTTTGTCTCATGCTGAAAGAAAGTGGGCTGTGGACATATAACTTAAATGCACGTTAAGTAGTTACTTTCTGAGAATAACATAATGTTTATATATGAAGATTTGATTAATTTTCAAGATTGATGGTTTCAAAATACCAAAATGTGCACACGATAGAGAAGAGATTTTGTATGTTGTGTTTTTTTTCTCTAAGTTTTTTTTTCTAGTTTCCTTTTGCCCCCCTTATATGGTAGATTAACATTCTGCTTTGCCCAAACCTCCCATAGAGCTTATACATAAGGTCAGAATTAAATTTTGGACCCCAGGTTGCCTATTTCCCTTCTTTCTATTTTAATCTGGTGTGTGGTTTTGGCAAAAAGCCCAGAGAGCCATCAGTCTTAACTTTAAGGCCATTGTAGAGAAAGAGGCACCAGCAGTCATGCTTGCAGTCTTGTTTCTTATGTTGTGCTGGCCTCGGTTGTTTACAATTGCAATTATAGATCATCTTTCACCTGTAATGCATACAAAATGCTGTTCAAACAGGAGAGGCCGTAGTGAATTATAAACAGAAATATACTTCTAAGATTTTTCTAAATATGTGAATGTATGAAAAATTTGTATCGGAGGTGTAAAGTTGTGAATCATATCTTTTTTGAACATTGGAGCCAAAGATGAGATAGGAAAATTTGGTTAAAAAGGAAATACATCTGGAAAATGGTAGACGAAATTTGGATCCTGTTAAATGCTTTTGAAAGTGAAATGTATGTCAGAAAATACGAACTCAAAGTTCATAGCAGATGCATGGGTGGACATACACATCACCTACTGCTGGAATTTGCAAGCTTTTTATAGCTTTGCCATAAAATATCCAGTTATGCCAGAATACCTGCTTTGAAGTAATTACGTCTTTTGTGCCACTTGTAAAAGGAACGGTTTGACTGTGTATGAGGTGTAAGAAAGTCAAGCACTGAAGTGTATTCCTTCAATTTTTTTTAAGTGCTTCCAATTACTTAAAAAGTATTACTGATATGAAGTGAGCACAGTCATTTTAGATCTTAAATGATAAGCTCCAGAGAGTCTTTGCAATTTGATTGCAAATGAACTTTCACAAAATGTATATTAAATATTACTTAATTAGCTTTTGGAATAATAAAAAAATATTCAGCAAACTAGTTAACTAGTTCGACAGGCAGAACTAGCTTTAGCAAGAACTGTAGTTGCATGGAACCTTTGAATATTTTCCATTGTACAGTGTCATGGAAGCAGAATTAGCTTGGTAATGGTATTATACCAATATTACACAAGATATTTTTCTCTGAATATTTTCCTGAGGGATAGTTAGCTTCATGCACACAAAAACGCAGTATGTTTGAGAGTAGTGTGTAGGTATTTTGGTTAGGGTCTCGCAGCTTTCAGAAGGATGTTGCTAAATCTATTCTGTATTTTTAAACTCACTATTCTTTCTCCCTTGCCATGCAGACAGAAAAGCATAAATAATACCCAGATTCTGAACATTCCAGAATTTCAATCCTCTGACCTATTTGGCAAGCCAAGCTACGTTTGTCAACACCATTAGATGTGATACTTTTCAGACAGACTCCAAACAGGCTTCATGAGCTCTCTATGTTTTTCAAAATATAATTGTTTTAAAAAAATCCTTTCTGTCCCAGGGAGTGTATGCATATTGTGCCTGTGTGACTGTTTCCTAATAAATATGAGCTTGAAGTCTAATTGTATTAAGGAAAACATAAAATACAAGTACGAATATTGTAAAGATCTCAAAGATAAACCTCTTTTACATGCTTGGGACCTGCTTCTGTGATGTACGTTGATACTAGCGAAAGTGGAATTTGAGTGCATTCCCAAATGCTTTACTGAATCAGGGCTTTATATTCCCTCAAAATTTGCATCTGTCAAAAGTGTTTTTAAAATGATAGGAGAGATTGTAACTGGCAGGGAATGGGGAATGTGGGGGTTTGAGATGGTTTACTGATCTTGGTGTTGCTTCCCAGCCAATTTTCTTATCCACGGTCTTCAGGTTTTCTCAGTGTTCTGGGCTAATCTGGAACAAAAGTCAGCAGTATGGGATGCGATTGCAAGCTGAGATTGGTTTAGTCCCTGTTCAGCTTCAGAAATATAACTTTCCTGTCGTTTCCTCAAGATAGTCTTAAATGAACTAATCCAAATAGAAACAGTTAAAGTCTTCCAGCAGCTAAATTACTTCTGGTTTAAAACATTTAAAAAAAATTACACTATTAATCAAGAGAAAGTTGCATCAAATGAACCTGCTTATATTAAATCTGTATATTAAGGCTGAATGTATTCAGGCTTCCATACTCTGCTTGTCTCTTAATAACTGTGTTTTGGCCTCCCAGGCCTCCATGCCTAGTTCAGTATCGCAGAACCTATTTAGTTTCTCTAATGACTTTGAAGTGGTGGGTGTGGCTCCCCCATTCTGTTACTGAAAGTAAAGTATTGCATTTGCATGGATCAAGCATTAGTGCAAATACAATTATATCTCTGGAGCTGAAGTTAGTCACTGTTTACAGTATTTTTTTTTAAAGTCCCATCTCTAGATCTGTTGCTATTTTCATAATAATCTTCCAAAGTTCTGAAGAAATCAAGTTTTCTTGGTCCTGCTGCATGGACAGCTGGCTCTATCTTTCCTTTCTGCTGTTGGTTCATAAATATATTAAAAAAAGCTTTCTTAGGCTAACGTATTCAACTTCCAGACGAGATTGTGCTTCTGCCCTGCTCTCCCCCATTTTCTTCTTTACCAAATTGGGTATATTTATTAGTATTATTAGAGTCTGTTTCCCTGAACATTTTTTACATTGAAATCAGCTCAAGTATCAGAATTCACCTAACTCTGCATTCTGTTATGTGTCGCTGGCACAAATACAAACCCCAGCAATGACTAGATCAGCTCTTCTACCTTCTGAGAAAAATGCATTCATTTCATTGGATGCAGTTTGCTTATGGAGAAAATCTCGAGCAAGATTTTGAGCAAGGGCCTTAAACCAGAAGATTCATATTCTTTTTTGTGGAAGATGATCGTGCATTTTTCTCCATAACTGTATGAGTTTGCTTTTCTGTGAGTTTTCCCCTTTACTGCCATGTAGCTCATTGTTAGTAAGGTTTCAACAGCAAGGTAACAGGAGCAATGTTCCAGTTATAAGTTCCTTTTAGACTTTATATAGCTTAAAGAATTTTTCATGATCTTTAAGGTCAAAGATACTCTGGAATTTCAGATAACAAAATTACTGTTCATTCTTAATCCATGCTCCATGATACTGCAGAAGGTGCAATGTAGTTATTGGTAGTGACAGTAATAAACTTCTCCCAAAATATTAGGCAAACCGATAGCTTTGAAAAAGTCAGAGATAATTTATTAGAGAGGGAAAATAATTATTTCTGGTATCAACCGACATTTTCCTGCCAAGCTGTTGTTGGTCAAAGTGTACGTTTACTCTTGAGATAAATAGTTTTCACTTCCTTGCCTATTGTATGTTAGAAGGGACAGGCAGTACGTGAGGGTTGGACGTGTGTTTGTGTGGCGTAGGTGGGGTTGCTTCCCATTGCCTTTAAGGGCTGACCTGTGTCCCCACAGGGCAGGTGACGTGCAGGGGCTGGAGCTGGGGAAGGAAGGGAGCGTGCTGTCAGGAAGAGGTGGCACGCGTGCACCTGCCTGTCATCTGCTCAGGGCTGCCTGCACCTGCCTGCGTGCCCCTGTCGCGCCTGAGCAGGAATGCAAACTGCACATATGTCTAGGCATTCCCTGGAGAAGCAGATGGCTGTGTGTTACTTCAGAGAAGCAAAAATGTTTTCTGAAATGACCTCTAATGAGCCATTTATAGGTGGATTGAGAAAGAAGATAAAACAAGCCTTTAGGCATACAGTTACAGTGCTTTGTAGGATGTACTGGAATTTTTCAAATTACAATAGTAGAAATGTTCATCTTGAAGATACCAGAAACAACAAAGCTAACTAAGAACTGATTTGTTCCCTTTCTTTTCAAGTGTATTCTTGATTGACATTATCATTGTCCAGGGATTAAAAGTCAAGACGGTGTCCAGTTCCTATCGGTTGCTTCCTCTATGACTTTGGTCAAATTGTTCAGTTCTTTCTCATATTTTAGTTCTTAGTTGTAACACTCATGCACCAGTAGTCTCAATAATACAAGTTGTTTAGTCAAAACTGCTGTATAAATGTGAATTTTTAATATATTCTTATCACTAATACCGATGTCACGTATATTGTCCTCCTTTTCACCTTTATTTTGGGATTATTTCATTTGACATCCACTGAACGTCACGTGCTGACATGTGGTTAAAGAAGCTTTTTATAAAGAAATGGAGCTGTGTTAAGAGAAAATTGATACATGTACATTGTAACATCCCATACCAGTGTTATATCTCAGTACCTCAAGACATCATCACTTGTTAAGACAATTCTATCCCAGTGTTGTAAGTGAGAAAATAGCACACAGGGACAGTAAACACCAGATGTGTAAATGTTGTTGTGTGTTAACAAAATTAGTGATTTATGGGGAGATTTAGTTAATTGTTTAGGAATCTAATCAGTGCGTCTAGTGTCTCACCAGCACTAATAGGAAGTATATGCATAGTAACTAAAAAGGTATATTACATTCAGCTAGGGTGCTATATATTCCCTTGATAGATTTAAAAGAAGAGACATTCAGTTCCTTGCGAAATACGAAATTATGTATGTATTGGTTTTATTAAGGGCAGTTAATGCATACCTAAGTATCTTTTCCTATTTAGCAGTAGTTTTCTATTTACTTTCTGCGTATAGGATACAGAAATACATCTTGGCAGAAAACATTTCTATGCTAGGACTGAAGTTCCGTAAGTTCCTACCAAAGTGAGTGAGAGCTTTACTACTGAATTTAACAAAAGCAGAGCTATGCCAATACACTTTTGAAAAAACCATCCCTCAGTCTGCTCAGTGTTATTTACTTTTTAGCAAAATTACACGATTGTATGTTGTATTTGTACAGTGAGGCTTCAATACAAGAGAGGCGTACTTCGGTCTAGCAACAATGGCAAGTGATATTTTTTCAAATATGGTAGGCTGAAAGCGTAGTGGTTCTGCAGGAAGTTTATTTTGGCACAGCCCCTTGTGCCAAAAAAAATAGGTACCTTTTGTTTTAAAATGGCTGTGGATCAGTTCCTGAGGCTGGAATGTCAGTGACTGCTTATTTCACCAGCACAGCGCCTGCAGACTCCAATGCTGGCTGAAGTGCTGAAATGCCAAAGTTTGGCTTATTACAGAGCATGCATTTTCTTTTAAAGAGCATTCTTCTCCATGTTAAGTACACCCTTAAAAATGGCCAAGTTACTCTCATATAAACTGTTTCCCTATTTATATTCAATTTGCTCTGACATAGTGCTGATACAAGAAAATGTAGTCTATTACATGTAAGTAATATTATTTTCTTTAAAACTTTTATTTGTAGTCAGTTCTCGAATAGCTCAGAAGACCATCTTCATGAAACAGCTGTGTGCACCAAACAAGGATTCTCTAATTTCACTGTACGTGTTCATCTAAACTACAGCATGGGCTTGATGTTCTTGTGCCAAAAGGTAGCAGCTTTCAAGACGTGTATGGCAGTTTTCCATTCCAAAAGAAATAGGTGCTCTGGAAGTGAATACTCTACTGCAGCTTAATTACAAATCAGTTCCTGGTATCTTGAACAGACCCGATCACAGACTGCAGGTTGGCAGTTCCTTTCATAGGTCATCTGAGATACCGCTGCATTGATTCATGGTTCGATTTGTCTTGGACCTCAGGATTGTCATGAAATAGAAGCAGACCAGTTCTTTTCTTCCTCAACCTGTGGACTTAACACCTGGAAAATTCCTTAGCCAGGGCTGTTTACCTTGGATCATATCACTTCAAAAGGTGAACCGTAGGATCAACAATCTTATTGTGCAGCTGCTTTGCAGTACAAAGAAACTCTAGGAGAAAAAGAAAAAAACAACAAGAAAACCTATATTGCACTGGCAAACAGTATTTGTTCTCCTGGAATTCTCTATACTAACCATATTGGTTCAATGACAGTTTTATTTTAAGAGCTTATATACCAGACATGACATCAGTAACAGTTGTCATAATATTTCTGGAAGCTGCAGAGCTTCAGGCATACTAAATTTTGCCTTATCTAATTCTGCTGAAGTTCACTGGTCTTTCTGTTGGTTTCAGTGGGAAATAGATCAGGCCCTTAAAAAGTACATACTCAAAACAGTTTAAGAGAGGGAATGGCCGTACATTAGGACAATTAAATAGATCTTGAAAATCTACTCTGACTCTGGGGAGGAAAAAAAAAACAAAACTAATTTTTAAGCTTGGCTAATTAATCCTTGGATGGTTTTAGGAGTGAACTCCCACCTATCAAAATTTCTTTGCAGTCACAATGATGTCTTAATCCACAGCAACGGTTTCACAGTACACTGCAAAAAATGCCCACAAGATAGGCCACCAGACAGCAGCCCACTGAGCAGTTGCATGCCAACCAGCTATCACTTGCCAGTATAATGTGCGGCTGTGGAAGGACACACTGCCTTAGCAAAGGCAGCCAAGTGCACTCTGCCCAGGAGTTACATTTGTGGCAGAATTTTTGCTCCTAAAACTTTGTTCGGTGAACCAGTCCCTATGATTAAACAAAGGGAAAGGGCTGGGGTAAGCTGTGGATAAGGACTTTAAATTAGGAGTATGGTCAAGATGCAGGTAGTGACAAATGAAGTCCCTCATTTTAAAGATTTTGGTAAAGGAGCTAGTCAGTGTGGAGTAGAATACAGGAATACATAGTGACTGTCAGAAAGTAAGGGAGTGGAAGAATTATGATCTTTGAAGGCTTACAATGGAAAGTTACTGGAACTAAGAGAGGGAAGTGACCTTTTGTTATGTTCTTTAATTTTTTCTCGGTGTCCCCTAATAACTTCTGAATATGTTGGCTAATTTCAGCCACATTTGACAGAGATGTAGGAGTCTGAGAGAAATAAATTACTGCTGATTGTTTTAAATGGACAGCTGAGGAGAAGGGGAAGGCTCTCTAAATTGCCCAACAGGAGGAAGCTTTAATGTGACATCACATTATTAGGGCATCCATGTGAGAGGGAGACATTGCTACAGGCATGGGAAAAAATGTCAAATAATTACTAAACCATTTCAGATGCCAGTGACATAGCACATAGAGGAGCCCATCAGTTCCTGGTGCGGAGGTACCAGGAGTCTGTCAGCATTTTGTCCCCCAGCAGGGACAATCATTAGTTGCAAGGCAGATGGACCTACCAATACTTCCCCTTCTTGTAATTCCACAACATTTAACTAATGTATGAAAAAAAAAAAGGGAAAGAAAATGTGATCATAAGAGTTTTCAGTCTTGAACAAATAAAATATTTATTGCTACCAAATAAATCCAATATTACCTATATAAGGGAAAGGTGAGGAGGTTCAAAGATAAGTACGTCACCAAAAACATAAGCACGTATTTAAGACAGTGAGAATTAAAATCCGAATGAATTCATTCACTTTAGTAGAAAGGATGAGGCTGCTGGCTGGGCTACACTCAGATGGTTAGCCTGATGACTGTAACTCAAGATTTATGTGAATGTACTGTAAATGTCACATGTATTATGGACTGTCATTAGCCCAGTAATCATGTAGATCAGTCGAGCAGTTGTGGCTAAAATAAGAAAGGTAATGTTATTTTAATCTTTTTTGCAGGTGCTAGTGTGCTGTCTATTACATAACCGTGTACAAATAAGCTGAAGGGGCTAAACTTGTAACTGGTGATATTCATCATCACAGAAATGTCATTTATGCTGAGTTTTGTTGTAGATATGGCTAAGAACTCTGATAAATGCCAATATTTTTGAAAATTAAACACGAAATGAGAAGCAATCTTTTTGGAATTGCAGAAGATTTTGATCTGGTTGCAGATTGGTTAGCAGTAATACTTTTGTGTTGTTATTATTTTGTAGGGTGCTTAAAGGTAAAAGCAATTTTGAACCTTTTTTTAGGTTGACTTCATTGGAGGTTTCAGCTTAATGTAAATAACAGTGTTGTTCCACAGAGAGGTATCATTTTACATCAAACTCCTGATAAAACCCAGTAAATAAACTTTTCTCAACATATAAACACTAAACAATTGGGTTGTTTACTGCTAAATATTTACTGCAAAGCCTTAGAAGTGTTCAAAAACTGGTTTTTCTAGTTTCTGTTGCAGCAGATGCCCTCATAGGATCTCTTTTCAACCCCCATTTTTCTTTGCACACACCTTGTTTAAGCAGGAAGAGCTTAATTTAAGCTGTAATCTTTTATCAGAATAAACCTTAGTCGTGTTTTCAAAATACTGCTGCTGCTCTCCCTGCTCAATTTGACAGGTCAAGGAAGCCGGTGATGTACCACATTCCCAGCAGCCCATTGCTTAAAGCTGACGGATGGCAAGTAAACGTACTGTTTCAGCAGCCATCTCTGTAGGATAACACTCCTTAAATTTACCACTATTGCACCAGTTTAGGTTAGCTTTGCTCAAGAACAGAGCGTAAAACTCCAGTGCACAGAGGTTTTAGCATCTTCTGACAACTCACACTGGCAATTCACACTAATGGCTGAAGGCAGGAAGATCTGGAATTCAAGAAAGAACTGTCTTTTGGTTGAAAGAATTTGTTTAGTGATAGTTTCCATTGCAGAGATTTTAACTTCAGTGAAGTTGTCATCAGGTGACAGTTTTCTCTATATATTTGGAAAACAATGTGCCTTGCCTTTCCTAGGCAAAGATAAGCCTTACTGTTTTAATGACAATTTCCTGAGATAGAATCTACCTGCTGCCTTTATTGCTCAAGCATAAATTGCCTGTGGTTAAATATTTGATCATTTAAGGTACAGGTGGGTTTGGGGGAGGTAATGTAAGAAGTAGTGTACTGATAATATACTGAGTTCAAATGGATCTAAAAAGAACTGGTTAAACTAGGAAAGTACTCAGATTTTGATCACCATCACTTGAATTCCAGCTGTTTATTGCTTGGGTCAAATTTAATTGATTTTTAATTGATGTTCTGCAATTGATTAATTTTAACTAGGAATTAGCAAATACTAACCTGTCCTTGAGTGTTGTGTTTTCATAACAGAAACAGGTATGCTCTTTTGAGGGTGGGTGGGGTGGTGAAGGGAGGAGGGAAAAATGCTTTATGTAATTTTAAAGTTATTTCTTTTTAAATTTATATTTCAAAATGTTAGCCATAGCCATATCTTCTGTATTTAGCTCAACCACAGGAATAAGGCAACAGATTAGGAAAAAAATGAAATGCCTAAGCACAACTTTAACCTACATAACAATTATTAATACAATTTTTTTGTATTGGAAAATGTGTGTCCCCGGAAAGTTGTTGAAAATCCTACTAAAGGAGTCAGTTCTTAAATGAAATGTAGTATTTGATGCACTGAGATATGGATGACGTGTTAAGTAGCGCAAGTAAAGAATTGTAAAATTTTTATCATATCTTTACCTTTCTCCTTGGTTTCTACAAATGAAGATAGTGAGGCAGCTTTGCCAGTGGGTACAGTTCTGGCATTCATTTATGTCTGCTGACATCTGGCATGTTCAGATACTTGCCCTCACATTTCAAATGCGGTAGAACCTATTTGTTTTCTATGGAGTTTAGAGGGTTCAAATTCTGTTTAAAGGATGAAGGAGCTGTGGGTTTTTTTAGTATGTTCCTGAAAATAGGTTGTGCAGCTTTCAAAGTGCACAGGATAAAGTTGACACCTCTAACAAAAAATCACTTGTGAATCCACAAAGACGACTCAGAGGACTAGTAGTATTTCCTTAAAACATAAAGGTACTTTTACATCCTGATTATTTTTTTATTATTATTTAATTAGATGTAATTTGAACTGGAAATTTGTGTTTCATATACAAGATCCGTGTATTTTTCTTCCTGTGAGTAAAAACTCTTCAGCAGGATGTACAGTCTCTGGGTATTAGATTTGCAAACTGCTCCTGTGAGCAAACACTTGCCTTCTTGCAAAGCCTCTTTGTGTGGTCAGTGAGGATGCACGTGAGCACAGAGATCAGCCTGAACTTGTGGTCCACAGGCTAAAGCCCTGTTTGTAGAGCAGATATGAGATGAGTCTATGATGATGGGTCTTCTAGCAAAGACATTTCCCAAATTGTTAGAAAAAAACATTATTCATTAGCGATGTGGGTGCTGTAGCACTTCTCTCGCTCTTTTCGAGGGGGCTTGCCTAGTTTAGCTCAGGCCTTCTAAACACAATATCAGTAACCTCTGCTGCAATGATACCAGAAGACCGTGAACATTCAATTCTGTTCTCAGTCCTCAGTTAATGTTGTCAAATAGGAAAAGTAATCTTTTCCCCCGAACCCTGAGAGGGTGGGGAGCTGCTGTTGGTAGGAGCAGCAGCAGGGGCACAGCGCAGGCAGCTGGTGCAGGAGGAGCAGTTCTCACGCACTCCCTGGCGCTCTCACACAAATGTCATCAGCTGGTGGTAGGAGTAGCAGCAGCGAGATCACAGGGGTGTATCTCACATGATTCACTGAGGTCCTGAGTTTGTAAAAATAGTAAAAAGACCAGACACAATTTCCAATAAGAAGTAATCTCTAGGGTGAAATGCCCTGGAAGCAAACCGTCTTTTCTTTTGGAATTTTCCACTTCTCATCGTGATGTCTTTGCATTGCAGGCACCAAGCAGTTGTAAGCGTTCCCATGGCAAAGCAAGTCTGTGGTTTGCCATGTGCACAGGCTTATTGTTACAGACTCACTGTGCTTTCATTTTCCTTGTTTTTCAATGCCAGACATGGAAAATAGAAACTACCCTTTAGTGAATGTATTTCCTGTCTTATTAAAGTAAAGAAATCACTGTTGATAGTTCTTGCCTTGGTCTTGCTGATATTGATTTCCATTAAAAAAACAAGCCTGACACGATATCCACCCCCTGATACTTCAGTGTTTTAGGGAAGTTCTGGATTGATATCCCTGGACAGTGAAGTCTTCTACCTGTGAAACCTTTCACCAGCAATGTTATTTTATCTTTTTAACCGGTATGTGTCCAGTGGAGTTGAAAAGAGCACAACTACGGTTGTATTGGTGGCTCAGACTTCATACTCACTTAGGCAGTAAGTAACAATTACCATTAATGACAGTACTGCACTGATCTCCAGATTGAGACAGCACTCAAAGTCCTCTTCTATATTTTACTATTTTGTGCGTCACCATCAAAAGCAAAAGTTTTCAAATTCTCATTTAGATACTTGTTCTGCAAATATGTATGCATTTGTTTTGCACTAACTTGAATAGCGTCACTGAAGAAAGTCACATATTTGGGTTGGGGTATATGCTTAGAGTTTTCAGAATAAAATAAAGATATAAAAGCTTTATTTTAAGATTTATGTCCCAGATGGCATCCAGCTTCCATATATAGTATTAGTAATCTGTTCTAACAGCTGGTTTACATCCTTGGTACTAGTGGGATTAAAAAGGACAGTAAAAGCAGTTTTGTCAATAAATGACAAAAAGGTATGAATTAATAGTCATATAGTTCACAGCCATTAAATTAGAAGATGGAAATTGCTTGCTGCAGATGCCAGCATTTACTGTTTTCTTTTCAGCAGGTTAAATACTTGTTTTCATTGTTCTTAACGAAAGTTTCTTTTCAGCAATTAAATCTTTTGATGTTATCAGTACTTACTGATAGTTCAGTGACAGAAGATACTGATTTGTATGACAGGGAATTTGTGTTGATCTATATTAAAGAGACTATTGATGGTATAAATCATATTAATATAAATTTGACCAAGTTGGATTCAGCTGGTTGGTGTGCTACTGTCACTCTTGGACTCTACTGCTAATTGTAGCTTGATATGTCCATTTTCCTTACAGCTTAAGAGCAAAACTTTACCTACATTTAGAGCTTGTCAAAGTTTTCTAAAGTATTTTATTGAAGTTATTTAAAGTTCAATTTATTGTTGCATTGAGAATGAGACCAGGGTACATAAATTATGAAAGAATTCCCTAGCTGGATTAATTTATTAAAAAAAGGAGTTCTGAATATTCCCAGCAGTTCTTACTCTTTGTACTTCTGCTCAAAAAGTCTTTCTTTGCGATCACAAACCAAGCAGATTCCATTTTAAAGCTTTTGATGATGTGGACTCATTTCCTTAGCAGGTCTTGAGATTTGATCAGGTGATCAGAAACAATCTGGTTAGTGCGATATAAGAAACATGATAACGGGCTGTGTGCACTGTTACACTCTACTTTAGTACAAATAATACTGGTTTACTTAAACCACATTCCTCTTTCAAGTACCTTTCAGCATTGTTAAGTGGTTTGCAAAAACCTGCTTTACTTGCCAGAGCAAGAGTTATGAGTGTGCTTGTAGTTACTAGTCTCAGCTGGCAAAATGATAGCTTACATCTGGAGACAATAACTCAATAGCTTGATCCCATACTGAAAATACTTCTATTTTAAAGGGAGGGAAGAAGAAGGTCTCCCTGCTGAAGTATGAGTGTCACAGTCAGAAAAGGATGGGCCTTTCATTTTCTAAATGACTGCTCAAATTAACTTGTGTTTTCTGCATTTTTCTGGATGTCAATGATTGTCTTCAGTTGTCTGAATTGGGTGAATTTAAAATACTGAGTGTCATGTTGGGTCAGTGCCCTGGTGGCCAGCTTGATGCCTTTCCAGGAATCACTAGAGACAGAAGAAGTTCTTCAAGAGGGCTCTGGCCCACCCTGCCTCATATCTTTTGCCTGCATCACCATCTCTAGGTCCTCTTTTGCTTTTACACTGTAGAAAAAACAGCCAGTGGAGGTACATCTCATATCTTCAGGTCAGCTTAACAGAACCCTTGCCTCTGGTTAGGGGGAACCCTATCACAGAAGCATTTTCACATAGTTAAATTATACATATTTCATCTCATTGCATAATAATACAGAAAACCTAAGGCCTTGACCAGGTTCTAGCGATATTGTTGAAATGATTTATTGTGGTTTTCTCTTTTGGAAGAAGTTTTGTAGATCCATGTTGCTAGCTGATTTGGTTTCCTGATTTGGTTATGTGGACCTTAGAGGGGGTAAAAGTTATGATCCATTGGTACAACATTTCATGTTGTCTGCTGCTACTTGTCATTTTTTTAAGAAGGGTGCTAATGGTGTATGTTCATACCTTTAAGTCTTTTGGGGATCTTTCAAGATGTAACATGTTATTACTGTTAGTAATAATGGGCCAACCCCTTCCACTGCATTTCAAACAAAAAATTCACAGCCCTCCAGGAGCTAGGGCTAAGGCAAATTCGAGCCACATATTTGTCCTTTCTGTTCTGGACTATTTCAGGTGCAATTCCATTCCTGGTATAACTTAAAACTGTAAGGAAAACTACTGTAATGGTACAACAGCTGCCATGGGTTACAGTACTGATGGCTGCATTGTTACGAATCCCACCTGATCCTGACAGACTGCTTCGGTACAGACTGTGGAAGAGGCATTCCCCACTGAGGAGCGGACATTCCCCACTTAAAATCACAGTTTTTCCCATATTGGATTCAAGGCTTTTATAGTTTGCTATGCTCTGCCACAGCAGGATGTTAAATTCACCCATCAAGTTTATTTTGGCCAGAAGTTTTAATTGTCTTGTTGAGTTTCTCATTTTGCATTTTCTGGATGTTGTCTTACCATTCCAGTATTTCTTCTGGAGACATCTATGTTGAAGTGAAATAATTTGACTTTCAGACTACAGTCAGAGGAAATTTCAGAGTGTTTAAAATAAAAGTCTGGGCACAATAAACTTTGTTTTGTCAAATCTTATAATTTAAATGATTTCCAAGTGCTGTAACATTTCCCAGTTGATCAAACTGTGGAAGGTCAATGGATCACTGTACACTTCGTTTTATCCTCCCAGTTCATGTTTTGCATTCCGCTAACAGATTTTTTCCAGGGGACTGCTAATGTTTGAGAAATACTGTGGAGAATAGCCATTTATTTTGTATTTACGCTTTCGTTTTGAATTTATCTGTCTTACAAACTTGAGTGAGATGCTATATTTGTTTAAATGAACTTCACTTATTTCACTTTATTGAATAAACATGCATACAGAATCCTTTGATGAATTCTACTGTGCAGTAGAGGACCATCATTGTTACAGCTTTGGGACTGTTTATAATTTTCTCTGTTGTTCTCATGGTTATATATGATGGTAAGGTTGCTTATATTCCCTGATTTGTGAGGCCTACTTCTTTTTTTTTTGTATTTAATTTTAACAGCTTGCGCAAGTGGACTCCAGAGCTGTACATCTTGGTGCTGTGTTTGTTCGTGGCCTTACAACTTTGCTCTTGGCCAATAGTGCCTGTGGCTTTCCATTCAGGATGGATGATTTGATGCCCTGGGAAATGTTTGATGGGAAACTTTTTCAAGAAAAATACCAGCAGTCTCATCGAGGTTGCTCTTTGGAAGAGCTTTTGGAAGGCAATGTGAGTAATCGCATCCTCTTAGACAGTTCTGTATTCTTTTTTAAATGTAGCTGGCCATGTTTGTTTGTTGTTTTTTTTTTTTTTTTTTTTTTAATTTTTTTTTTTTTTGAAACTCTCAGNTTTAAATTTTGTTTATACTGGTCCCCTTTTGTTGTATTTTTCCTCTCTTCCTTATTCCTTTTTCGTCCTCTCCACCAAAAAAACCTAAGAAGGTAGAAATACTGACACTATGAAGGAAGCTGTAATTCTACCTTTATTTTTGTTTCCACTACTCAGAAAACAATATAAGGAAGTGTCAAAATGATTCGGTTTCAAAAAATGAAAATGCCTGTAATGGTTTTCTAGTACTAAGATATTAATGAGATCTTTTTCCTGGAAGATTTTAGGCAAAATATTAAGAATGTCTTTAAACAAGTATACTGGATATAAATTTTAAAGTGTTTAAGAGTGATAGTTTTAAAGGTATTAAGGAACATGAAGTTTGAGATGAAGGTTTGGTGAATTCAAAGAGGAACAGGAAATCAGAGGAAGGTATATATCTAGGTATTTTTTTAGAATCTCACCAAGTACCTTCCTGTGCCTTTAGGTAGTTATTCAGCTCTCAATCCCATTTTTCAGGAGCTGGGTATTTGTACAATTTGCATGTTATGTTACCAAAAAAACAGGATGATTTAAAACATGTCTGGTAGAGTCTGCTAGGCAGGGTGAAAGGCTCCACTAATGCACCAGACCTGGCTCGTGCCCCACCAGCACAGAATATGTAGAGAGATGCTTGGGTAGGTCTGTACTCATCTATGTAGATATCTCTTAAGACCTTCAATTAATGTGTCTCTTTTCAATGTGGAACTGAAAATCCTGTATTGTTGAATTACTTTTGAAAATTTTACCTTTGAAATGTTTTTACCTGCTGCTACATATATCACTTGGGATTAAAATAGAATTGATTACAGAGAAAAAAGTTTTGGGGTGTGAATGATTTTAGTCTCGTGCATTCAATATCAGTTGTTGTATAATTAGTTTTCTTTTCTAATTTTGCGTCCAATTACATACTGTCCTGATCTGGAGTGATGAGTGGAATGCTTGTGGGTGGGTGGAATGTATGTGTTTTCAGTATAGAGAAGGATGATAATCCTTTCCATATGGAATCAATCATATGATTAGGACTATAGCCTCTATCTAAATCCTGTGGTTCCCATTAATTGCTCCGTTGATTTCAGTAGATTTTGGATTGGGCCAGTGATTCATCCAGTTTTTCATGTAGGACTTCTGCAGAACAATAGTGTCTAAAAAATAAATGGAAAAAAATAAAACTATATAAATTATGTGAAACTGATACTTCTTTTCTGTTTGGGTAGAATTCAGGTTAGTGAATAACTTTTACAATATGTATCTAAATCTGTATAAAATTTATATTGGCTAAGAACTATTTTTAAATTTGTTAGGTAGTATGTTTTAGCTAACATCTGAAAATCATGAAGTGGTCAAGTTAAAGTTATATTTTAACCTGTCTTGAACAATGCTTAGATCCCTAGAACAGAGTTGGAAATTTGCTTGATCAACTAAAATATCTAGGTTAGGGGTTTTAAAATCTTGATACCCTAGTTTAACCAAACCTCAAACTGTTCTGTTATGGGGAAAAATAGTCTAGTCCTGTGAATTTTTAGAGTAGTTAAACTATCTTTTTCTTTTTTAGGTATGGTTTTATGGTACGTATATGGCAGAGAGAGCTCCCAGACTAATAAAATAACTTTCCAGCTTATCAGTTTGAGGCAAGAATCTGTTTTTGGGAGAATTGCCAAGAGATGCCAGTTTAGCTGGGGACACTGGCAAGGCAAAAAGCATATGTGACTGGTTTTTCCTATTATTATAAGTTCAACTTTAATAAATAAAACTGGTGCTTAGTCCCTGGCAGAGCTTAATGTACCGCTGGAAGCCAAGATCTTTCAGCACTTGTTTGTTAACAACCTACCCTCGAGCACCATAAATGTAATCTGATAACAGCGACAGCATTGTATTCAGAAAAAAGTTATTCTAGATGGGATGTTTTGTCATAGAAAAGATAAGTAATAGGAAAAAGTTGCTCCTTTTAATGTTTGATGCTTGTCTCCTAACTCCTAAGGTCCCTTCTCTATGATCTGGACAGTTACATTACTTGAGGGAGTTTGGGACATCTCAGAATCAGCGTTGTTTTGATTATGATGGGCTTATATACAGTTAATAGCTTTATGAAAATTACAGTAGAAATGCAATCTTGGTTAAATATTTACATGTATACCGGAAATTTTGAACATTTTAGGGTTTGCTTCCCACAGATTCTTGTACCAACAAGAAGAAAATGTATAAATTAAATGCAGTTGATATATTTGTGGGCAAGTTTTTCTGTAGCTCAGCTCTTTGTAGCCTAGCAGCTGTTAAAGATAAAAAACGGAAAGCTTCTGATAAGAGTCAAAAATAGAGGCATCTTGGTTTTTTTTAAAAAATATGCTAAGCTCATATTATGCTAGTTATCTGTTTTTCATAACAGTAATCATATTAGTTTGTTTATCCACACAGAAAATTGGATATAATAGTCTCATAAAGCAGTGAGGCAATGATATTATCACTTTATTAGCCTTTTTATTGTGCTTCTTACTAATGAGTATGTTCATGATCAATTTTTTTAAATTAAAACCAAATTACCTAATGGGGTCAGCATAACTGATATGTTATGTCCTTTTCTGATCATGCCTTTCATCCAGCCTTCATCAACACATTCTGAATTTATTCTCCCAAGAATATAATGAAAAGTTAGTGAGTGTTCTTCACAGAATGTACTCATTTGCGTGGAAAAAAAATATCTGTGGGTATTGCTTAAGGTTTGTTAACTTAAAAAATGTACTAGGAAAGTTCATGGGAGGGTGCAGGGATTCAGATACTACCTCTAATTTAAGAAACCTCTCTAGTTGCTGTAGTCTTGCCACCTATTGGATTTTTACCTTATCCTGTAATCATCTCCCCTCCATCCTGTTCACCCTCCACCTTGGTGGTTACAAAAAGGAATTGTCATCCTGTAAAAATGTGTTCAGTTTTATGAAAATCACAAATTATGCTATTGCTCTAAAATCTGTCTTTTCATAATTCTTTTTAATGTGTGCTATCGCCCATACGCCCAGTAAAAATCAATAAAAAATAAATAGATTCTAAGATCTGATACTTCAAAGCTCACTGAAATCAGTGAAAGTTAAGGATATATCACATCTCTTAGTATTGTGTCTTTAAATAGCTTCAGCTTGTCCTTTTGACAGTAGAACTTTTCATCACACCACAAGGTAACGTTTTTATTTAATTCCCCATTTCTCTTTAGACTTCATTGTATTTCATCAGTCAGGAGTTGGGGCTGATGTATTGTTAACTTTTGTTAACTGTATGTTAAGTTTTGTTTCTAATGTATGAGATCAAGATACTTTGATTTTCACTGGTGTGTTTTCCATGATTTCATCAGGCCTTATTTGGAGGCTTTAACCATCTCTGCCTGAGGTATTGCTGAGAGAAGTCTAGTTAAGCATATCTACAAGTGCAAGACAATAGAATGGGAAAAGCAAGTGATTTACAGATGTGAGCAGGGAAGAAAAACAAACTTCACTGAGAAAGGGGAAAACATTCCTTTTGCCCCCTACTCATCCCTCCTAGAATCCACTTGTAATACGAAATTTTTGAACGTTGTTTCCCGGAAAAATGCGAACCAGATCTACCACCTTCATATATGTATGAGTGTGGGCTAAGAAAATTCTTTTTGTTGTTGTATATGCGGTTGATTTGTGCTACACCCGAAGAGAGAAAAATAGAACAGTCATTGCTTTTTAACCCTATTGTCTGCAGGAGTCTTTGTATGCACCCTTCCACAATATGAAGTCTTTCATTTGCAAGGCCTGCATGGCGAAGAAGAGAACAATACAGAGCAGACCAAGAGGGGATGGATTTATCACAGGTTAACATTGTGTTAATTTTCTCAATAAAGTCAATATATTGATGAGGTCTATTATCCTTCAACAGCAGCAGCATTTACATAGGCAGCCCGTCAAGCTAAGTAAATTGTAAGGTCTTTCTCCAAGAAACCAAAGGAGACATCTAAGAAAATATTTCCTGGTTTTAGGAATTCATGTGAATTTGATTACCCAAGTTTGGATAAAATTATATTTCCATCTAGCTACATAGTTAGTGAGATATATGCAGTAAATACATTCACTGACAGAAACATCACTGCTATTTACTCAGTGACTAAAGTTATTTTTATTGGAGGAATTAGATGACTCAGACGTTTTTCTTACTTTCCCTCAGGACAGTTATTTTAACATTGATAGTTGAAGGTCTGAGCGAGGCATTGAAGAGAGAGTACTCCTTATTGGACTGACTGATACAGTTCAAAATACAAGAAAGCTTTTGGGCAACCTGGAGAACGGCGGGTTTTTTTGCCGAAGACCCTGAACTTTTTTCCCCCAAACTTTATGCCTCCGTTTACTAAAGACATTGGTTTTCCCACCTGATCTGCCTGACTTTCAGGGAAAAAAAAAATCTAAAAGGTTTTCAGCACCATTCACAGATCAGCCTGAAAGTTGAGACTTTTGAGGCTTTGAAATAATTCACACTGAATCTCCGTGTTTATGCTGGTATTATGTTTATTACCTGCTTAATACTTGATCACAGTTATAATGTCTGTGAGGATAAAAATTACCCCTTCAAAATTCCTTGAGAAAATTACAACAGACAAAAAACGATTTTCTGCTTGTTTAGTACTTTGCATTATGTGACAGCAAAACTTCTGTGTTACTACACCATATTGGTGCTGGACATTCAAAACTAAGGGTATCTGTTGGTGATTTACGATACCAGACCTTGTTAGCATCTGCTATTGCTTGAGAGCTGTACTTAACCATTTTAATTATGATTTGTGATTCCAGTTTGGACAGAGATTTCTGTTTTGTTTTAATGACTGCAGTCTCCAAATCTGTGTCATAAAATTTTGATCTGGTTTCTAAATACTCTTGTTAACAGCTTGTAATCATGATGTGCATAAATGGAAATGAGGACAAGAACCATGCTTATTAGGCTGACTTTAGTTTGGAAAAATCATAATTGTGCATAAGTATTTTGGCATAAAACTAAGAAATGTTGTTTCCCAAAAAAGAATATGGTGTCTCTCTTTTTCTTCATTTAATCTTATATACAGTCAGAGTTGCTTAGGAAATACTGTTTTTCAGGAACACAACAAAGAGAATTTAATCCCAGGTTCCAACAAACACACAGAAGTTCTTTTGTTCCTCCATATCATAACCAGATGAGGGGGTTCTTATGGAGAAGTCCTCAACCACAAGGTAAAAAACATGTGCGTATTTGGAATCGTCTTTATCGGCAATATAATAGCTCTATGTCTATATGCAGTTTGTATTTGTATGTATGCAGTTACCCTGTGGCCACAGCAGTCAGTAACAAAACTTGTATCAGTTCTGGTTGCATACTACCTTTAGCAAGAACTAGCTCTGCAAGGTGGGGTAGAGTGTAGCATTAGAATCTGGAGTCATCTTTTACTCACAGTGTTCTGGGAAAAAGCTTTCATGTGATATTTAAACTTTCCATGCTTGGACTCAGCTGAACTGTGTTTAAAATTGTAATAGTTCTAAAACAAATTGGCACAGCTGCACAGAAATATCTGTCTGAAGTCTTTAGCTGCAGATCTTAGTTCATATTTCAACAAAACACTTAAGCCTATGAATAAAGTTAAGCACGTTCTTAAGTGGTTTTGTAGGCCAGGGTCTCAGCTTCCAGATCATTGCATAAGTAATATAAATGCAAGTTCTGTCTTGTCTTGGCATTAATCTTAAGTAATTCACCAACCTCTCTTCCTGAACAGAACAGACATTTCAATGAAATGTCACTGTGGATAACACTGTTGAGCTAACATAATTCAGTTTTAGTTCCTAATTATTATTATGAGTTAAAGCATATACACATAGATTAAAGAAAATAAGGAAAAGGAAGATAAGTCTCTAAGAAAGATCGATTATTAAGTCTGCAGAGCCTAAATTTCTTCTGTGTTTCCAGGTGAGGTTTTCAAAGAAGATTGATGATGTGATTAAGGAGGATAAATAACAAATAAATACAGTAAAGTCTTTAATGTGTTTCATCTGGCACTGTTCTATCTATGCTTGAGAGTGAGATACTTTCATTTGATTCACAGATAAGACTGTTTGATCGTGTACACAAAATGTAAAGCAAAATACCGAGTGCGCATGCTGACTGTGAGCAGAACCAAATCCGGTCATTGTTACTGTGACCATCTCTAGAAGTCTGCAATTCAGGGGTTGGGTCATCTCTGACCAACTCCAGAGATCTTACGACTAGATATGTTCCACAAAGTGTTTTCCTCAGTAACTGTGCTGAACTGTGTCATAAATGTGTTTCGGTAGCATTATTAAATCATCTTGCCTTCTTCTACTCTAGCCCTATTTACTACCCTCTGGATGCTCTTAAAACATGATCCCATAAGTGCAGTGAAATTGCCTCTGTTATAAGTAAAAAAGATTTATTGGAAAAAAATATCTGTCCTTACAAAAGAGCCCTGCAATATTTTAGAACTCCTTTTGAACTGATCTGCCAAGATGACTCATTTTGACAGTTTCTTTTTCCTAAGTTTGCTAATATTTAGAGAGGTATTTGTGTTGCTTCATTATGTAGCCTGTGGAGGAAAGAGTGCCTCCACAGCATAAACCTAAGAAGCACTGGTGTTTCTCCAAGATCATGGTTTGAATCCCCTCAGGCGGAACATGAATTGAATTTAGGCATCCCTCATTTTATGGTGAATACTAACCACCGATCTGTTGTAATTAACATCTCATCCTCTTGCTGTATTTTGAAAGAAGGGAATTCAGCTGTGGGTGTTCTGGATTTTCAGAGGGTTGGGGTTTTTTTTGTTTTGTTTTGATTTTTTAAGATTTATTTATTTAAAGTTCTTTTCATAAATTTCTTGGCTGTGTGTCACAAATGGAGTGTGCATCCATGTAACTCAGAGGAGGACATCTAAGCCTCACAGTGAGGTAGATTTTTCCTTAGTGTTTCTTGTTTATTAATTCAGAAGGCTTCCTATTTAGCACGCAGACTTTTGCGTATCCCATTCTGAGTGTCTGTCTGTTCTGATGCTTGTTAAGCAGAATATAGGTATCTAATTTAAAACTAAGCTTCTGTTATTGAGATATAAAACTTCACATTGCAGTACTTCATAATCGTTATGCTTTGAGTTTAAAAGTCTTGCCTGAGGTAGCAAGCCTATAAATGTATAGGTATAAATGTATTTTTTTCTTGCAGGCTATCTGAATAAGCTTTTGTTTTCCTGCTTTAATGTTAATTAAAAATACTTAATTCTTCTCCTGCTCCCTCCAGGTAGAGAATATAGATTGGGACATCCAGACCGGAGGAGAAGATTCCACCTTCCTCCTCGGTAAAGAATACATGTCTACAGGTAGCAAACTGAGATGATGGGATAGTTACCATTGAGATAATTTTTGTCTATGAGAGCCTCTTTTTATGAACTTTACAGTGTAACTGTGACTTTTTGAACTTTACAGAGTAAAATGTGACTGTGGAGGAAATGACTCAAAGCTGAGGGTATTCAGCCTGTTAATCACTTGTCATGTCAGGTTGCTATGAGACCGAATCACTAAAACTTAAAGATACCAGCTGAAGCATAGTAGTATCCCAGTATAGCTACATTGTTTTGTCCCTTTGACACTGGAAGGTATGAAGTGTTTTTGCAACATAGATATTCCTGACTGTAACTTTTAAGACTTAAACTATAAATTTTGCATATTTTTGTTATAGTTGTGTATATTACGAGAGTTTGCTTACCATGAATAATGTGCATATCCATGCTGAATTGTGATTTGTGTCTTAATTGTGGATTACGTCTTTATTTTAAGGGTTATACGTTTGTTACTGAAATCTGCCGAAAAGTTTGAAACATGACATCACTGATATAATTATCATCTGCCAGTGAAATCAACTGACCTTCCTGTAAAATGCAGCACTTTCTTTCAAGAGCTAAAAATTGCTATTACTTTTGGTACTTCTAATTAAGCAACATTTTCTACCTGTCTCAGCTGAGTGTGTGGAGTAAACCCACATCACTGCTGAGGAGAGAAAGAATCTGAGTCTTGTCGTGCTTTACTTCTGTAATAAGTGGTACTTATGAGAACTAAGTATTTTTTCTTGTCCAGAATTGTAATTTAAACACTTATCTTCAGAATTATTTATTGAAAATTGATACATTTCACTTTGTGAATCAATTTCAGTGATGTGTGTATTTCTTTAATTATAAAATTAATTCACTTTAAATAGAGTTAATGTAAATAATACTAAAGAAATGTAAAATAACAGCACATGCAATTTTTAACAGCATCATATATTGATAAACTGGTACCACAAAAGCTCATCTTCAAGTCATTACTTGTGTTTTTTAAGAAACTGGTTTAGAGATTACAGCAACTTTCTGATGTCTTACATTTGCATACCCATTCAGTTAAAAATAATCAAAGGTACTTTACTTAATCACTGTCTCCAGGCAAGAAAAATTAGGCAGTTATGTAGAAATCCCATTTCAAATCACGAAGTGTAAGAATTGTACTAGAGGAAAAAGGTGTCAACAATACTTAGGTCACATAGGAAGTGGGTGACATGCTTAGAACCGTGGTTATCTCTTTACTGATCTGCATCTTAACCTAATTCAAAATTGTCTCCATCTACGTAATCTTCAACAATTTCATGCTTTTCTTAGGTTTCTAGCAATCTTTGAATTGGGTTGACTCAAGTGGGTGTTTATGGAACTGATGGGTTTTTGTCTGTTTATGTGCTTTGGAATCACAGTATCTTTAGTTTTGTACTTCAGCATTTTCAGTATGTTAAGTTATATAATAACCTCTTTTCTTCTCATACGGGAGGTGTATGATGAAAGAAGAATGAAAGCCTGATGTCTGTTCCTGCTCTCAAAAAAGACTGAGCAGCAGAAAAAGAGGATATCCAAAGACAGAGGCAAAATGTTAAGAGCAAGATTTGAAATCTGATACAGTTTGCAAATTTTCGTAAGAGCATGTTTAGTTTTTGAGGATGATGACTGTTACAAACAGTGAAGTCACCGGTGTTGCACACAGACAAAACTTTGTATTTATGCAGAAAACTGTGGCCTTAATGTTTATTATGTTGGAAAGTCCACTCTTTTGGATTATTATTCTTTTTTATTTTCAATAATATCGATTAGTATCTTGTTAGTGTAGTTCTCATAATCATCGTTCCAGATGTTACTGTTACAGAAACTGATCTCAGTCTTAGGCTTCTTATTGTATTACTGCCAGGATTATTTATTTTTATAAGCATTGGAAAATTGGATTTATATCTGAAAACTATCTCCTGACCCATACTAACAGAGAGTAGCAGACGTTATAAAACTTAATGCTTGCATTAAAACTTGCAGAACTTAAGGTTCAAAACATAAGTGCTGATCTGGATAATTAATACATATATCACTGAACCCAGAATGCATCATTATGGTGGTTTCATCACCTACGTAATACAGACCACAAAATTTTATCCTGCAACAGGTTGTAACTTCTAAAATTGTTTCAGTGTTGATGTTCATGTGTCTTATTTGTCTTCTCACAACTGTTTGTCTTTTAGATCATCCAGGTGACCCTACTTACTACTGGAAGTGGATGAAAATGGATAAGAGAACAAGATTTTATGAAATGCCATATGGTGAAGATCATACGAGCTTCATCAGTATTTCAAGAATGGGCTGGGAAGACTCTAACCAGAAATTTATCATGCCTCATTTTTAGTTCAATTTTATTTTGTATACATTTTTTTTCTAGCCTATAGCACAGAGAAGTAAATTATGGAATATTGTGAAACAATTATATAATTTAAGTTCCAGATAGTATTGTTTGGAGCACTTTACAAAAACCTTGTTGAGACAGTTATGAAAAATAATCATTAAAAAATTATGTCTAAAAAGTAGAGGCCAGTCTGCGGTGTTGAAGAAGGCTGCCAAAATTTAATAATTCATCTGGTTCTGTTGTAAAAACTATCATGTCTTTTCTGTTAAATCTTTATGCTATAGGAGGCTCAAAGTGCCCAGTCTTGGACAAAAAAGGGTACTTCTAAAGTGTTTACAATGATATCACAGTTAAAAAATGTTACTTTTCTGACATATGGCTTATTTTCATAGTCCCTCAGTGTCAGAGAATGAGAAAAAGGTAGCTAAAACATTCCAGAGAGTTATAAAATTGGTTTCTATGTACAAAACTGCTACAGTTTTAATGTCCTATTATTTTGGGGTCTTTCAGAGCTCCATCAAAGGCATAGTCCTCTTCTGGAATACCTAGAATTCTCCTCCATATGTAGCAAGTAATTTACGAAACATTTAAGGTTTATGCCAGACCTTACATTTGTCTTTAGCCTCAAAGTAAAGGTGTGAGTGTGAGCCTCGGGCCAGTATAATTTTGGAGAAAATTCTAAGTCAAGGGGAAACTAACGGACATTTTGAATGCTTTCTTTTTTTTTTTTTGTTTTTTTTCCTAAGTGGCGGTTGTTTGAAGCACACAGGGTAAAACTTATTCCCTGTTGACATCACTGTTGCATCTTTTGCAGGTATTAGTGGCACCATGATTTCACTCTATACTGATAAGGTAATCCCAAGAGGTCTAAGTAAATGGACAGAGTACAGGTAGGGCAATCAGGTGTTAATTTTCATTGGTCTATTACTCGTCACACAGACTATTACTACTTTGAGGATAATATGTATTTTTAGACTAGTACATAAGTACACGTGAAATTAAATGTCTTTAGAAGTGTTTAGCATGAGGAAGAAGCATTATTTTTATATTCCAAAGAGAAATTTAGCTCTAATTTTGAAATCTGTTTTCAGAAGAAGTACTATAGCTATTGTACAACTTAAGCTTATCTTTAAGGTACAATGATTACCAATTTAAACTCTGTTGGTTTTAGTCCATTATTGTTCAGTTAATGTTGTTTCTTAGGCCTTGTGCAGGTAACTCCTTTGAGTCAACTGTCAGTGTAACTTAGTTCTTATTTGGTATACAAGTTATGTCAAAGTGAATAGTACTGTCAGACATACATATCTCAATACTGTACTCTCCTCGCATATATTTTTCTGTTTGTAACCCAGTAAATATATTCTTTCATACTCTGCATATAGCAACAGTCCAGCTAAACAAATACATTAGCAGCAAGACAGGCTTCTAGTTGTTGAAAGTCTGAACAGACACAATTTTTACACAACACTTTCTGATTTGCGTTCCAGGGGTCCTGTCGTGATAGGGGCGTTCCTGCTTCCTTTTTCTATTGATTTCTCATTACAGTACTGACTGTAATTGTACTACCACTTTTTTCTTTTTTTTTTTTTTTCCCAAACCTTTTGGAATAATGTGGTCTGAGTTTTATGGAAAGTTCTCTAGTTTCAGGAATCTCATGATGTATAATAGTGTATTTGAAAAGAATGTAACTGTGTGCCAGAATTTGTTGGTAATTCTCCCTTCAGACTTTGATATGAGAAAAGATTTCTGTTGGCCTCAATAAACAAAGTTAAATACAGTTAGAGTCGGAGTTTTGCGGTGCTAGTTGTGGTATGTTATGAATTGTTGGCAATAATTATCCTGACTACTGAAGAACTGTTAGCTTCTCTGTGAGGTTTTTTTTCCTCCTAACGTTAGACCATAAGCAGAAGCTGCTTATTATTATTTCCAAGACAAAAGATTTTTATTTTTTTTCCCACCAATAATCATAGAGTGAAAGCAGAAGCATGAAGTTGAAACATAGAGGTGCTACTTTCCTGTCTCACTGAACTTTAAATTGGTCAGAGTACCATAAAGTTTAGGGACTGTAGAAGTCATGCTTGAGTGCGTAGGGATACCATGGCATTTTGTGATTCTGGTGAGGCTGCTGTGTTAGATACATTTTGATGACCTGGTAAGGTTGCTCCTGAATGTAGGTCATTCAGACTTGCTGGGGTTGCTCAGGAGAGGGCTCAATGAGGGCGAGTATACAAACTCTAGTGTTTGCTAGTGTCTCGGGGCAGAGGTGCCTGACAGACACATGGCGCTCTGCATCCTGAATGCTCTATTAGGATCTCCTCCTGGCCCCCAAGGGGTTTGGCTGCCTGCAGCTGGGTGACCTTGGGTCCAGCTGGCGTGTGAGAAAGACCTGTGTGAGAGAGCTGTGAAAAGTCTCATGGGAGGCCTCTGCCACTCGGCTCAAGAGATGCATTTAAGCTCAGGTCCTCGCCCTTGGTCCTTGCCAAATCTACTTTGCAGATATACCTGCGTTGAGCCTGGCATCTTGCTGATTCTGCCCTTACCTTGCTGATTTGACTTCCTGCTTTGACCTGGGATGTGCCTCATCACCATGGCCTCGTCCAGCAATCACAGGACTGTTGTGTAAACCTGATTACCATCATCAGACCTACTCTGCTATTTTTCAGGTACTGTGGGGCTGCACCCTTACCAGTGCGCTCATTGCCCTACCTGTGTTGTCACTGGCAGCTGCTGGCTTGCCTTCCCTTGTGGAGAAGCCCACTGTTGCTGCTCCATGACAGCGGGCTTTAAGGCCCAGACAGCACAGGTGGTCAGAAAGTTTGTCTGTAGCTACCATAGTGACTGGACAGTGTCAAAACAATAGATATGGCCCGTGGGATTACTTGCTGCTGAAAAACTGAAAAGAGCTACAACCAGTAAAATGCCTTTTTGTATCTCTATACAGTTAGGAGCTTGCACTCATTGCTTTCCTAGACCTTGCAGCTGACATCCAGACCTTTCTCACCCATAATCAGGCTGCTGAGTACACTGTGTTTCAACATCACATGCCACAAAAGTAAAACTGGTTCAGAACATGGAAGCTCATTTGTTAAAGAGTACGTTCCTGCAACTGATACTCCTAGAGCTCTGCTGGCTTGTACTGCTTTTGAAGTCCTAGGTAAGACATTAGGTGTTAAGTTTAGCCTACGGTGTCTTGGCTAGGATTTTTTACCTGGAAGTGTGTATTTCTCTTAGGACTCTGCAGTTGAGATGACACATGATGAGTTGAAGAGTTGTCTGTAAAAGACAGAGGCAATTAGCAGGGTATTCTGCCTGAGTACACACCAGCCTATGTGCGTTACTTAATCTGACTACAAAATTAAGGACTGATGTTTGGTTTTGCTTGTGCCAACTGGTAAATATATCTTTATTGTATTGAAAAACCCCAAAACCCTACAGTTTTGAATGTTTGTTTATTCAAGTGAGGAATCAAAACCAAGTACCTGGGGTGCATCAAGAAGAGTGTGGCCAGCAGGTCGAGGGAGGTCATCCTCCCCCTCTACTCTGCCTTGGTGAGGCCACACCTCGAGTACTGTGTCCAGTTCTGGGCTCCCCAGCTCAAGAAGGACAGGGAACTGCTGGAGAGGGTGCAGCATAGGGCTACCAAGATGATTAGGGGACTGGAACACCTCTCTTATGAGGAAAGGCTGAGGGAATTGGGTCTGTTTAGTCTGGAAAAGAGACGGCTGAGGGGTGACCTAATTAATGTGTACAAATACTTAAAGGGTGGGTGTCAGGAGGAGGGGGCCAGGCTCTTTTCAATGGTGCCTGGCAATAGGACAAGAGGTAATGGGTACAAACTTGAGCATAGGAAGTTCCATCTCAACATGAGGAGGAACTTCTTTACTTTGAGGGTGGCAGAGCACTGGAACAAGCTGCCCAGAGAGGTGGTTGAGTCTCCATCTCTGGAGACATTCAAAACCCGCCTGGACGCGTTCCTGTGTAACCTGCTCTAGGTGACCCTGCTCTGGCAGGGGGGTTGGGCTAGATGATCTCCAGAGGTCCCTTCCAACCCTATGATTCTATGATACCAGCCCTGATCTTGTATTAAGTGCTGCTCATTGCACGAATAGGAGTTATGGTAGTGGACAACTGAAAACTCTTTAACACGCTTGAAAGCAGAGTGCAGGCAGGACTTCAGCTGCAGTAATTTCAATTTCTGTCTCCCATATCTCTATATACTACAAATAGGGAGGTAGACATTTAATTGGGGCCAGAGAACCGCTTTGACTGCAGAATTTGTCACGCAGAGTGTTGCATTCTGCCCTGGGTGTTTATATTTGACATCAAAATTGTGTTTCATCAATAAGCATCACCAGAGGACTCTCCTCTCCTCATTGACTATATTTGCAACTACTGCTCACCAGTCCTTCAGAGATGAAGGACCTGATTTGCTAATCTGATACAATCACAAACCTGAAAATTACATGGTCTAGGAAGCAAGGAAGAGACGTAGAATACAAGGGATGCATATAACATTTAATATTTTCAGGCTTTTATCTTTGTTTTGGTTCTTTTTATTCTCCCATAGTTAGTCACCAGATCACTTATTGAATGACCTATTATTAGTAGTGGTCACATAGATAAAAAGGGATATATTTAATATTAATATACTTAATCCAGGCATTAATTTTTTTATGAAATACATTGATATTTCAAATGTATTAATCTTCTCTTTTTCATGCCAGAAGACACAAGAAATACTAAGCACAGAAACCAATCCTGGATATAAGCCCTCTGAAAATGCTTGATAACTGAAGGTTTTTTAATAGAGAATGGTGCCCCCTGTCTCAAAAATTAGGTAGCCAAGTATGCAGCTGGCCTTTGGACTCTTATTAAAGAGCAAAACTGTACTGTAAGAACTGTTCTGATCTCAGATGTGATTTCTAAATATACTGTAGGTAGCTCAAAAAGACATTGTTAACTGAAAGCAATCATAATTTTTAGAATAGTGATGAGAAACTTTCATGTTATTTATGGCATTTGGAAAATTTAAGTCAAGGTAACCATTCAGGAGTTAGCTTTATCAGATCCAGCTTTATTTTAGTCAAGGGTTTGTTTGTTAATAGCAGAGCCCCAGCAGGCTCTGTATTTACTTTCTGAGAATACTTTTAATTTTCATTTGTGATGATGATGCAGCTCATCTAAAAGGATGTAAATGTGTAATGTGGTGCCTTTTGATAATCATCTTTGCCCTCTGGTTTAATTACCCATCAGATCCTTTAGTCCTTCTGATCTACATTCTGCTGGAAGGTTTTCAATCGGAGTAAAGTTTATCCAGGCTTGGGGCATGCTGGTGATAAAGCTAAACCTCTTATTATGTAATATGCATATCAAAGATCATCGCATTTAAATATGGTGATAAGTCTGACTCAGAATCTTAACCATCTTTGGCCAAATTGCCTTCATTTTGTAGGTGTGATTTAATTTCTCCTCTGCCATCCCTATGCAGAGGGGAGACTCCACAAAGGAGCAAATAGGAGAGGTTCAAAAAAATCCACTAGCGACGTTTCATTTCTAAACAAAAGAGGGGGGCAGCTACACAGTTGATGCACAGCAGCACAGAGCATTAAGAAGGTGGCTAGTGCTGCTAAGCCAAAAGTTCTAGGTTTTAAAAACAATTCAGGAGCCTAGGGCATACTGTACTTCCATCATGGTTGCGATACGCTTAATCTAGTTACGTGTTTTTAATTGACTCTCTGCATATCTAGGCTCGTTTTGCAGCTGTAAGTGACCCCTCTGCAAGCCGAGACAGTGATTGTGTTTTATGCTTTACATAAAGGTTACATTTTGAATTATTTGTTTGAGTGGTCAAACAAAAGAAGTAATTAATAACTTACAAATTCATCCTCTTTTACTCTTGAGAATGAACTTTTACTTATTTGCATTACTGATTGCTATATTAATTCTTGGCAACAAATAGGGCTGTGAGAAACTCTTGCTCCAAGCAAATTAAAAAAATAGCATCAAAGAAAGAAAGTATTAAGTGCTAATAGAAGCCAGTTTGTGTGTCCTAACACTTACTTGTTTGGAGTAGGAAAGAAATCCCAAATTTGTGATTGTGCATTTGTTTACACTAATGTGTTATTGCTTCATCAATCCACCATCCCCCTCCCTGATAAATGCCCCCATCTGTCTGCAGAGCGCCCAACCTAGCAAGGCTGGTAGCTTGTTGTTTTAGAAATTAGGATCGGGGCAAGGAGGGGGGAAGCTTCTCTTCTGTTGCTTGTGCTCCAGGAGTGCAGTGATTCAAGGGGTTGTTAACTGCCCGCTGTAGTGCTCACTTAGGGGCTACAGCTGGTGCCAGCCCACAGCATTTAGATTTTGAGAGGGTGAGTGTCCAGCCTGCTGGAGAATAAGATGCATTTGCCTTTCTGTGTGCTGGATATGATCTGTCCTCAAGAGTGAATAGTTTCAAGCCCAAAACAGTTGTACTTCTAGGTATGTGAGGGTAGCATGTGTGAATTTTCTGTAAGAGACTCTTTAGCATTTTTCTCCCATACAAAAAGTTACCTTACTTTTTTTTTTTTATGAGTTCAGTTAAATCTTTGAAGGGCCAGAGGGAGTTTTTTTTCCCTGCATTCTTTTGGTTTTAAATTGGGCCAGAAGACGACATAAATCAGTTTAAAGGTAACTTTACAGAAGAAGATTAAGAGGATATGAAGCCAGAATTGCTTGAAAAATAGAAATTAAGGGCTAGGTTTTGACTTAGATGGCTTGTGCAACTGTGTTCAGATTAACTGCACCCTTTTAGATATGTTAGTCTGACAGTGCTGGGAAATTAGCCCAGGCCTTCTGACTTCTGGTAGCTTTCCTGACTGCTGGACTACAAACTCGCATGACAGATTGCATCCAGCACAGTAGGCTGCAGAAAGTAGTTAATGGAAAATAGACTGCTTTGATGTTCACTTCTGGTGGGCTGATCCTCTGGTTTAAAGGCTAAACATCTATTGTCCTCAGTAGGAGTTTTCTTTATGAAAAACTTTCACAAAATCTGTAATTTCCCACTTTGTTTTCTGAGACTGTGGTTTGCTCTATTTCTACATTCAGTAGCCAGCAAATATTTTCAAGAGCGATTTGTAATTTTCGAGTCTCTAACTTCAGATGCCACAGACAGGACCTTATTTCTCAGAAATTGCAAAGGATCTGTCCTCTTCTGCTAAAGCGATGTCTCTAAAGTATTTCCATTAGAGCACCAGAAACGAAGGCACCTAACACACTGCCTACTTTCCTGAAAAATGGGGCTAAGCGCTGCAGAGATGCACCTTAGAAAACAAGCTCAGCTAGAATTAAAATGGGGGGGGGGGAGGGTGAGGAGAGTGAGAGCAAATACAGTAACAGCCTATGATTAGAAATCTTAACAATGACAGTGAGTTCTGTTTAATTTCTAACTGCTTAAAAGCAGGCCTGGGGAAATGCTCTGCTTAGAAATGTCACGGAAAGTGCAGCTGGTCCATGGGCTTTATCTTGAAAAGCAAAGGATCTTTCCCATTTTGCAGTAACACTGCCATTTACTGGGCCATACCACTAGCAATTTGCAACAATGGGAGGGAAAAAAGCTGCCATTTGACCTAGAATGCAATTTTCAACTAATTAATAAAGTGACCATTAGTGCCCGAGGGGATAATAACAGGAATAAGAACAAATTACTATGGGGTGCAAAGGAGGCTTGGGCATTGTATTGCAAATTTCTTATGGCACTATTCTTCTTTTTTTCCTCCCTAATACTTTTAAAGTGCCCCCACTCAACACTTGCTCCTTGTAGGACCCTTGCAAACCACATAAGAATTAGCCCTTCAAAGATCAATCAGGATCTAATTGTTGTTAACAAAGTGCCACCTGGAGAGAAATGTTACAATATACCTTCATTACAAAGCATTCAATCTCTCTCACTCTCACAAGTCCTGGCTACAGTACAGACAAAAAGAAGCGGTTGCTAGCATTAAGATCAGGCACCTGCAATTGCTTGTAAAACACTGCCAGTCCCTGCACAAATATGCTCCTAACATTGCATGAGCCTTGTTAGAACTGCTCTGTTTATGCTTCCTCACAGCAAATTTTGCTGGGGTCTCTCTATTTGCGGTGCTTTAACATATTACTGAAGCCCTCATATTGATGGGGATGTTAGGCAAAGCAACTACACCATTTGCTGTGCTCTTTCATAGGCTCCAGGATCTGCTCTTAGTAAGGAGTATTCTGTATTTTACGACCCCTACTTTCCGTGTCCCAAAGGCAAGTGTTCAGGAAGCTTTTCTAATGCCCTGGTTTCGTTTCTGTATCCTGTCAGAGATTTTACTTGTAGGTATAGCGTATTTGCTGTAGGTCCGGTCTGTGTTAGTACTTTGCAGCTTCAATGGTTAAAATTCAAGGCAGGACCCACATTGCACAGTGTCTGCCATTTAATTCTTGGACATCTTTGTGGCTGCATGTCCACAGAAGTTGAAGTCAACCGATATTGCTGTTTTCTGTCCTGAAAATTTCCAGTGGATTGCTTTATAGCAAATTGAATACTGCTGTCCACAGACTTGCTTTGCTCATGCCGTGTTTACAAAGTCAGGGAGTTGGCTTGACTGAAAGCTAACCTGCTTAAGGAACTAAAAATAAATACTAGGTTTTGAGCAGTTAGTCGATCCGTCTGCTGTGGCTGCGCAAAAGCTAGTGCCAGCACAAAGGAGGGGCAGAAACTGGTAGCTGGGGGCAGGTGAGGGAACACAGGACTTTCCCTTTAGTGGAAGGACTTGCTCCACATTAAGGTGAACCCAGACTCTTCCCAAAACCTTTTTGTAAAACTTTATTAAGCAGTGGGAGATACAGAATCATAGAACAGCCAAGGTTGGAAAAGATCTCCAGAGATCATCTCATCCAACCTTTCATGGGAAAGGGAGCCTAGGTGAGATTATCTATCACCCTTTCCAATCACATCATTAAAACCTCCAGTGATGAGGACTCTACCACATCCCTGGGGTGGTTGTTTCAGCAAATGATTTTTCTCACTGTAAAGGATTTATTTTTTATATCGAGATGAAACCTCTCCCAGTACAACTTGTACCCATTGCCCCTTGTCTTCTCCATGTGGCTCCTTGTGAATATAGAGCCTCTGTCCTCTTTGTAGCTGTCTTTTTAGTACTAGAATACTGTGATGAGGTCCCCTCTGAGCCTTCTCTTCTCCAGGGAGAAAAGACCTTAATCCTTTGGTCTTTCCTCGCAGGGCAGGTTCTCCAGCCCTTTGATCATCTTTGTGGCCTTCTTTTGCACAGGATGTCCACGTCTTTCTTGAATTATGGGGACCAGAACTGGACACAGTACTCCACATGTGGCCTGACAAGCACTGAGTAGAGTGGGATGATCATGTCTCTATCTCTGATAGTAATGCCTCTGCCAATGCAGCCCAGGATATGATTTGGTTTTGTTGCTGCAGCAGCACACTGCTGATTTATGTTCGGCTTGTTGTCCACCAGGACCCCAGGTCCCTTTCAGAATGGCTGCTCCCCAGCCACAGAAATCCTGGCCTGTGCTGGGCTCTTCAGTTATGTCATCCCAGGTGCAGGACTTTGCTCTTGTCTTTGTTAAACTTCATACTATTCTTGCTAGCCCAGTCTTCCAGCCTGTCCAAGTCTTTCTGTAAGATGGCTCTCTCTTCTGACATGTCCATCTCACCACCCAGTTTAGTGTCATCAGCAATATGCATGTCATCAACAAAGATTAACTTTTGGCAAGTGGGTGCCTTATATTATGGATAGTGGCTGCAGTGAATCAGAACTAAGGCAGCGAACAGGAGAAAGGAATAACCTTTATTTCAATAAACATAGAATCATAGAATAGTTTGGGTTGGAAGGGGCTTTAAAGGTCATCTAGAATCATAGAATTGTTACGGTTGGAAGAGACATTTTAGATCTAGTCCAATGACCTTGCAGTGAGCGGGGGACATCTTCAACTAGATCGGGTCACTCAGAGCCCCGTCCAACCTGACCTTGAATGTTTCCAGGGATGGGGCATCTGCCACCTCTCTGGGCAACCTGTGCCAGTGTTTTACCACCCTCATAGGGAAAAATTTCTTCCTTATATCTAGTCTAAATCTTCCCTCTTTTAGTTTAAAGCCATTACCCTTTGTCCTGTCACGTCAGGCCCTGCTGAAAAGTTTGTC
>VYZM01002490.1:6677-17727 GCA_013398915.1 Dromas ardeola | reverse complement strand
CCCCCCCCAGAAGCCCATTGACGGAAAAGGCCCCGCCATCCCCTCAATGGGGCTGGGAAGGTGCGGCCGGGCCAAGGACCAATGAGCTCCAGGGGGCGTGGCCACCCCACGGGCATCAATGGGGCCCCGGAGGCATGGCCCAGCTGTTCCGCCAATGAGCTTTCAGGAGGCGTGGCCACGCAGCTGCAATCTCCCCCCAGCCCCAGCTCAGGGCACCCTTGGGCCGGGGGGGTCACAGGGATCAGAGAGATCAAACCCTGGGGACCCCGCTGGGGTGGCCCAGGTGACCACAGCAGGGCACAGGGGGACCCCAAGGGTGGGGGGTCCCCGATGACGGCGCGGGCCAGGGGACACCCCTGCCCACTGCCGGCGGGGGGGGGGAACCCCCCACAGCACCCCCATGCTGGGCTGCAGCCCGGATCCAGCCTTTCCGCGTCTGTCCCCACGAGGGACAGAGGATGAGGGAGACGGGAGGACATCGGGGACGTCGCTGCTCCCCAGTCCGTGCACCCAGGATTGCAAGTCACCACCAAAAACCAGGCCAGCAGCAGGCCTAGACCAAACCCCCCATCACCCTGGGATGGAGCAGCACCAGCACTGGAGGGACGGTGAGGGGACCAGCCTCCCCAAGGGCACCAGGGTCCTCAAAACCTCCCACAGCAGCCCCAGTTCTATGTGTCAGTGCCCCGGGTCAGGGGGCTCAGGGAGGTGGGTTTGGGACAGAGGTCCCTCGGAGGGGTCCCGGGCCGGCCGATGGTGGCCTGGCCATGTCCCTGGCCACCCAAGGCTGGCCGCGGTGGCAGAGCGGGGGCCAGGGACGGTGTGTGCTAGGGCGAGCTCCCCGGGGGAGGCTTCCAGAAGCCCTTTGGCTGCCAGCCGCTTTTGGCCAGAGATGCTGGCGTCGGCAGAAGCTGACCCAGCCGGCGGGGGCAGACCCAGGGGGTGCTGGGGGCACCCAAGGGTCTGACCGATGAGGAGGAGAGGGGGTACCCGGATACACCCCAGAGGCTCCAATCTGCCAGTGGCATCTCCCTGTCCCCCCACACATCCTGCACCCCCAGCCCAGTGTCCCCCCCCCCACAGGCTGCCAAGGGCAGGCAGCGAACACCCCCCGAGCCCTGGAGAGCCCAGCGCAGCTCATGACAGGGATGGACCCGCAGCCCCCCAGCCTGGGCAGTGGGCACAGGCACTGCTTACCCAGCCGGGGGGGGGAGGCCAGCGTGACTCCCCCCAGAAGGGCTATTTTTATCCCTGGCAGTGGCCAGGCATGGCCGGCGAGGCAGGAATTGAGCCGCAGGGAAGGGGACGCAGCCAGCACCGTGTCCCCCCTCCCCGAGCCAGGGGATGGGGACAGGGCACGGCGGAGGAGCTAAAATTAGCCCTTCCGAAATCGCCGGGGCTGCAGGCAGCGCTCCCCCCCCGGGGCAGGGACCCGGGGACAGTGCAATGCCAGTGCTGCGGCACACCGTGGCCCCCCCAGTTTCTGAATGAAGGCGGGTGGGTGCTTTTAAGCACCGCAAAATCTCTAACACACCTGCTGCCCTCACCCCCCCCGGCTGACGGGGAGCAACCCCAGCACCATGCCCACCCTGGGGAGCCCCCGGTGTCCCCTCCTGGGATTAAAACCCATTGTCACCCGAGTCCCCTGGAAGGAGCCGATTCACGGCCAAGGTCATTTTGCTCCAGCCAGGCTGGCAGCTCCCTGCGGTGCCTCCCAATGCGGCCGCGCCGCGGGACACCGATATACAGCCCGTGACACATAAGGACCCGGCAAAAAGGGAGAGGGGAGCCCAGAGAGGCCAAATCCCCACTGGGCACGAGGATGGGGCTGGGGAGCAAGGTCACAGCTGGGCTCCGTGCTGGGGAGGATGCTCAGCACGAGCCAGGGGGGCCTGAAGCGGCCCAGGCAACACTGCGCCTCGGCCACGGAGGGTTTTGAGATCAGGAGGTTGAGTTCAGGAGGAAGCCAGAAATTACATCAACCGTAGGCACCCTACAAGCAAGAGCTGGAGGAAGGGGGGAGTCCCCAAAAATGCTCTTCTGGTTGCAAACCCCCATCGCCAGCCCTGCCAGCCCCGTCCTGGCGTGAGCCGGAGCTGCCCCCACCAGCCCCAGACAAGGTTATCGGACTCCGGATCTGTTTCCTCCCACCCTGCGTCCAACCGGAGCCCCCAGTCGATGCGGCCTTGCCCCACTGCACACCCCGAAACCCCCTGGGGGGTCCCACATTAGGGCTCATCTGGATCCGTGTCCCCCCTTCGCAGCCCCCAGCCTTTTTGCATTATGGCAAGAACATGGCGACAAGGGAGAAGAGTTTTAAATCGCCTGTGTCCAAGGTCATCTTCCAGCAACCCTCCTTGGCACCCCCAATGAGCTCTGGTGTTCCCCCTCCCCAAAACCTGCCGGTGCCATCACCATAAATATCCATCCCTGCGCCGAAATCCCAATCCCCATCGGCAGAGACTCCCCGGCCGTATGACGGCGCGGGAGGGATGACAAGAGGCTATTAAACACGCACAGAAAAAGACAGAGCAAGGCTAGAGGCAAGGTTTTCCAGGACAAAATGGCCACAACCAAGTGGAAAGGAGAAGCCAAACCCCTAATCCATCAGACGGCGGCACCGAGGATGCTAATTAAAAGCAGCAGGGAAAGGAAGGGGGGAAATCTGCTGTATAAAAGGCATTTCTTTCTCTCCTTACCTGTTTCAGCCCTCACTCTGCTCCAGCCCTTCCGTTCGGCGCCTGCCTCCTGCACTGCGAGGATGAGGAAGGATGAGGAAGGATGCTCCGGCAGGGATACAGCAAGGAAATAGCTCCCGGGTACCAGACCCAGCGTTAACGTCGCAGCCTCCGCCACACACGCTGAGCGCTGGGAGAGTCCATCGCCACAGCCCAGGGAAGGGAGGTGGCGGGGAGGGCTGTGCTACAGCAAACGAGGCGCTGCGGGGGGCGGGGGGGGGGCACCAGCAGGAGGATGGGGGGCTCGTCCCTCACCTTCGCTTATTAGGGAAGGCGATGCCTCCCCCCCGGGGCTGCCCACGCTTGCAGGGAGCTCCTGGATGGAAGCTGCTCCAGTGACGGCGGAGGTGATGGTGGCTAATGGGGGGGGCACAAGCTGTCGGCCCCCGGTTTCCCCCTCCCCGGGGATTTGGGGCGTAAAAGGCGAAGCCGGCGCTCAGCCCCTCTCCTGCAGCCTCTCCCCCCCGCCGCCCACCGCAGCCGCAGGCAGCGCGGCGGCTGGAAACGCAGCCTGGCAAATCTGAGTCACGGCCTCCTCGGGGCTGAATTCTCATTTCTGCAACTAACCGTCCCCACCCGGGCGGCCCAGCCCCAGCCCCTCCGCTGCGACAGGGCACAAACGCCTCTGACATTTTTTATTTTTTTTTTTCCTGGAGGGTGGCAGGAGGAACGCGGTTCTTGTAGGCAGGCGAAGCGAAGGGGTGGTGGTGGGGGAGAACACAAACCACTCCTGATTTGCCCCTTGTCACTCACCAACAGTGGGAAATGGGGACCTCGACTGCTCCAGCCCAGGGGACACAGGGCACAGAGCACTTCTGGCACATCCCTGAGCCCCTTCCTCTCATGTCCCACATGCAGTGAGTTGAGCCGGTCTCAGCTTCCAGGACGTTTGGCCCCAAAGCTCTGTGAATCCGTTGGCAGAGCTGGGTACAGGGCGCCACGCTTCCCGTGCCCTGGCTGTGCTGAGCTCACAGCAGCTTGGGCACGAACCAGACCCCAGCGGGAGACCATCCTTTAATGAGAGGAGGAGGAGGAGGAGGAGAGCGTGCTCAAGGCCGAAATGAGTAGGACCGAGTGCCTAGACTGACAGCCACATGGCGGGAATACAGCTCAGACTGGGCAAACAGGGTTCGGGACCAGTCCACACCAGCGGCACCAGCACAGGGAAGGATTTAGGAAACTGGAAGTTGAGAAACAATTGAGATCCTGGTGGAAATAACCCCCAAAAGGGGGAATGTAGCAGAGCTACCGGGGTGTTTAAGCCAGCGGAGAGAGGCTGGGGCGGCGATGTCCCTGCCGCATGGGTGGCAGCACCCAGGGCCCCGTGCCCGCTCCATCAGCATGGCATCCGGGCTGCAGGGCTCATCACGGCTGAACGAGCCCCAGCGCCGAGCATCATTGGCCTGGGCCAGACTGGCAAGCGCTGCTTCCTCGGGGCCGCAGAGTCCCATCAAGCTATGACTCATGAGCCACATTGTCACCGGCAAATCTCCGTGTCCCCCTTCCCTTCTGTCTCCGAGCATCCGGGAGCTCGCACTGAGCCCTAAGGCTTTAATGCATACAACAGGAGCGAAATGCATTGCAGCAGGGACAGAGGAATGTTTTTTCTTGTCCTGAGGGCCTCGGATCAGGTCACATTTGCCAGCGCCTAAAAACTGGGGGGGGACAGGATAAAAACAGGGGGAGATGGGATAAAACCAGGGCTGAGTCCATCCATGGCAGGGAGATCGGCTGCCCCGGGTGGGTCCTGGTGGCTTCCCTGAGCAGAGCGCACAGAAATGCCACCCCAGGGCTCGCCGGCTGCACCGGTTTCTTCAGACAGAAGATCTCGAAGCATGTCGGATCTCAGCATCACGGTCATCGCAGATAACCTCTGTCCCCACAAGCACACGTCTCGTCCCTCCTGTACCTAAATCCACCCATTCCAGTGGTCCAAGGTGGATTGTCCCCAGATTTCTGACCACAAACCATCGGGAGGGGGACTGATCTTGTCACTCCCTCCCCAGCCAGTCCGGACCACAGGTATTGCCCACCCTGGTGGAAGTGGAGGAGGCATCTACATTCTTTTTTTGCTATTAAAATAGAAGTTGTTTCGTCCCTGTGCACACTAGCAGAGGCTTTCGGAAGTCGGAACCAGACAGGCTAAGGCTGTTGTGAAATGAAATCCAAAGCTGTATGGCAAACGGCACCAAAGGACAGGCTACAACTGTCCTGGGGCTGGAGCTCCTGCAGAGCCGGCAGCATTTTGCCTTTGGAGAAAAGCACCCAGGGAGCAGCCGGCGGGATTGGGGAAGCGGATGGAGATGCTGAAGCACAGCCTCGGTGCAGACTGAGGCGCTGGGATGAGGGAGGAGGCAGCATCTTCCCTCTTCTACATCTCACCGCCAGCTCCAAGCTCCCTCGGAGGGTCCGACACTGTCGGGAGTGGGAGAAGGGGTTTGTGTATCTCAGCACAAACACCTTCATCGGCAGCTGAACCCAACTCGCTGTGACGTGGCGGACACGCGTCTCTCCATCGCCTCCGTGGCAGCTCCGAGGGCTGCAGATTCCCACCTTGCAGGAGCCCGGACACTCGAGCTAACGAGGTCACCCAGCAGCTGGAGCAGCAGCGAGTCCACAGAGACCAAGACATCTCCCTTCTGGCACGCGTTTAGAGCCCATCAACGGGACGGCAATTTCCCTCTCCCTTGGCATCAGTTTTTCCACTCCAGGAATGCTTTTAATCGCTGTAGCTATTGGGGATTTTTCATGGCACTGTTTGACTTTGATCAAACCTTGGCACCAAAAATCTTCCATCATCTGCTCTCCAGCCCAGCATTAAGACACCCTGTGTGCAGTTAAAGCACCCATTTTGTGCTCCCAAAACCAGAGTCGAGCTCAGCCTTCCCCAACTCGCTTCTCGTCCATCCCAAATTAAACCCCACAGCACTGCTGCTGCTATAAGATCTGCTCAGCTTCAGAGGTGCTTTTCTCTGCTGCGTTAAGAAGTCCTTCCCCTCCACCCATCACCCGCAACAGGGGATTTAAGCATCTATCTCGTCTACACCTAATGAAAAGCAAGAGCATTATTGCCTTGAACCGCTTCCAGGCGTACACAAACACTCCGGCACGCAGGCGACCGCAGCAGAGAAAGGCAAACTACAACCCCATGCTTGGGAAGATTAGCACAAACATTAGGTATGTTTTAAAATGCACTCGCTGGGCATCTCCTAAGAAAAACATCTACAGCCCAGCTGCTGTCGGCTCAGGAGCAGCCAGCAGAGCCCCTCGCAGCTTCTGGCCTCTTAACCACCACCGATTTCCTGCTAATTTACACCTGAGCCCCGTTTTCTCCTCCCGCTTCAGCTCTGCTCCTCAAAGCAGCAGCTGTGAAGCCACTTCTTTTTCCTCCCAGCACAGGTGGAGGAACTGGAGCCAAACCGTGTGATGACTTCACCCCATTGCTTCCTCCATCAGCCACAGCGGCACAGAGAGCCCTGAGTCCTGCTTCCCCATCTCCCCGCAGCGAGATGATGTTTGCATCGGGCTCTTTCCCTAATTTTACCACCAGAGCAGCACACGGTGGAGCAGCTCCAGGCTGGACACAATCCACCAACAATTCCGAGGCACATTCTGGGAGGGAGACTGAATTGATGTAATTGTGCTGGGCTCTGGAGTGACCCAGAGCAGAGACAGCCAAGGCCCGCGGGCGGTTTAACAAAATCACCGAGGTTCAGCAAGCACCCCCGGTGCCTCCAGGTCTGCTGGAAGACCCTGCACAAGTTGCACTCCCTCCTCCGAACTTCCTTGTCCCCTGTATAAACTTGGGAACCTTCACCACAGCTGAGCATCTGGGGTTAATGTCAGGCTGAGCGCATCAACACTCCCGTTGAGTGGGGGCACTGGGTGCTCAGCCTGGTCAGGATCAGTCCCCCACAACCACTCTGACCTTCCAGGAGAAGTCCTGGAAACTGTTCCCAACACAGCAAGCCCCAAATCTCCTCTAAGAGTCCTAAACTCTCCCCAGGAAGGCTGGATTTGAGCAGGGATGTCTGTTCAAGGAGCAGCACGAGACTCTGTGTCAGTCACAGCGCAGAGCTCTTCCAGTCTGTCTCACAGACCCTTCAGTGGCCACTCACGTGCCAAAGGCAACAGAAGCGGAGGAGAAATCAAGCTCGTGGATCAGCTGTGCTTATTTCCCCAACCTTTCACAATCGGGCTCTACATTTCTCCAGATCTCACTTACCAAACAACCTCGTGATGACAAAAGGAGGTAGCACAGCACCATTCTTTCTCTCTGGCCCACAAGGGTGAACAGAGATTGGAGCTAAAGGTCAGTTTTAGCCCTAGGATGTTAAAATAGAACAGAAATAAAACAGCAAAGAGTAAAAACAAGGCTGAAAGCAAGGCAGCTTCTCTGCAGAGCACTGAAAAGCCACAGCAGCCTTCCAAGAGGAGTCACAACAGCCAAAAAAGCATGCGAGTCCCCTGATCGTATCCCCTGGCTCTTGCATAGAGCCACAAAACAACTCCAGGCGGACAAGTATCTTGAAACACTTTGATTTTTTTTCTTTAAATCACCTGGATTTAAAGCCTCACATGTAAAAAGGCAACACCGCTCTCCCTATCTCCAGTTGTAGGCTCTTCCACCTCCCTGTATGGAGCTCTGCAGAAAGCCAGGCCCCCTCCCCCCTCACACCTTCCCGACTACTGGGGAAGGCGCGAAACTTTCCATCCCCAGACTCTGCTTTTACACTTCCCCAATTATCGGTCCCACCAGCGCAAAGACACTGAATTCATTAGAAGAGGCAGGACAGCGCTGGCGACCCAGCCCCAGGAAGACTGAAGATAACACATGGACCAGGTCTGCTCTACCTCCTCTCCCAACTGGACCGCTCAACCCAAATTTTATTGCCCCCCCCAGTTACCAATATCCCCAGAACCACAACTATAACGGTTTCCTGTGGCTGTGCGCAATATCAAAATGGAGAGGGACCAGGCAGGGACTCAGGAGAGCAAGTTTCACTACCAAGTTACGCCTCCAAATGTCCTGCCCATTTACTTGTGCTCTCTAGGACAACAGCATCCAAGGATGCGATGGACTTTAAGGCTCGATTGTACATTTTCTTTACCGCAGGTGACACAGAGCCTGTCAGACATCAACAAACAGCCGGGATAAAGCAAGAGTCCGGGTGCATTAACCCTAATTCAGCACCTCACCGAGACAGATACACACCATCGGTACCAGCAGAGGTCGAGAGCTTTCACAGGCCGATGAATCCATCACAGGCATCCCTGTGGCTGCACATGAGGCGAGAGCAGTCAGCAGCCGATCAGCATCTCGATCGTAAAAAGGCAGAGCCGTCCCAATCTCAGAGGGACAACCCCTGGTTCTTAAAATGCTTTATTTGTAAATGGGCGATCGCTGCTTTACATAGAAAAAAAAAATCCTGGTAAAAGTACCTTGACTAGTCTTCAAGGCTGAGATAAATGGAAGGAGGAGGGGAAAAATAACCAAAATGAACGCTATAAAAAGAAATGGGGAGAAAGATGGGGAGAGGGAAAGACAGAGGGGGATGCAGTGACAGGGCTGGAGCCAACTGCCCCTCCTGGGTGAGGGCTCGTTAGTCCAAGGGGAAATTAATGTTCGAGGACAGAGAGGGAAGTAGCCCCAGCAGGGAGGGGGTTTTGCCACAATGGCATTTAGGGCAGGGGACCCCTCAAGGGGCCACGTGGCGGCACCCCGGGGGGCCTCTGTGCAGGCCGTGGGGGCAGGGGGACTCTCTGGTAGCCGTAGGGCGGGGGGCGAGGGGGACCATTGTACCCGTGAGGAGGCATCAGCGGAGGAGGGCCACGCATCCCGTGGTGCGGCATGGGGCCTGGGTGACCTGCGGGGACAGAGCACAGGCGTTAGCAACCTCTGCAGGGAGAAGTGGAAACAGCCATTTCCCTCCCAAAACCCCACTCTTGGGTGCCAGCGCTACCAGGGACCCACGGTTTGGGCCAACGCCCTTCCTTGTTCCCCCTCTACCAGCAGGTCCTGGAGAAAGAGTCTCCCTTAGGACCACCCCCCGCCACGGCCGGTGGACAGGACAGGTCTCATGAACCCTCCCCGTTGGCAAATCCACGTCGCTATCCCGACGTGAGAGATGGAGGCAGATCACCAGAGAGCGTGGAGGCTCAAATCATGACGAACGTGAGGAAAGCCCCAGTAAACCCTGGCTCAGTGGTTCGCACCTGCCACATCTTGCTCCAAAACACCTCTCTGCAGGGAGGCTGTGGAGTCACCTCCTTCCCGTCCCCATTAAAACTAGGAACGAGGGACGGTGCAGGACCAAAGCGAGCGCTGAACTCGACCAAGCGCGTACGATCGATAGAAAAGAACACATACCGCCTCTTGCAGGCACCCACTTACCCATGGGCGACCCAAAATGAGGTCCTCGGGGTGGCATACCCATGGGTGGGGGTCCAGGGTGAGGCATGCCAGGCGGGGGCCGTGGGGGAGGCTGGCCTCCGGAGCCCGGGGGTCCTGGGTGATGCTGGCCCATCCCGGGCGGCCCATGGTGAACTTGCATGGGAGGCATTCCTGGAGGAATAATGAGTCAAGGGATGTTGGCAGCGAGAGCAGATGCTCGGCACAGCAGCTCCGGGCACCCGCAGCCTGGAGGGGCACTAAATCCAGCTCCACGGTTACAACATCAGGGCTGCAAAGGCAGTTCTGCTACCAAAAGGGAGGTTAAAGAGGAGAAAGTACAAAGCTCTCCGACTATAGGCAACAGGAACAGGCTGCAGCAGAGGAAACGCTGCTTGGCTGTAAGCGCGTGGGGGAGAAAGATGTGACAGCAAGCGTGGTGCAGCCCTGGGACTCAGGGAGAAATCACCACCCTTCGAGATTTTGGACAAGTTCCCTGAGCAACCTGACTTTGAAGCTCTGAAGCAAGAGTGGCCTAGCTCCCTCCAAATGTACTTTTTTCTATCATCCTCTTATTTCATCCCTTTAAAAAAAACAAACACAGATTCTTTTCTTCTCATCAGAAACCCACGCAGCTCTGCAGGGCACGCAGTGTGGAAGCGGCTCGGTCAGGCTTTCCTTTGCCGTCCGTAATTGGCTACTCTAAAGCCTGAAAAGCCAGCTTGTAACCGGGGACAAGCAGCAGCCATCTGGTCACTCACACGGCCAGAGCCAGGATCACACAAAGCACCCTAATCAGCCAGCGCAGGAGAGCATCTCAGTGCAGGGGTCAATTTACAGCAGGCAGGATTAAACAAAACAAAAAAAAAATTAAATTGCAAATTTAACTTAATTTTTGCATTTGAAACCAGAGTCTAGATGTATACGCTGCTCATTCCCCAGTACTACAGGGCTAAAAATGGAAGAAAATCAAAGAAACATTTTGTTCTCATGTCTTGAATTAGCTCCTGCCTGGCAGAGCCGCAGACTGTGCTAAGAAGGTTCACACTTAACGTATTAATTTACACTAGAGAAAAATGACGATGGCTTAGAGTCTCGTTAACATCCTCCCAGCCAGAACAGAGCCCGGGACCTTAAAAGCCCGCACCGTGACAGACCCTGCCTTCCCGCGTCCTGCACCTTCACAGCTCGAGGAAACTAATGTCTCGACCCGCCCGGATGCCTCCCAGAAGGGCACTGCTTGGTAAACTACCAAAGTGCTTCATAAATCCCACTGGGCCCTGCTCCAGGCTATTTTTTAACACATTTTAGAACATCCAGGAGAGAAACCCAGAAAGCAGGCACAACACTGCTGACGTGACGTACTTGCTCCTACGCAGACCCTCTCTTTTCCTCACCAGGCTGCCCTGTGCCGCAGAGAGCAACGTCTCGGGGAAAAATGTCGTATTCAGTCCCTTACAGAGGACGGCAACAGTTTTCTCCCCAAATCACAGAATCATGGAATGGTTTGGGTGGGAAGGGACCTTAAAGATCACCCAGTCCCACCCCCCTGCCCTGGGCAGGGACACCTCCCACCAGCCCAGGTTGCTCCAAGCCCAGCCTTGAACTCCTGAAGGAATGGGGCAGCCACAGCTTCTCTGGGCAACCTGGGACAGGGGCTCACCACCCTCACAGCCAAGAATGTCTTACTAATATCTAATCTAAATTTTACAGAAGAGAAACCTCAAGGAAGAAAAAGGAGGGGGTGACTTACCCAAGCCCACCCCCCAGAAGGAGATGACAAGCAACGTTTCCTGATCCCGATCCCTGTCCGGTGCTTACCTGGATGGTGCATCCCGCCCGGAGGGAAGGGGTGGGGGTGAGGCGGGTGTCCCCCGCTGGGCGCAGCCCCGGAGGGGGGGCCGGGGGCACCCGCGCCGGG
>VYZM01002489.1:110731-126155 GCA_013398915.1 Dromas ardeola | reverse complement strand
GGGTGTGTGTCCGTCGGCGGTGGGTGGGGGGACCTGGTGGGGTGTGAATGCATCAGCCGTGGGTGCGGGGACCTGGTGGGGTGTGCCTGTATCAGCCGTGGGTGCATGGACACGGCGGGGTGTGTGTCCATCAGCTGTGGGTGCGTGGACCTGGTGGGGTGTGAATGCATCAGCCGTGGGTGCACGGACACAGTGGGGTGTGTGTGCATCAGCTGTGGGTGCATGGACATGGCGGGGCATGCGTGTATCAGCTGTGGGTGCATAGACACAGCAGGGGGTGCGTGCATCAGCCATGGGTGCACGGACACCGCGGGGTGTGTGTCCGTCAACTGTGGGTGTGTGGACCTGGTGGGGTGTGAATGCATCAGCCGTGGGTGCACGGACACAGTGGGGTGTGTGTGCATCAGCTGTGGGTGCATGGACATGGCGGGGCATGCGTGTATCAGCTGTGGGTGCATAGACACAGCAGGGGGTGCGTGCATCAGCCATGGGTGCACGGACACAGCGGGGTTTGCCTGCATCAGCTGCAGGTGCATGGACACGGCTGGGCGTGCCTGCATCAGCCGTGAGTGCATGGACACAGTGGGATGTGAGTGCATCAGCCGTGGGTGCATGGACACAGTGGGCTGTGCCTGCATCAGCCGCGGGTGCATGGACACAGTGGGCTGTGCCTGCATCAGCCGCGGGTGCAATCACCACCTCTGGGCACGCTACCCAGGCGGGGTGTGCATGTGTCCCGCGTGGGTGCGGGGCATGGGCAGGGTGTGCCTGCATTGCCCAGGGATGCGTTGCCCAGCTGGGTCGTACACCCCTCACCCCCATGCGTGGCTCCAGCCCGTGGGTGCATGGCCCGGGCAGGTCGTGGGCTCAGAGTCGAGGTGTGCACGGCATTGCCCCTGCTTGCTGTGGGTGCTGTGTGTGCAGGGCTCCAGTGCACTGGGGGGACATCCAGCTGCTGGGCAAGCTGCGTTACTCATGGGGCAAATGCTGCCTGTCCCCCAGATGAAGTCACAGGTCCAGGCACAGGCCATGCTGGTGGTGGGACCCCTCCCCTGCAGCAGGCACTAGTGGCCCTACGGCAGCCCCCTCTCCTCCTCCTGGCACCGCCGGAGTTGTCCCCAGGGGCACTGGGCAGGCTGCAGGCCGGGGAGCTGGTGCTGAGCTCCTGGTCTCTGCCATCAGCAGAGAGCACTGTTCAGTCACTGCTCGGCTTGGCTGGGGGCCATTTCTCCTCTGGACATAAAGCCCTTGCAAGTTCCCTGCGGTGCTCCTGGGTGCCACATCTGCCTGGTTAATGTGGCTCAGCACCCATCTCTCCAGGGATGTGCAGCCCGGTGTGAGCAGGGATACTCCCTTTGGAAGCAGGGAGCCCCTTCCCATCACAGGCAACCGCCTGAGCCAGGGGAGAGGCATCGCCCAGCCTGCCTGCGGGGGCAGCTCCATACCGGTGCCTTCCCCGGGTGCTGGGGAGAGCTGTACTATGCAGCAGCAGCCCTGGGGGTGTGCAGGGCTCTGGGGGCTGCTTGCTGTCAGCAGGCAGGTTTGCAAACCCTCGGTAGCTGAGCAAGGCCCTAGGGCCCCAGGGCCCTCTCTCTGCTCCCCCTCTTAAGAGGAGCAGTCGCTCCATCCCTGGGGGGTGATCTGGGTCTGCTCGTCCTCCACGCTGGAGCTCGAAACCCCACAAGCTCTCTGCTCCCTCCCTGAAGAGCTGGCACCAAGCACAACTCGGCAAGTGTGTCCTGTACAAATACCTGTTTCTTCCCGGGGCTGCTCCAGCACAGCCAGGTTGGCCCCTGGCCTGAGCCTGCCGTGGTGCAGGACCCCCTCGGGTCCTGCTGGGGAGCCATGCTGGAGGCAGACAGCTCCGGCTGGGCTCCTCTTCCTGCCGCTCGCTCACGTTTCACGGGGCTGTGACCCCCGTGGGCTCACATCGCCCCGAGCCCTGCAGTGGGGCGTGCAGCAACCCGAACCTGGCGGCTGGAGTTTCAGAGGCATGGCAGGATGGCTGGGGGTCACCTCCTCATCCGTCGTCTGCCCCAGCAGAGCCATCCCCTGGGCAGACATGTGTCTCCCCATGAGCTGAGGGGATAGGGGGGGCTCTGGGTGAGCTGGGCTGTTACACTCACCCAGCAACCGCCCTCTGTGCCTCTCCCTGCCAGCTCTTGTCCTGCATTGCTGGAGGCTGTCACCATGACCCTCACAAAAGGCTCCTTCACCTACTCCAACGGGGAGGAGTACCGCGGCGAGTGGAAGGAAGGTGAGACGGGGTGGGAGGGGATGGTGCTACCTGCGCCGGGGTCTGAGCAGCCCCCACATCCCTGCCCAGCATCATGCCAGGGCAGTCCCCGTCTCCGTCCATCCAGCACTGCCCGTTTTCTGTCCTCTCAGGTCGCAGGCATGGCATCGGGCAGCTGACATTTGCTGACGGCACTGCTTACGTGGGACACTTCGAGAACGGTCTCTTCCACGGCTGCGGTGTGCTCACCTTCTCCGACGGCTCCAGGTGAGCGTGCCACCCCCATGTGCACCCCCCTGGGCATCCCCGCTTGCTGCAGGGAGCTTCTGCCTCAGGAGCCGCTCCCTGGCAGGTACGAGGGGGAGTTTGTGCAGGGCAAGTTCAACGGCGTCGGCGTCTTCACCCGCTGCGACAACATGACCTTTGAGGGCGAGTTCAAAGGCGGGCGCGTGTATGGTTTTGGTGAGTGCTTGGCAGAACGGTGCGGCAGCTGCAGCCCTGTGCGGTCCCAGCTCAGCATGGCCCCATCCGGCATCTCCTGCTCCGTCCCTCCAGCCCCAGCCCCGGTGGGTGCTGCTCCCTGCCCCACTACTCCCGGCCCTTCCCTCCCCAGGTCTCCTGACCTTCCCCGACGGCTCCCACGGGGTGCCCCGCAACGAGGGCTTCTTCGAGAACAACAAGCTGCTGCGGCGGGAGAAGTGCCCGGCCGTCATCCAGAGGGCCCAGGGCGCCTCCAAGTCTGCCCACAACCTGATGGCATGACGGTGCCCCACATCCCCCTCCTGCCATGGTGGGGACCCCTACACCAGGCACTGGCTGGCCCTGCTTCCCCGGAGCAGGGATGTGGCACTGCTGGGTGGCCCCCCTTCCCTCCACCTGCTGGCCACCCAGCCTTGGCGGGGCCGGGGGTCCGCAGCAAGCCCCCTTGCTGAACCCCTGCCAGTGGGGGGGGACGGGGCCCCCCTCTCTCCACCCAAGTGCCCCAGGGCGGCCGTGGTGCCTTCTCTCTCTGGCTGTAGCCCTGGCACCCGCTGGAGCAGCCAGGGCCCAGCCCTTCTGCCCTCTCGGGAAGGCTGTGGACCACCGGGGCTGCCAGCCGGCCACAGGGGACAGAGTGGGGGTGTAGGGGTTGGGGCTGGGCCCCGATCCCACTGCCAGGGTGCCTTGGCCGTGGGCTGCTGGCTGGACCACGCACCCACAGAGGGGCAGCTCCTGGCCCACTTCGCTACCCTGGTCCCGAGGCGGGGTGGGCACCCCAGGCACCCCGTGGCCTGCGCCCTCAGCTCTGGGTGACCAGCCATCCCCCAGCGTGCGCTGGGCAGGGTGACATGGTGCCCCCAAAGGACCCAGCTTGCTCTCAGGGCCAGTCGATGGGCTGTGTCCCCCTCATCCCTGTGCCAATTCCGCCCACCCACTGCCTTGGGGACATCTGCAGCGGCATCCCCACCAAGGGGGACTGGAGGACGCCCAGCCTGACCCATGTCTGCTGCACACTGGGGGTGGGCAAGAGTGATGGCGAGCAAGGAGCAGGGTGAGCCAGAGCCCGGGATGAGCAGCACGAGCAGGGCGAGCCAGAGCCCGGGATGAGGGGCACGAGCAGGGCTGCATGGGGTGCAGGGGGCCTGGGGAGGGCAGGTGGGGATAGGGGCATGGTGAGGGGGCAGAAAGGGTGGGCAGGGGGCACACAGCTCCCAGTCTTGCCCCTACACGCATCCTTCATCTCCCTGCTTTGTGCTCACCCCCTGGTGTGGTCTGGCTGGCCATGGCGCGGGGGTCCCGGCAGCCCTCGCAGCCCGGTGGTGGGCTGCAGGGGCCGTGGCCTCCCTGCCGGTCTCTGGCTGCACCGGTCCCGTGCCTTGCCATGACCCTGCCTTGTGCTGCCGCCTGCACGGGCTTCAGCTGAGTAAACCATGTTGCCAAACTCTCGGGCCATGTCCTTTTTGCCAGGAGCAGGGACCGGGCGGGGGGCTGCTTGCGCGGGCAGGACTGCAGACACACGGGGGATGCAGTAGGTTTATTCCCAGTTCATGGAGCAAGGATCCATTCCTTCACAGTGGGGACGGCAGGATCCCGAGGGCTGGCGGGGATGCAAGGGTGGCCAGGGGGTGCTGGGCATCCCCCCTACCCGCTCTGCCCGGGGCAGCCCTGTCCAGCAGGAAGGAGTAAGATGGGTGGCTTTCTCCTGGCCACATCCTAGTGTCCCTACCATGTCCCCAGCTTCCTGGGTCCCTGGCTCCCGTGCCTTCCCGGTGTGGACGCCTCACAACCAGCCATTGGCGCTGAAGGTGCCCCTCAGCTCCTCAACCTGGGGGGGGCTCAGCGGGGCCAGGGGTGCGCGGCAGGGACCCCCGTAGTAGCCGAACCACTCCATGGCCTTCTTCAGCCCTGGGATCCCAAACCGGCGGGTGACCTGCGGGAAGGAGGGCATGGGGGGGCTTGCTGGCTCCCGTGGGACAGGGCGGCACGCTCCATGGGCTCCCGCACTGGCCCCATGCAGGGCTGCAGGGCTGGGCAGGGTGCAGGGGGGCTGCACCCACCCTGTGAAGAGTCCACCATGGGGTGAGGGTGCAGAGCACGGCCATGCAGGGGAGCATCCCTGTGGCACGGTGGGCTCTTTGTGGCAGGGACGGGCCACCCTGCAGTGCGGTGGGCGCCCTGGGGAGGAGCAGCTCTTCCCCACATCACTGCCTATAAATAGCCGGGGGTCAGGCAGGTGCCTGCTGTCAGCGGACACACTGTTCCTGGCACAGCAAGGCTGGCATTTCCCACCCTGCTGCCTCCAGCCCAGCTCAGCTCTCCAGCTGGGTGCTGTGCCATCCAGTCCCTCCTGGACCACCGCTCCACCCCCCGCAGCCCCAGGGACCTCCATCCTTTGCTGCCGCCCCCCCAGCTCTGCCATGGCCCAGCAACCCAACCCCTCAGCATCCCTCTCACCGCCATGTTGGGCTCGATGAGCCGGTGCTGCAGGTCGCGGGCCTCCTGCCAGTGGCCCCCACGGCACAGGCGGTCCAGCTGGCACAGCGGGGCCCCCAGGACGTTGGCAAGGGCGCAGACCCCCCCAGAGGCACCTGGGGACACCGGGGCACATTGGCAGCCAGCTCGGCACGCCGTGTTCAGCCAGCACCTCCCAGGCATCGCCGCCTCTCATCTGCCTCCCCCTGCCCAGCTGCCAGTGTCCGCCAGGGCAGCACTCCGTGCCCCTGGGCCACGCAGAGGCTGCAACACCTACCCAGGGCGTAGCTTGCCAGCAAGAAGCCGGCCGATCCTGCCAGCACCTGGAAATCCTCCTGCCGCGTCTTGTGGACCATCAGCCCCATGCGGGTGACCTGGGGAGAGAGACGCTGTGCCCCAGGGTGGGCATCACCCCGTCCCCTGCCATGGGTCTCATGCGGCATCCCTGGGGCCCAGGGAAGGGCTCCAAGTGCCAGCTCCTCTGTTCCCAGCTCGGGGCCAGGTTTGGTAGCAGCCAGCCCCTGGAAAGCCTGCCACACTCACATCCCCACCGCTGTCCTTGATCCCGACGATGTTGGGGTGCTGAGCCAGGGTGAGGACAGCCTCCAGGGGCAGGTCCAGGCCGGTGTTGGCAGGGACGCTGTAGAGCACCACAGGGATGGGGGACGCGTCGGCGACCTGCGGGACACCGGGCAGAGCTCAGCAGCTGGGGTGGGTTGGAGATGTGTGGGACATGCTCCCCATCCCACTGCCCCAGCCGGGGCTGCCGGTGGGCATCGGGCACGGCTCACCTCTGTGTAGTGCTGGACCAGGGCAGCGCTGGTCATGGCCCCTCGGTAGTAGCAGGGGGTCACGACCAGCGCCACATCAGCCCCCGCCTCTGCCATGCTGACCGTCAGCTCGATGGTGGCCTGGGTGGCTGGGGAGGAGGCAGAGGCGTGAGAGAAGCCCCGGCGGGGGACACATGCCCCCCACGCTGCCCGTGCAGGCACTCACATTCGCAGCCTGAGCCAGCCAGCAGCAGTCGGTCCCTGGGCAGAGCCCTGCGCACGCAGCTCACCACCTCCAGCCGCTCGCGGGGTGCCAGGTAGGGGTACTCCCCGTTGGAGCCCAGCACCACCAGCCCTGAAACACAAGCGTGGGGTGGGCAGTGCCTGGGCACAGTAGCAGGGTGCCTACGGGGTGGCCGTCCCTGCCCTCTCTGCACCCCACTTTTGGGTGGGCACCAAGCACTCAGAGCAGGCTAATGCCCGTGTCCCGTAGCCCCCTTGGGCCAGGAGGCTCCCACAGGTGCCCCACAAATCCCTGGGCTCCCTGACAAAGGGCACATGTTGGTATGTGTCCCCCAGATCGCAGCGCCCACTCTCACTGCCCTGAGCACCAGCGGTGCCATCCCGTACCCAGGCACCCTCTTGCATGCCATGCATGCACCCTGTGGGCTGAGCACACCGCCTGCGCACCTCCATCCCCAGAAACAGCCCCACACAGCACCGCTAGCGAAGGATTTATTGGTGCCCGCAGCCACGCTGCGCCGCCCTGTCCCTGGCTGGGACACACAGACCCTTCCTTGGGACCCTGCCAGCGCCACGGGCACAGACGGGCCAGCTCCAGCCCAGTGCTGTCGGGCTCTGCCGCGGCATCCAGGGCTCCAGGGTGCCAGGGGTGTTGGGTGTCCCCATCATCCTCCCTCCCTTCCTTGCCCCTGGGAACCCAGACAGGGCTCTGCAGGCTACAGTGTGCCCTCTCCTGTCCCTGTCCCTGTCCCTGCAGCCAGGCAAGCCCACCTATAGGGCAGAGAGTACGTTCAAGCCTGTAGCTATGTGTGGAGGATATTTGCAAGGGATCGTGCGTGCAAGCACACACTGGAGCGTGGTGGGGGTGTGCAAGGACACACGCGTGTGCCTGCGCATTTTGCATGCAAAGAGCCCCAGGTGTGTCACCCAAAGGGCTGAGCACCCTTGGGAGGCCACCAGGCTGCCTGCCCCCTGCCACACAGCCCCTGTGGTGGGCAGGGGTCTGGCAGGAGCCCTCACGGAGAAGGACAGCGGGCAGCACTTACCTCGGAAGGGGATGCTGGCGTAGCGGCGCAGGTTCCCCTCCAGCTGGGCATAGTCCACCTCCTGCGTGGGTGAGAAGGGGGTGGCGAGGGGTGGGAAGATGCCCCCGAGGCTGAGCGAGTGCCCCGGTCCAGAGGGGGTGCTGAGCCCCCGGTGCTGCCCGGGGGATGCCCGGTGCAGAGCTGCCAGGATGGGCCGGAGAGGCGAGGCGAGGCGGGTGCTGAGCACCACCATGGTGGCCGGGTGCTGCTGCCGGCCGTGCCACCCGCCCTGCCGAGGGGCTGTTAATGTTTGATGGGGCACGTGAGGGACTGCGACCCGGCTGGGCTGACAAGGCGGGGGGTGGTACCGGGTGAGCTCCAGGTGCTCTCTCCCCTCCAGGAGCCGGCCGCAGGAGCTCAGCACCCCTCTGGGTGAGCCCTGGCAGCCCCAGCTGTGCTTTCCCTTCCGCTTGCCAGCCCTGGCAGCCGTCCCTCTGCCACTCACGGGGCCGGGCTGCAGGGCCAGGGAGGAACCAGGAGTCCCAGGGCTGTGGGCAGGTTCGCCTGCTCTGGGTGTTGGTGTAGGGTCTCCTGTAAACGGGTGAGCGGGAGCATTTCTGGGGAGGGAGCAATGAGCACTGCGCTCAGCAGAAGGGGCCGCCGTGTCCCTCCCGGGATGGCTCCGGCAGGAAAGGCAGGAGAAAAAGCAGCCATCCAGGCCCACAGAGTGGCTGCCCAGCAGGGGTACGACTGCTGCTCTCCGGTGCAACCCCAGCCTCCAGCACAGCATGGACCTGGGCTGAGCTGCCCTAGATGTAGTTTTCCTCCCTGAGCTTGCCCAGGTGGGACTTTGAAGCACTGCGAGCAACCAGGGCATCCCTCAGCGAGGAGTCTCGCCCTTGAACCACTCATGTCCCAGACCCATGGTGTCCCTGACACTCTCATCCCTGTGCTAGGAGGCAGGGAACGTCTGTGCTGCTGGCTAACCCAGCTCACAAAGCCCCATCATAGGCTACCCAGCCCGGCAGCCTCCTGGAGCCAAAAACTGCTCTTTAATGGCTTTTATTGACATGGAAATATCTCGGCTGGATCCCACTCCTTGGAGCCAGGTCCGGCCCCTGGTCCCTGCCTGGCACCGTCATGCAGGGACCTCCATCTCCCTCTGCGGCTGCTCCTTGGTCTCCAGCGCCTGGCGCGTGTCCACCTGCCACTGCTGCACCAGGTCCGTCGGGGTCTTGCCAGCCTGCAAGAGCGGGCAGACAGAGGCTGGGACCGGGGTGGCGTGACATGGTGGGGCAGCAAATGGCCCCTTGTGCTGGCCCCCGCCACTCACCTGGTTCTTGGCCATCATGTCGGCCCCGTGCAGGATCAACATTTTGATGATCTTATAGCGGCTGAGCCGCGTGGCGTCATGCAGCGCCGTGTCACCTTCCTACGGGAGATACAGCCTGGCTGGGGACAGGGACCCCCTGCCTGTCCCCAGCACCACTCCCCAGCTCCCTGCACACCCACCTTCCCACGGGGACAAGGGGGACAGTGCCCACCCCAGCCCTGGCTGCAACTGCTGGCACCCCAGGGCAGGGACGTGACCCGCTGCGGGTGCTGGGAGCCCCCGGAGGGGTCAGCCAGGGGAGGGGGGATCGGTGTTGCCCTCCCAGTGCTGGCTGCGCGGCCGCAGCACTCACCCTGTCTGGGGAGTTGATGTCCACCCCGCAGTGGATGAGGTGCTCCACGATGTCAGGGTGCCCAGTCCGGGTGGCCACGTGGAGGGGGGTGCTGAGCAGCTTTGTGGGAGAGGAGAGGGACACCAGAGGGAATCAGCACCCACCCCTGCTAACCCAACACAGGGCCAGCCCTGGCTCCCCAGGGCATTCCCGTGCCCCTGGCACAGCCCTGTGCCCCCAGGCTCTGCCCTGCACACCTTGTCCTTCAGGTTGAGGTCTGCCCCACGGTCCTGCAGCAGCTTGACAGCATCCAGGTGCCCTCCCCGGCAGGCCCAGTGCACGGCGGTGCAGTCCAGCTGGGCACGCAGAGCCACGTCACTGCAGGGGACACCCCCACCCCATATCCGTTCCCCACCCCAACTGGTCCCCGTGCCCAGTTTGAGCCAGCAAAGCCCTGCCGGCGGCCACCTCAGCGGTGGGGACAGCACTGCTTCGCTGCAGGGACCCCAACACTGTTGTTGCTCCAGCTGTGCCGTGCCCAGAGGCTCGGGCTGGCATGGAGCCGGGGGCAGGATCTGGCCTCACCCGGTCCCTGAAGTCGACGGTGGCCCCGCTGTCCAGCAGCTTCTGCAGGATGTCCATGTGTCCCTCCAGCGAGGAGCGGTGCAGCGCCGTGCGGTGGAACTGGAGGACGAGGCGCCGCATTGGTGGTCGGATCCATTCCCCCTTTCCCAGCCTGGCTGTACCCCGTCCCGTGNCCCGTCCCGGGGGGGGGGACACCAGCCACCACCAGCGAGCGCAGGCAGCAGAGTGCAGGTAGGGGACAGCCAACAGCCGTGGGGGACGCTACCTCGTCACATGTGTCGGGGGAGCCACCATCTGCCAGAAACTTCTCGATGACGCGCATCTTGCCCTGGACGGCGGCTCGCAGGAAGGTCTCTGGCTCCACAGGACCCTCCTGGTGGTGGGACATGCTCAGGGCAGGGGCATCGCAGGGGTGCGGCAGAGGGGCAACACGGGGGGCCTCCTGCCCTGCTTCCCCAGGGAGGTCCCAAGCTGGCAGAGTGACCTAGGGGCTGGCCCGTGGGCACTCCAGCCTCTTACCCAGCAGCCCCCCTCCTGCACCCCAGGACCCCCCGACGTACGATCTCCAGAGGCTCAGGTGGCGCGGGGGGCTCGGGGGTGGCCGCCCGCTCCTCCCGGCGCTGCCGGCGCTGCTTGCGGAGCTCGATGAGGCGCTGGATGCTCCCCACATCGATGATCTCCCGCCGCAGGTCCACCGAGCTCTTCCGCACCCGCTCCTGGCCCTGGGGGGGGACACGCAGCACTCCATTTGCCTCTCCATGCCCAGCCACCCCCCCGGCCCCCCCGCACACCGACCCCCTCTCACCTTGACGGTCTCAAGACCTCGATTCCTGGGACCACGGTGTTTCTCCTCCTCCAGCTCGGGCGTGCTCATCCGCTCCACAGCCAGCGGCTCCCGTGTGCCATCCCCTTTGAGTCGCTGCATGGGCATGGGGGAGTTGCATGGTCCCGGCTGGGCACAGAGCAGCCCCACCACCTCCGTCCCCAGCCCATCAGTAGGGGTGGCTCTGGGCACGGCTCACAGCTCGCTGCTGAGGTCTGTGAGATGCCCAGCAGCCCTTGGGCTTGCACTTGCCCACCTGCCCTATTTGGCAAGCTGAGCACCTGCCTGCTGCTCAGCTCTGCCACGGGCAAGAGCTCCAGGGTCGGGAACCTGATGCCCCTGAGAGCCCTTGGCCACCTTGCTGCGTCCCCCGGGATGGCAGGGTCGCTGCCAGACTCCTCACATCCGAGTCCCTAAGGATGGACACAGCGCCAGGCAGGTCCCCGCTGCAGCCCGGGCAGGTCGCCCTGCTCTACAGACCCACCTTCTCCTCTTCCTCCTCCTCTGCCAGCTTCTGCTCGATGAGCTCCTTGGCCCGTTGCACATCCAGCTCCATGTCTGCCTGCGGTGCACAGCCCCGTGCAGGATGCAGCCTCTCCTCCCCACCACCACGGGCAGGGAGCACCCAGCCCTGGCTCCCGGCGCTGCTGGCGGCTCCGCTGGCCGTGGGGCTTTATGCCGCCAGCCCCTCCGTCCGGCGGCCCAAGGGCACCAACAGCTGTGGCTGCTCCACATGACTGGGGCAGCTTTGCCATGAGCTCACCCTCCTGCTTTCTGGTGGCCCTGGCTCGTCTCCATGGCCCCGCACCCTCTTAAAGAGACCTATGGCATCCCCACGGGCTGCCCAGGACCCCTGTGCTGGGCATGGGGAGCTGGGGTGCCCACGGCTGCCGGTCCAGAGAGGCTTGATGGAGTGGGAACACAGTCCGGGGTCACCCCGTGGGTCCTGCGCCACCCACCCTAGGTGGCTGGGATGCTCTCCACAGCTCCTGTCACCCCATCCCCATGCAATCAGATGCTGCAACACCCACCAGCATCACCCATGGCTTCCTGCCACCTGGGCCGGAGGGTGTGTGTGTGTGTGTTGCTGCCCACCACAAAGGGAGGTGATGGGGCCCCCCAAACCTCTCAGCCAGCAGCAGACAGCACGCGATGCCAGGAGCCGTGGCCCCTCCACGCCACTTTGGAGGATGACCTCAGGTGCGGAACATCCCCTGCAACCCTGCCAGGGTCCCGGTGGCTGACCGGCCTCCCTCGCCGCGCACGGGCAGCCTGGCCAGCCTCACGTGGGGCCGGAGGGCAGAGATGGCAGCTATTCCCAGCAGCAGGGACATCATTCAGCCCCCCTGGGCTTTGCTCTCCCCCTTTGTAAGATGAAGCCGGTGCTTCCCTGTGCCGGGACAGTTAATGCGCTGGGCACCGGCTGCCGGCACAGGACCTGGGGGAAGGACAGATGGTGACACGTCACTGTCACCCTCCTGGGCAGTTCCCAGCGACACCCTCGGGTGCCCTGTCCCACGGATGCCGCAGCCTCCGTCTGTGGAAAGGTTTTTTCACCCAGACAGTCAATGGCAGCTGCGAAGGTTGTCCTGGGACCATTCCTCTGTGTGGACTGTCCTGTTTGGCCCCAGGGCAGGCACAGGCTGAAACCTCCAGAGGGGAGCACCGGGAAAGGGAGGTGGTGGCCCCAGACCAGCAAGCAGGCAGGATGGCAATGGGACAATGCTGGCAGCGCCGGTGAAGGGTCCAGGCAGGGAAAGAGCCAGGGATAGGGGGATAGGGTCAGGGTGGCACCGGGCAGAAGAGCTGAGGCAACAAGACTCTCCCCAGCCACCCTGTGCCCATCCTGACATGGGAGCAGATGTAGGACAGGCACAGGGACCTCCCATGGCTGTGGGTGACAGCCCCCCCAGCCTGCCCCAGGGACAGAGGAAGGATGAAAAGGCTTTATTGATAAATACAGACTATGTACAGAGGGGAGACATCTCCACCCAGCCCAGCATCCCGGGGCCTCCTGGCCAGGGGGAGCCAGAGCCCAGCGGGTCACGGCCTCTCCCCGCAGGCACAGCCTGGCAGCGGGGCCCCATCTGTGCCAGCCCCTCCCCCCACCCCGGGACATTTGGTCTCAAACCTCCTGCAGCAAACACAGCGCCTGCCCATGTCCCCAGCCGAGAGGGGTCACCGCGGCAGCACAGCCCCGCACAGCCCTTCCTGGGGGGCCACCCGGGTGGGGGGCAGACTTGGGGGGGGAGCAGGGGCTGCCCCCACTCTGGCAGGGCTGGGACACAGCATGGTGCATCCCCAGAGGTGCCACTGCCCCCAGCCCTCTCCCCGCAACCAGTGCCGGGGGGCTCAGTTCCTTGGCGGCAGGGGCTGGTTGACGATCACTTGCACGACAAAATCCTTCTGGATCTTGGTCTCCTGCAGCCGCGTGCGGTCGGTGAGCAGCTTGCCTGAGAAGAACCAGCGCTGCCAGGCCAGGTCGATGCCTTCCTGTGCCTGCAGCTGCTTCTTCAGCTGCCCGATGGTGTCGCCCATGCTGGCGCTGAGCCGCAGGTCCTTGCCGGTGGAGAGCCGCACCTTGAGGGCGAACTCCCGCCGGGCGTTGGGCAGGGGCTCGGCCGGCTCCGTTGCCTCCTCCTCGCTCCGCTCCAGGATCAGGTTGACGGGAGGTGCCAGGCAGTAAACGGGCAGCTGGTACCGGTTGCCCAGCTCATCGTAGCACTCCGTCAGGGACCCTGGGGATGGCAGGGTGAGATGCTGTGGGTGGGCATCCCCATGGACCACCCAAATGGGGACAGGGACACCCCCAGGCATTGGGCAGAGCCTGCCTTGCCGTCCTTGGCTGGGCTGAGCTGCGTGGATGGCAGCTGGGAACCCCTCTCCCCTCCAACCTGGGGCCCCCACGTGCCCAGATATGACGCACTCAGCACCCACCCCGCCTGCACCCCCGGTGCCGTCCCTCACCGTGGGGCAGGGTGATGCTGGCTCCATCGAGGATGGCCTGGGCCAGGCTGTGGTCGTTGGCCTCCACGGCATAGGCAGCTGCCTTTAGGGCATCCCAGATCTCCTTGCGGCCCTCGAAGGCGGGCGCCGTGTCCCAAAACTCATCCCGCTTGCTGCGTAGCTGCCCGTCCGTCATGGGGTAGTCGCTCTTCCACTTGGGACGCTCCTTCTTCAGGGGCTCATTGCGGCCTGAGGAGGGGGAAGACGCTCAGCCAAGGGATGGGGCTCCCCCTTGTGCCCCAAGCCCCCCATCTCCCCATCCCCATCGGCTCCTGGGGACCCCTCGCACCATACGTAGCAGTGTCTGAGGGACCACCCTTCCCAGCACAGGGCAGTCCCCAACACAGCTGGGGGGACTCGGCTAAAGCTAACCCTGCCCAACGTCCTACTGGCCCCATAGCAGCTGCCCTCCCAAGTGCCATCCCTTGCCTCCAGGAGGTACACAGGCTCTTGCCCCCATGGTAAGGGGACCAGCCCCTGCCCCACGGGGTGGCCACAGGGCCTCGGGGCCCTTTGAGGCAGAGCAGTATTTATAGCTTGGGGAATTAGCCAGGAAATAAGCTGGTGAGTCGGAGTGGGAAGGGGATTACAGGGACTGAGCCGCAGCCCTGGCAGGGCAAGGAGCAGGACTTCTCCATCCTCTCAGCGCACCCCAAGGTGGCAGGGACCATCTGTGGGCAAGATGGCAGGCACACAGCATCCATGGCACCAGAGGGGCAGAGGGCATCACTAGGCTGGGGGGCTGAACTGAGCAGGCTCTCCATGAAACAGCTCCCAGCTGTGTCCCCGGGTGCCCCCAGCAGCCAGCACCGCCCAGGGCACAGCAGCAGGGGTCTGGACCACCCCCTGTGCCAGCCCCATGCCAACCTGCCCTCCCCACACCAGGCTGCAGCCCCGTGGGAACAGCCCCATCCTGTCAGCCCCACGGCTGGGCGGGAAGTGTGGGGCAGGAAGGAGCTGTTGTCACTCCCAGCTGAGCAGGGGACAATGAGTGACAACAGCTCCTTCCTGCCACCCCTCTCCCGGGGGGCAGGCAGCCGGCACCCTTCCTGCGGGGATGGGACACGGGGGATGCAGAGCCCCAGCCGGGCAGGAAGGATGCCTGTGTCCACACAAGGACCTGCCAGACAAGGCAGCACCACACACCCCAGCCGCTGGGGACAGCCACCACCACCAGCTGCAGACTGAGCCACATTCCCCAGGCAGCTTTTCCTGGGCAAGCGTGCAGTGACACAAGGCACTACATAACCTTTATTTCGTACCAGCCCTCTCCCACCTTGTCCAAGATCACTGGAACCAGCACAGCACCTGCTTTTCCCAGCAAACACCCATCCCAGAGCTGGATACAACACATGGCGCCCACTCCAGGGGTCCCTGTGGGGCACAGGAGGTCAGCCACCCCAGGGCTGGATGCTGAGCATCCCTGATGGGCAGCATCCTGCCGTATTCCCGGAGGAGCGAGGGCAGCCAGCCGCGGCCAGCACTGCCGATTCAGCAGTCACGGTGCCGGGCAGGAGGGATTTGCAGCACCGCAGGACAGAGCAAGGTCGGAGACGGCACCTGCCCCAGGAGGGCGGCAGAGCAGCGGTCACGGCCAGCCTGAAGGACACAGACGGGACCACATCTCCACGCTGCTGTGGCCACCAGGCCAGGGCATGCATCCTCGCAGCCAAGACAGACATGCATGGCGGGACTCCCAGCTGGCACTATCCCTCTGGCTTCACTGGCGGCGAAGGGAAGAGGCTGGCCCAGGGGAGGCAGCAGGATCGGAGCCGCGGGGCTCGGCCACGGCAGGGAGCGGGGACAGGCTGCGGCTGCCCCGTGCGGGCAGGCATGCCCGGCAGCCTTGCCCAGGTAGGCAGGAACTTAAACCTCATCTATTTATTGCTGCCGCCCAGCCAGGCCCCGCAGCCTCTAATCACCTCCTGCCACTCTCTGTTCCCGGCCCCTTGTGCAACTCTCCACAGCAGCATCGCCGGACAGGTCCGGCCACTCGCTGCACCCAGACTTGAGCCAACAGGATCCGGCTGGCAGCCTGCCTGCCTCCTGCCCTGTGCCTGCAGGACCCTGCCTGCGGCTCAGCCCCCCCTGCAGTGGCCCAGAGCGGGGACCCCCAGCCA
>VYZM01002489.1:89100-108198 GCA_013398915.1 Dromas ardeola | reverse complement strand
GTGGGGCAGGTTGTAGGGCAGGCTGTGGGGATGTGGGGCAGGCTGCGGGGATGTGAAGTATGTTGTGGGGCAGGTTGTAGGGCAGGCTGTGGGGATGTGGGGCAGGCTGCGGGGATGTGAAGTATGTTGTGGGGCAGGTTGTAGGGCAGGCCGTGGGGATGTGGGGCAGGTTGTAGGGCAGACTGTGGGGGTGTGAGCTGGGCATCGAAAGGGGGGATGAGGACGTTGTACCCCACGTATGTGGGGGGCAATAGGGGCGAGTCAGAGGTGGCTATGGGCAGATGCAGGGCTGTTGGGAGCTGGGGCGAAGGCAGAGTTGTGGGGTCTGTGGGGTAGGTCAAGGTTTTAAACGACTGTTCTACAGCATGGAGTGGGATTGAAGGTGTTGGACCTACAGGGGCTGTCCTGGAACTGGGAATGGGGCTTCGGGGTGGGGGATATGGCATGAGATGCGTGACCTGATGGGAGGACGAGGCTGCAGGCCCTGGCACGGGAGGTTTGGGGTGCAGTGGGAGCTGCTGTGGGTGGTACTCGGTATGGCTGGGTGGGGGCTGGCTGTGACTGGGTGGCAGAGAAGGCACCAGTGGGAAGGGAGCCCCGGCCTTGCTGAGACGCTGTGGGAGATGACCGATGGGCTGGCTTCGCCGTCCTCTGCTTCTGGGGCCCAGGTCTGATTGCCCTCACTGCGGTTTCTCATCCTTTCCTGGCAGGGCTTGAGGCATTTGGTTTCCTTGGGTAATTTGTCTTTCTGCTTGGAGCAGCTGTTTGGTGGCTTTGTTACATCAGGGAATTTGCAGCTTCAGGAACGTGGCTTTCTAAGGATAAGGCAGCATGTTTGTATTTCTAGGCAGTGGCTTCAGCGCATTTTGGAAAGGAGGTGAGAGAGCAGAGGAGGACTGTGTAGGTTATGTTACACAGAGGGGTAGCTTGTGCACCTTGCCTAAGCCTGATAGATTGTGAACTGATCCATGGTGTCTTGGTGATGAGATGAGCTGGCAAAATGGGAAGGTAACCCGATGGTCCGTGTAACACAGAGTGAAGAAAATGCCAAGGAAATTTGGAGGAATTGGCTAAACTTTGTGACATTCAAGATGTTGCCAAAGAGTTGCATAACGCCTCTGACATTTGGGATAGATGCGGGGAAGGATAACCTTATAACCTTACAACTGCTGTTGTCATCTATGGTCATGTTACAGAAGTGCCCAGAGAAAGCTTTGTCTCTTTGAAGACATACAAAGAGAAGAGCCACCCCGGCCCCCCCCTGCTCTCATCAGCCGTATGGCACTGGTGACAAACCTACCTTGACAAGCGAGGGAGCCAGCAAGTGTCCTTTGGCACCTCTGACCTCATATAGAATCACCCATCAGAAAGTATTAAATTGCATCACGTATCCTTGAGCGAAAGGGGAGGGTTTTTTCTAACCTTGTGGCTGTTGTGCAATTGTTGGAAGAAACGCACCGAGCTTCTCCCGTGTGTTGCTGAGTACTAAATTGAGTGTAACTTGGCAAGTGGAGGACAGGCCTCGGTGCTGTCACAGGCAGCTCGGGCTGCACGGGTCAGTGGGTGGCAGAAGGAGGCTGAACTCGTTTTTAGTAAAAGATGGGGAGAGAAGGATATTGCTGTTACAGAAATCCGTCACACACTCCCTGTGAATGCTGTGCTTGCGTTTTGAGGGTGTGGGGGAGACAACGATGGAAAACCTGCAGAAGGGATTAATGTCTAGGACACTGTGTGAAAGGGAGGTAGACGTGTCAGGAAAGGGAGCAGATTGAGTCCAACTAATAATGCAGCAAAGGGTAAAATAGCTTGCTTCTGTTTAGCCTCTGGGACTGCAGGAACACTAGAATAGGAAGGCAGCCCCTCCTGGTAAAGGGAGTGCTGGGATTCAAGGTGCGTAATTAACCTTGGGGATATGCTGCTGCCAGATGTGGAGGCAGAAGTTTCACGGGCTCACCACTGCGCCGGCCGTGCTGATGAGGCAGGTCCAATTATAGCTGTGCTTGCGCTTAAGCCATGGCCTGTGCGGCTCTGCCTGTGAGCAGGAGGCAGCGCTCGCAGGTCCTGCTGTCGGGACTGGCGTGGTGACTCCACGCGAGATGAAGCTGGTCATAGCCCCGGGTTCCCATGAACAGTGCGAGTTCTCTTGCTGTAGCGGGGTGAAGGGGCTGCTAACCATGGGGAGCATCAATAGCCGACTGTGGTTTCATCAGTACAGCTCAGCTCTTTCCTGTTGGTTAGGAAACCAGCAGCTTTGTGTAGATGCTGCTTTCAGTCTCTGAAAACGCAGAGAGGCAGAGTGCTTGGCTGCAGAGACAGCGTTTGTCTCGGGTCTTCTCCACGCTGGTTCAGAGGCACGAGGGTTTTTCATGAGCTTGCAGAGTGGGATGTTGGGATGCTGGGTAGGAAGGGGCCGTATGAGCTCTCCCAGCGGCCCACTCTGCTTTGTGCCGGTGCACAGCACCCGCTTGCTGTTGCACTGTTGTTCTGCAATAAATTTTGCTAGTACCTTTCAGCTCAGGTGCACCCTGTGTTCCCACAAGACACCCCCTGTTCAGTCTGTGCCTGTCGACTCCGTGACCTGCTGGGCTCCTCTTCTTCCTCGCAGCTCCCCTTATCTGTTCTGTCCCTCAGGCTCCCTCTCCTTGCTGTGCCAGGCGGGATTGGAAGCTCTATCTCTGGAGCCAGGGCTGCCTGCTGTCAGAAAACACTGTTATCCCTTCTCCCATCCCCAGAGACCCCTCTCTGATAAACAGATAATGACTTTATACTGGAAATAACTGCTTAGGAAGAGCCAGTAAATGCTTGCAACAGTAGGAGACACTAGCTGAGACAAGGCCTGGGAAAGCCCCGAATGAAACCTTTAGGCTTCTGAGGGGCTGGCTGCCTTGTCACGTGTAGGCAAGACTTCAGCAGGACAGAGGGATGAAGAGGGCCCTCTGGAGTGCCCAGAAGTGTTCCTGGGCAAAGACAGTGAGTCTCAATGACTGGAAGGTGCTTTTTTTTTTTTTTTTTGGTGGAGGAAAGCTGTTTCGTCCAGGTAGAGAGTGAGGGGTGCTGCTTGTTTCCCAGCAATGTCCCTTGCCACCTGAGCTACAGGTTAGAGGGCTGAAGGTAAGGCATTCCCTTGCCCCCCACCCCACATGGGGCACGCACAGAGCTTTCCTGCTGGGAAGGCGTCACGTTGGCAGTGGGTGGTGGGAGTGGAGAACCTGCCCTTCTGCCAAGGCTTTCGTAGGATGCAGCAGGTCCTTACCAAAGCCTCCTGAGGAGTGACTCTTCCCCCAGTTGAGTTGCAAGAATATTGAGGCAGGAGGTGAGTGAGGCAACCTGGCGGGGTGTCTGAGTCAGAGCTGGAAATAGACTCCAGGAGTCCCAGCGCTTCGTCTTCCTCTGACCACAAAGCCGCCTTTCTCCCTGCCCTCCATCTTGGAGGGAGTTTGTGCAGGTCTTGCTCAGCATAGCATGGAGGTGGCGGAGCCAAGGTGGGAAGCTGGGTGATCGCTAGTATCCGCGCTGTTTGCTCAGCCAGTTCTCCCTCAGGAAGCACCTGGGGAGCTGCCCTCTGTCTCCTCCCGGCTTGCTCACATTAGAGAAGTGTTTTTTGGTGTCTCAGTGAAGTGGAGCACAGCAAGGCTGCTTCTCTCTGCAGCCACATGTTGGTCACGGGTGCAGCCAGGCTGCAGGGAGAGGGTAGAGGCAAAGTGCAGGCAAATTCACCTCTCAGCTCTGATCCAGTCGAGGCAGCTCTTGGTCCCAGATGTGTTCACAGGCAGAACTGGAGGCAGTTCCACCAACTAAGTGCACATGGCTCTTTGGTTCTTAGCGAGGTGCCGGAACCCAGCCAGCCTTTCCCACTTGTGGTGCCAGGACTCTTCCCGGCATCCATCTCCAGCGCCGTGCCTGACCGATGGTCTGGGAGTCTCTTTGGTTCACTCTCTTTACCTCCTTTCTCCAGGGGTGAAAGATGGAAGCTGGACTGTGCTGCAGCTTGTGGAAGCCCTGGGGTAAGAAAAGCCTTATACATGTTTTATATTGCATAAGGGCCTTACAGGGGAGATTCCCCCAAGGAGGGACAGTGAGAAGGAGAATTGTGCTTCCAGGATGAGCTAGCTTCAGCACTGGTAGCTGCACCACAGCACACAGGCTTGCAAGGATGTTGTCCGCTCACAGAACGTGGCCTGAGTGGTGCTTTACCCTCCTGGGACTTGGGAGCTGTTTGGGACGAAGAGTAAGGCCAGAGCAGCTCTTGATGCCCTCCAAGGACCGAGGAAGGGTGTTGTGGCAGGCAGTGAGCTGCAGAGCACTTCTCAGTTGGGACTGTCCCCCTCAGGAGCTGCCTGAGCACACAGCTGCACATCACCATGTCACAAGTTGGCTGGCACTCAGCCTTTGCTTCTGTCTCAGAGCTGTCATGGCCTGGGACTCAGGGAGGCTCGTTTCCCCCAAGCTGGGGGCTGGGTTTGCCTCATTGTAAGAGGCTTTACCCTTTTTTGCCCCTTGTGATCTTGGGAGCCTGAGTTTCAGGTGCAGAGCATGGTGCAAGAGCAATTTCTCTGGTCCAACTTGAGAACTTGGATTTATTGCTGCTCTGGGGCTGGGTGCATGTGTGCAGCACAGTCAGGGGAAGAGGAGTCTGCTCCCACCCTGCCAGCAAGTCAGGCAGGACTGGGCCACGGCCCCCTGCCCAGCGAGCAGCACCTCTTTGTTTTTATAATGTGTCTGCTCAGGATGTGCTTCCTGCTTGGGTGTCCCTGCTCACAAGAGGCCTTTCTCCTCCCTTGGGTTAGGTCTTGCCTGGAGAACACAGATCCTCGGACGCGAGGGCGAGGCATCCAGCTGCTGTCACAAGTCCTGCTCCAGTGTTACTCCCAGCTCCAGGAGAAGGAAGGTAAGGGCTGCTCTGGGCCCTTGAGTGGCTGCCAGCAGACTGGGGGCAAAGCTTGTGCTGCCTGAGTGTCTGTCCTACAGTTGGCAAAGGGATTGATTTAGCACTGTAACAACTTCGTACATGTCTCTCAAGTCAAACTCCAAGGAGGGCACGGGGCTTCATGCTGTAGCCTTTTTGCCAACCTCCACACAATTTGGGTCACTCCCTGAACACGCCAAAGCCCTGGGCGGCAGCCGGTGCCCCCAGCAGTGTGTGGGTGTTGCACACCCAGGTGCGCTCAGCGCCACGTGGGACGCCCTGGGGACACATCTGCATGTCAAAATCCTTGGGTGGTGATTCAGTGCAGGAAAACTGTCATTCACAAAGCAAGTCACACTGCAGCCCTGTGGCCTGCCCAGGTTAACTCTGGGGGAACCCTGGGGCCTGGGGAGGAGGGGAGGGAAGGACCAGGGTGGGGAGAGGAAGATGCCCCTTTCATGGAGGGAAGGAGAAGGTTTGGCTGTATTAAATGTCCCATAGCAACTGTCTGGGGGGGGGGAACCCAGTAAGTGCTGCCAAACTTTGACTTGGACTAGGGGCTTTGCTGATGGATAGCTGAACCTGTGCCAGCAGGCTGGCAAGGCAGAGGGGCCCAGCTACTAAGTGAGGTGGAGGAAGGAAAGGATGGCAGTAAAAGGTGCTTAGTCCTTGGCGTTTGGCTCTCTGTAAGTCTCAGGCTGGTGCCCGGCAGGGCTGAGAGCAGCTGTGCAGAGAGAATACACACAGACTAGCTACTGGTGTAGCTGGAGTCAGGTGTGATGACTGTGATGGGGACTGGGGTGCTCCGGAGGGGCAGCCGGAGGTGGGGAGGTTCAGTGGGGACGCCTGGCAGAGTCAGAGCAGCTGAGCGAGCTGGGTTAGAACCAAATCACCAGGAGCTCTGGAGGAGGGTGGGCAGAGCCAGCTCCCTGGCAGGGCCCGGATGGCTGCGGTGACACCCCCAGCTGGCCCCGTCTCCCTTCGTGTCCCTCCTCACGCAGTTCATTTCTCAAGCGCTGCGTCAGGCTGCCTCCTGGGGGGGTGAGTTTCTGCAGCAGCTGTGGGCGCAGGATGCTGGTAGCCGGCTCTTCCAGTCTGCATCCTGCTGCCACTCCTCAGGGCCGGGGTGTGCAGGCGCCCGTGGCCGTGACTCAGGGGCCGGGAACGTGTTGTGGAGCCGAGCATGGGGAAGCTGGAGCTCCTGCTCCAGCCCTGCGCCCCACCCCACGACATCCTCCAGCCTCTGCTGAGCAGGCGTCTGCTGCTTCACTGCTGGTGTCTGCACCCACGTGTCTGGACGTGCCAGGGCAAATGCCTCTGGGGTAGCTCCAGCACCTCTGCAGCTGCGAGAGGTGGGTGCTGCCCCGCTGCGGTCAGGCGTGGGTTGCTCATGAGGGGAGGGCGAAGGCGTTGGAGCCAGGTGGGTGCACTCAACGCTGGCAGTTCATCCCATTCACCAGTACAAGATGTGCTCGCTCTTCATCCGGCAGCTGCTTTCGGCAGAGCTGGGGCCAGGGCCCCGCAGTTGCGTTTCCTGGGACTAATGCACGTTGGTGTCTGTTTCTCACAGTGCTGCATCTGGTCCTGTTCTATGAGAACCGTCTGCAAGATCATCACCTTGTAATCCCTTCGGTGCTCCAGGGACTCCGAGCACTGGTGAGCTCATGTCCCGCAGCCTGCAGTGCTGGGATGCGCTCCAGATCGGTGCTGGGGAGGTGCAGCACCTGGGTACAGGTTGGAGCAGCACGTTGAGCAGGGCCTGGTGGAGCTGTCAGCTCCTGCCCAGCGGTATTTTCCTGTCTCCTTTGTGCTCCTGCTGTGCCCCTTGCAGAGGGGCAGGGGAGAGGAGAGTGCTTTGATTTCCTGCCCGTGCTGTTATTGGGGCAAGGATTCCCTGGCCACCCTCGGGAGCAGCCCAGATGATAAGCATCTTGTCCTGTCTTGTCCTTTTGGTGGGGTTGGTGAGCTCTCCCTGTTGTAGGAGACGTCCTGCAGGTGGCTGCTGTAAAGAGGCAGGAGCTCTGTTATATGGCTGCCATTGTGGTTTTCTATTCTTGCCTTTCTTTTCCTGTCCGCAGAGCATGTGTGAGGTGCTGGCCCCAGGGCTAGCAGTGTCTGTGCTCAAAGCCATCTTCCAGGAGGTACACGTGCAGGTGAGCAATGTGATTTCACATCCTCCTATCCCTGCTCCCAGCTCCCTGGGTGTCTGGGGATGGCCTGCTTGCTCTGGGGACTAAGCACATTCAGTAGCAGCGCGGTGTAGTGCATCCTTCAGCAGCAGTGTGGTGCTTCTGCAGAGCTTAGAGACTGCATGGCTCACTGCAGAGGGAGAGGCAGACAGCAGCCGAAGACCCTGCTTGGCCCTTTACCTCTCTTCTCTCAGCCCTGGGGGAATTATTTCCTTTGCTCTGTTCTCCAGGCTGTGTTTAAGTGCCGCCAGCCCCCACATTCTCCTCCAACTTAAGATTGTTTTATGCTGGCAGGGCCTTGGGCAGCATGTGTGGCACTGGTGTGACTGTGATGGTGCATTCATGCAGTGGTGGACACAGTTGTGTTCAGGTGCCATTGCATAGGCATGTGCACACTTTGCATGTGATAAATGGCATCTGTGTGCCAGGAAGCAGCAGCCCCCTGCTGGGGGTCCTGCCCTCTTCTCAAGGGCATGTGCTGCCCTTGGGTGGCGAATAGCAATGCTGCCATGTACAGGGCTTGTTCTGATTGCTCTGCTCCTCCTTCCAGTCCCTGCTGCAGCTAGACCGCCACACAGTCTACAGCATCATCACCAACTTCATGGGCACCAGGGAGGAAGGTGAGGAGGCAGATGCCAGAACCACTCTGGGGTTGTCCAGGCTGGGAAAATGGCTTGCTTTTGCCTTCTCTGAGGGCTCTGTGGTTCTGCGTGGGGAGAGCTGGAAGGGCTGCGGGGCTGGGGAAACTGGGCTGATTTCATGCCATGTTGGTGAGGTCTGGTGTTCTGCTCCTTATTTTGCAGAGCTGAAGGGCCTGGGTGCCGACTTCACCTTCGGCTTCATCCAGGTGATGGATGGGGAGAAAGATCCCCGCAATCTGCTGGTGGCTTTCCAGATCGTGCGTGATCTCATTGCCAAGAACTACGCCCTGGGTGAGCCTGTGCTTCCTGTGCAGAGCTGATGGGGAAGACACGTTGCTTTTCTTTGAGCTGTTGGAGGAGATGGCTCTTGGGTCTGACCAGGGCTGGGGTGGTCCCTGACATGCTTTAGCAGCTGCGGAGCCAGCCTGTCATGGGTGCTAGGCATAGCTGCCATGCCTCTTTTGCCCAGCATCCCTGCCCACTCCCTCTCTTCTCTCCCTGCAGGTCCTTTTGTGGAGGAGCTGTTTGAAGTTACATCCTGCTACTTCCCTATTGATTTTACTCCAGTGAGTGAGTCCGCCCTGTGCCACAGCCTGTTCCTTCTGGTGTTTTCTCAGGGGGTTTTCTCAGTGGTTTTGTCCCCTCCAGGGAATGGGAGGAGAGGGTGGGCGAGAGTCTCGGCTGGGCAGTGTTGAGCTGCGAGCTGTGGTACCCAGACTGACAGGCCAGTGCCAAGCTGGCTGCAAAGACTGGCATCGCTGCTGCCTTGCTGGAGATGCGGTGATGCAGCCTCAGCTGATGGATGGGTTGGGAGGTTTCCTGACCACTGGGTGACCCGTTCTCTGCTTCCTTTCCAGCCCCCCAGTGACCCTCACGGCATCCAGAGAGAAGACCTGATCCTGAGCCTACGGGCTGTGCTGGCCTCCACGCCCCAATTTGCTGAGGTAGGAAGCTCCTAGGGGGTTCTTGAGGACCCCATTGTTCTTTGAGCCCAGGCTGCATTTTGTAGTGCTGCAGCTCCTGCTGTGGCTCTGTGGGACAGGAAAAACTGCGACCAGGAGCCTGCACTAGGGTAGCTCTGTCTCCTGCTGGGGCTGGGCATGGGGAGGGTGCTGACGCTGACACCCTGGGAAGGGGCCGCCTGTTGCAGGTATCTCTCCATCTCTGCTCTCCTGGCAGAGGCTGAGCTTGCAGCCCTGCAGGGCCGTGGACAAGGTAGTGCAAAGGGTGGGCTGAGTCTAAGTGCCTCTCTCTGCAGTTCCTGCTCCCTCTGCTCATTGAGAAGATGGACTCAGACCTGCAAAGTGCCAAGCTTGACTCCCTGCAGACTCTGGTAAGGAGGGTTCCCCCACTCCCTTCAGCCCACAGCTGACCTGTGGTAGCAGCAGCTGCCAGCCACCTCTGAGCCCTTCTCCCTGCTAACCAGAGACTCTCCCTTGCAGAGCCAGAATTTCCAGGGTGCCAGTTTGGCCTGCATCCCTCTTTCCTCTTTTTCTCTCCCTTGAGTGGTTTGTGCAGTTCAGCATGAGCCTGTCAGGGTGGGCAGTGTCCTCATGCTACTGGCTTCTCTCTGATGCGTTCTTCTGTCTCCTTCTTGCAGACTGCCTGCTGTGCCATCTACGGGCAGAAGGAGCTGCAGGAATTCCTCCCCAGCCTCTGGTCGTCCCTGCGCAGGGAGGTGAGTACTGCAGGGCCCCTAACAAATGCTCCACCACAGTTGGGCTCCTGCTGAGCAGGAGTTCACAGCCAGACCAGGCGGGTCCCATATCTCCCAGCAGGCCCCACCTGGGGCTTGGATGTGCCACACTGCATGTTCAAAGCATGTGGGAAGTCAGGCAGGAGCCCGAGCCCTTCATCCCGCGTTGGGAGCATGAAGCCTGTGGTTGGGGTCAACACAGACCTTAGTTTGTCCTATGACCTCTCCTGCAGGTGTTCCAGACAGCAAGCGAGAAGGTTGAGGCGGAGTGTCTGGCCGCATTGCATGCCCTCTCTGCCTGCCTCTCCCGTTCCGTACTCAGCTCTGACACCGAGGATCTGCTGGATTCCTTCCTCAGCAGCATCCTGCAAGGTAGCTAGCAGAGAGACCTACCCTGCCCCGAGCAGCCAGGCCTGCAAGCATCCTCCTAGCTATAGATCTGTCCTCCTGTTCTCTTTGAAGCCTGTTTCTTTTTCTAGCCCTCATGGCCACTGTTGGCTTCTCCAAGGTAATTGGCTGCAGGAAGGGAGGAGAAGGGGGCATAGTAGGAAATGCCTCTTGGATTAAGTTGCTTCCCTCTCTGCTGGGATTGGGGCATCCAGGGCTGTGCTGTGCACTTGGAGCTGGGGGAAGCAGCTCTGTTGGGGAGGCTGTGCTGCAGTTCAGAGCTGCACCCTGGCAGCACGTTCCAGCCCAGATACCAGCTGCGTCCCCGCACGCGAGGCAGAGGAGCTCTGCCGCTGCAGCTGATGCCCAGCCTATCTCAGATTGCAGGCACCATCTCTGCGAGCCTGACATGAAGCTGGTGTGGCCAAGTGCCAAACTCCTGCAGGCAGCAGCGGGTGCCTCCCTCCGTGCCTATCACCGCGTCACCCACAGCGTCCTGCCCCTGCTGCTGGAGCAGTACACCAAGCACCCACAGGTGAGGGACACTCCAGGCTTTGCAGTCACAGACAGAAGGGCCAAGTGCACCTGCTGGCTCTGCAGGGCTTGGTGGGAGCAGGGTGTCAGAGTGGGTGTCCTTCCCTGGCTGTGGGTGGGGACCCTGTGGGCACCCTCTGGCCTCACAGCGCTGGGCTGAGGTGTAGCTGTGTCCCAGCAGTGACGGTGATCTGTGTTACGCCATTGTGTCCCTGCAGAGCAGCCAGAGGAGGACAATCTTGGAAATGCTGCTGGGCTTCCTGGAGTTGCAGCGGAAGTGGGGACATGTGGAAGAAGGTGAGGATGGCCGGTCACTCCAGAGGCACCCATGTCCCAGGGGGCTGCTGGCTCTGACTTTGCCTTCCTGTATGCTGACAGAGAAGGAAAGCTCACTGACCTGGGCGGCTGTATTGCAACCCCTTGCCATGTCCCAGGGACCCTGCATGGTTGGGTGTCAACTAGCAGGGCCCCAGCAAGGGTCTGTCAGGTGCCATGGTGGTGGCTATGCAGTGACTGCAAGAGACAGGCAGTGACTCCGTGCCTCTCCTTCCAGATGAGAGCACTCTGCTGTCGCTCCGAGCCCCGGTTTGCTCTGTGGTGTTCTCGGCGCTGACGGATCCCAGTGTGCAGCTGCAGCTGGTGGGGATCAGGGCACTGACTGTCCTCGCCTCCCTGCAAGGTTGGTGCCGTGTTTCCCTTGGGGAGGCAGAGGGAGGTGTCACCCTGTTCTGGGAGACACGGTGCCACGTGGCTGCTGGGACGTCCTTGCCCGCTGCCTGTAGCTGCACAGGAGCAATGGCAGCATTTTCTACCCAGGCCATGAGCTCCAGGGACACTTGGTGCCTATTTATGCTGGGCACCTTGTATCTCTGGCCTTTGGCATGCTGCTGCATTGCTGCTCGCCTGGATGAGAGGGAAGGATGCTGGCCAGAACACCGGCATCTTTGCCTTTGGCCGAGGGCAGGATTCCTCTACAGCTCTTGTTCCAGGCTTCCTGTCTGCCTCTGACCTGGAGCTGGTTGTGGATCACCTCACCCGTCTCGCTCTGCATGAGGAGGATTCCCAGAGCAGGTGAGGGGCAGGCTGGCACCACTGAGGTCACCCACGCTCTGGGGAGAGAAACAAAGCCTGGCTTTGCTGCAGAGAGGGGCTGTAGTCTGGGGGGAGGCACAGGAACTGTCTGAACTAAAAGACCACATGGGTGTAAGAGCAAAGGGATAAACCAGGTGATTTACGGGCTGGATATTAGGAAGTCCGGGCCTGTCAAAGTAGGGGGTTTGGCTCTGTGTGCCAGTAGGGTGAAAAAGGCAGATTGCTGAGAAACAGGGTTCTGGAGGCACCTTCTGGCCCAGATCTGCGCAGGTGGTGTAGAAGCAGCCCCAGGTTTGCTCACGTCACCCGTCCCATTCTCTTCCCCCCTGGCAGCGAAGCAGCAATGGAGGCAGCTGGATCTCTGGCCCCCATCTACCCAAAGGTTTTCTCTGGACGCATGGTGCCCAGGCTTGAAGAGGAGCTGCAGGCAGGTAGGGCTGGCAGCCTGGGGAAGGGAGTGATGTCTGGTTTTGGGGTGAAGCCTGTCCTATCCCTGTTCAGCTCCTACCGGGCAGTGGGGCTGTGCCATGTGGTGTGGGTCGGTGGCTCTCCTTGGGGGATTCCCAGCGCAGGCACTCTGGTGCTAGCACAGGGAAGGCCGTGCCTGGTCCTGGCAACCAGCCTGTGTGGCCGGGATCAGTCTTGTGGGGAGGAGCTGCCTTGGGCCTGGCATGGGCTACTTCTGCTGTGCTCCTTCACCCCATCCACCCTGGCAGGGTCTGGGCCCTGAATGTCCTTGGGCGAGGGGGGCTGGGGTCACCCCAGCACCCCTCTGAGGTGTGTTTCCTCTTCAGAGCGGGAGGAGGAGAGCTCCCGGGACCACTGCTCGCTGCGGCAGCGCTGTCTGCAGGCCCTGGCAGCCGTGTCCACCCACACCAGCATCGTGAGGGAGACCGTCCCTGTCCTGCTGCAGCATCTCCGGAAGGTGCAGAAAGGTAACACAGCCCACAGCAGGCAGCTCCGGGAGAGTGCGGGGATGGCGGTGGTGCAAGGAGCCCAAGGCTGGGCTGTGAATCCCACCGCTGGTGGGGAGTAGGGAGGGCTGCATTGCTCCGGGATCCTGGCGCAGATCAGTGGGGTGGGTGCTACGGCTGTTTGATGTGACGGTGACTGTGCCCTGCAGGGAGCGAGGCCAGGAGCGCCCAGGACCTCGTCTCTGTGTGCCAGAACCTGCACCGGGTGGCCTTGCAGTGCCAGCAGGACGCGGAGGGCTGCTGGTACTACCACCAGACGGTGGTGCCCTGCCTGCTGGCCATGGCCGTGCAGGCTGCCATGCAAGGTAGGTGCGGGGCTGGAGTGGGTGCATGGAGAGCGGGCACCTCCCCGGGCTCCCTGCCCCGTAGCCAGCGCTGCCGTGCTCCGGCAACCCGCAGGCCCCGCTGCCCCCTCCCGGGGGGAGAGCAGCTCTGCCCCATGGCCAGTGTGGGGCAGGGGGCTATGCCTGCCCTCCTCCCTGTGGGCTCCAGCGTGTCCCTTTCATCCCACTGCCTGCAGAGAGCACCCAACCGCTGCTGGGCAAGGTGCTGCTGGAGGAGGAGGTGCTGGCTGCCATGGTCCCAGTCATCAGCGCGGCCACCACTCACCTGAGCCCTGAGTGAGTGATGCTGGGGTGGGACGCTGGGCACTGCATCGTGGGGAGGGGGCAGGCTGCGTCCCCCCGCTGCTCTCTGTACAGGGAGGCCCTGCGCCTCCTGGGACATACCCAGGAGCTCTCTGGTGACCCTCCCAGAGCAGCACATTGTGATGTCTCCTTTTTCCTAGGCTGGCTGCCCAGAGCGTGTCTCATGTGGTGCCCCTCTTCCTGGACGGAGAGGTCTCCTTCCTGCCCCAGAACAGTTTTCCCTGCTCTTTCCAGCCCTTCGAGGTGCGTTGGGTGCTTTGGGCCGGGAGACAGGGAATGAGGATGTCGGCACAAGCTGGCAGCAAGGACCATGATGACATGGGTGCTTGTTCTTTCCCTGCAGGATGGGGAGTGCTTGGAGGCACAGAGACGCCTGGTTGCCCTCCTCATGGCCTTCGTCTGTTCCTTGCCCCGCAATGTAAGTTGATGGGGAGCAGGGAGCCCTGACTGATCATCCTCCTGCCTGGGTCCACAGCAAGCTCCACGGGACGAGGAAGGGAGCAGCTGCAACCCTAGGCTGTAACAAGCTCCACGTCTCTTCCAGGTGGCAATTCCTCAGCAGGAACGGCTTCTCCGGGAGCTGCTGGCGTTGAGCTGCTCCTGCAACTGCCCCTTCACCGCCACCACAGCTGCTAAGTGCTTCGCGGGGCTGGTCAACAAGCACCCAGCAGGTAAGGGGGCTGGGCAGGATGCCGTGGGTCCCTGCCCACTGCTGGCAGGGGAATGGCTCAGCCTGTCCCTTCTGTGTCCCCAGGCCAGCAGCTGGATGAGATCCTGCAGCTTGCAGTGAACAGGATGGAGCCCAGCCTTGCGGAGGGGCCCCGTAGAACGCAGGCGCTCACCCTGCTGCTCTGGGTAAGGCCCACCCCAGGTGCGGGATAGGGGGAGTGCCGGGGGGGGGCTGACCTGGGGCTGACTCTGCTCTACCTGCACAGGTGACCAAAGCCCTGGTGCTGCGCTACCACCCCCTGAGCTCCCACCTGACGGACACGGTAGGTGGCAGCGGGGCTGGGCGATGTCTGAGGAGCTGCCCGTTCCCCCCAACCAGCTGGGAACCCCCAGCCGCAGGGGACCCCGTCTCAGGGCTCTCTCCCTCACAGCTGCTGGGTCTGCTGAGTGACGCAGAGCTGGGCCCCGCCGCGGCCGACGGCTTCTCCCTGCTCATGGCCGAGTCCCCAGACGTGCTGCACAAGGGCTGCCACGCCGACGTGCGCATCATGTTCCGCCAGCGCTTCTTCACCGACAACGTCCCCAAGCTGGTGCAGGGCTTCCACGGGGCTGGCCCCGGTGAGCGGCCGCCCCCAGCCTGGCCTCGCCACCCCATGACCCCCTTACCCAGGGGACCTGAGCCAGCGTCCCCTCCTTCCCCTGGCTGCCTGTAACCATCTCTGCTCTCCCCAGACGTGAAGGCCAATTACCTGAAGGGCCTGTCGCATGTGCTCAACCACCTCCCCAAGCCCGTGCTGGTGACGGAGCTGCCCACGGTGAGAGCCAGCCTTGGCAGGGGGGGTTGTGGCAGCGCAGAGTGCACGGCTGGGAGTTACTCATGTCTCCTGTGTCCTCTCCACCTGCAGCTGCTTTCCCTCCTGCTTGAGGCCTTGTCTTGCTCGGACCGCGTGGTGCAGCTCTCCACGCTGAGCTGTCTCCAGCCGCTGCTGCTCGAAGCTCCCCAGATCATGAGCCTGCACGTCGACACACTGGTCACCAAGTTCCTCAGCCTCACCTCCAGCCCCACCATGGTGCGTGTGCCCTCTCCTTCCCCCCCACACGCCCCTCTCCTCTGCCCCTTCCCCTGCCCTCACCCCTGTCTGTTCCAGGCTGTCCGCATCGCTGCCCTGCGCTGTGCCCACGCGCTTACCAGCCTGCCCATAACAGTGGTAAGTGCTCCTGCAGTGGCCTGCTGCCTTGCTCCTGCACGTAGAGGGGCAAGGAGGGTCCCAAACCTCCTCCTGGGGGGCAGCCAGCACCCAGCTCTCTCATTAAGAGCCCTTTCTGTCCTACAGCTGCTCCCATACAAGGCTCGAGTTATCCGGGCCCTGGCCAAGCCTTTGGATGATAAGAAGAGGCTGGTGCGGAAGGAGGCGGTGGCAGCACGGGGGGAATGGTGAGTGTGCGTGGCTGGAGCTGCTGGAGCGCTGGTGTGTTGGGGACGTGGCTGATGGCACCATCTCTGTCCCCACAGGTTCCTGCTGGGGAGCCCGGGCAGGTGAGCGCCCTGCCTCCCCTCCCTGTGCTGACCGACAATCTGACCGGGCCCTCGCCAAGCCATCCAACCGATGCCACGGACCCTCGGAGCCCAGTACTGCCCCGAGTGCCGGGGCTGGAGCGTGGGGGCCGGCAGACAGCACCCCTCACTGCGGCACCTTCCCAGCACACCCGCCCCCTTCCCGGCACCCGCCGGAGGGAAGGAACTGTGCCGCTCGCGGCTTGCCCAGCCTCTGCTGCAGCCAGGGACAGTGATGGACAGACTCGCCACGTGTGGGTGGAGAGGGCAGGCCTGTGCACACACAGTGTGTGGTAACCCACGTGCCAGAGGAATAAATATATCTGTTTTTGGTAATGCTGCGTGGGGTCTCCATGCAGCTCAGGCTGGCATCCCAGTGCCCTTGCCAATCTTGAGTAGCTAAAGGTGCTGCTGGTTACAAGGCCCTTACTCCTCCTGCCACCTTCAGGAATCATGGGGGTCCCTCTTGTGGCCAGAAATCTGCACCTCCCACCAGGGAAAAGAGACACGCTCCCTTAAAAAAAAAAAAAAATTTATTGGATGGTCCTAAAAAGGCTCCCTGGGGAGCGCCTGGGGGCAGGGGTGCCATCCTCTGCGCCCAGCCCTGCCGGAGAGCCCGCTGGGCTGCGTGCTGGGCCGTACCTGTGCTAGTGAGGGCAGCACCTTCAGCTCGAGCGGGGAGCAGCAGCTCTGCCGCCTTTCCCCCGGGACTGCCTGCAGCCCCCAAGGAGCCAAAGCAGGCGACCGGGCACTGACACTGTCCAAAGTTTCCTGTGGCTCTCGCTCCAGTCAGCGATGCGTACCAGCACCCGCCTTCTGCCAGGCACTTGGGCCAACGTGAGCTGTGGTGGCGGAGCAGGTCCACTGTGCCTTCCCCTGTCTGTGAGGAGGGATATCTGCAGCACCCGGACTTCAGATGGCCAGGGGTGGCTTCAGATGGCCAGGAGCGGCGCGCGCTGCTTGGTCACGCAGGGAGGCAGGTCCCAGCTCAGGCCCGTCCCATGGGGCAGGTGAGGAGAGGGCAGCAGGACGCGGGTGAGCCAGTGCCTGTGGGGACAGGAGTGAGGCCACAGCAAAAAGCTGAAGTCTCAGCGCTTCACAGCTCTGCAGAGCCGAGCCAGGGCTACGAGCCCATGTCCCTGAGCTGCCACAATGGCCCAGCTCCTCAGCTGGGACTCTCCAGGCAAAGAGGTACTGGGTAGGCCAGAGCTTGCCACAGAGCAGGGCTGAGGAGCCCACAAGGCAGCTGATGCCCAGGTTCTCCGTGCCTTGCAGAGCGCGGAGCAGCACACAGCCTGTGATGCTCACTCTTCTGCTCCGCCCCAGCTGCCCAAGGAGAGCACCAGTGTCCCAGCAGCCCTGCCACCACCTTCCTGGGCAGGGCCTTCCCCGGGGCTTTACCTTGGCACATCCACACCCAGGAACACCTTCCAGTTATCCCAGCCACCGTAACTGTAGGGGTTCCTGAAGACCTGCAGGCCGGGGAGATGCACATCACGTCTGGCTCTGCCCCGGCCAGCCCTCCCCTTCCGCGGGCTGCACTCACCTTGCCTTTCTTCTGCAGCCTCTGCCTCTCCTTCTTGTTGATGTGCCGCTCGATGCTGGTTTCCCCACGGGTGATGAGGGCAGCATGCCACAGCGTCAGGGCGCCCAGGGCCAATGCAACCGAGCTGGGGACAGAAGGGACAGCGGGTTGCACACAGGCCTTCCTCCCCTGGTGCTGCAGCTGTCAGGCGCCGAGGCTGCCTCTCTGGACCTGGAGTGGGACTTTTCACAAGGGCACGTAGCAATAGGCCAAGGGGTAATGGCTTCAAACTGGAAAAGGGTACATCTAGACTAGATATTAGGAAGAAATTTTTGACTCTGAGGGTGGTGAGGCACTGGAACAGGTTGCCCAGGGAAGTTGTGGATGCCCCATCCCTGGAAGTGTTCAAGACCAGGCTGGATGGGGCTTTGAGCAGCCTGGTCTCACGGGAGGCGTCCCTGCCCATGGCAGGGGGGTTGGAACTAGATGATCTTTAAGGTCCCTTCTAACCTGAACCATTCTATAACCCACAGCTGCGTAGGTGGGTCAGCTCATCTAAACCTGTGTGACAGAGAACTGAACTCCCTCCTCAGGGACCCAAGAGCTGGCAGGGCAGGGACATCTGTGCTAAAGCAAACCAGCCCAGTCCTGGGGAGGTAGAGGGTGAGCTTCCCCCAGCACCCTCGCTCCCAGCCCCTGGGCCCCCTTACCTGCACAGGACCCAGAGGTAGACCACGCTCTTGTGGAAAGCCCGCTGGTGGAAGGAGAAGGTGGGTGGCGGGGTCTGGTAGTATGTCTGAAAAAGGACCAGAGAGGGAGACGGAATTACTGAAGCTGCTTTATAGCTTAGAGCCAGACAGGGGGACTGCTGCACCCCTCACTGATGCAGAGCTCAGACGGCTAAAAAGGACTGTGGCTGGAACCAACACAACAGCCAGGGTGATGGGGAGGCAGCCTGAGAGCCACGAGACAGACAGACACCTGAAAGCGGGCACACGGGTGAGAAGCAGTGGGCTGGAGGTAAGGGGCCAGGGAGCAGCCGTGGGACTGGTCAGGACACCACACCGCAGCTGATGCTCATGGCGAGATGTGTACGCGCTGCTGCAGCTGCCCCAGGAGAGCAGGGCCTGAGCAGCACAGGCCAAGCAGCTGCCACCAGCCAAAGCCTCCGGAAGCTGGGTGCGCAGGGAAGCAGACCCCGAGCTGCTGGAAGCAGTGCCCGTAGCAGAGCTGCCCGGCCAGCCCCAGCTCTCCGACACGAGACGAACATGGGGGCTGGTTCTGGCTGTGGGGTGCTCCTTGAGAGCCAGGCCCCAAGCAGGACCCAGCCTGCAGGGCAGCTCTGCTCCACACTGCCTGGAGCAGCTGGGGGGCAGCGATGTCCCACCTGGTTGGCAGCCACCTGCAGTCTCTCCTTCTCAAGCAGTTTCATTCTCTAGGGGGATGGAAAACAGGGCACCAGTTACGTGTCTCAGAGCAGCGGGTCCTTCCCCCTCGCCCCCCCGCAGGACCAGGGCAGCTGGGGGCCTCGTAGGAGGAGGGAGAGGGGAAGCAAAGTCAGTACAAGGCCAGTGCTGGCCCAGCCTTCTTCTGCAAGCTCAGCCTGGAGAGCCCAGGCAGCCTCGGCGCGCGGCAGGGCGAGGGCCGGAGCCTGCCTGCTCACCTCGATGGCTGCGTAGGCGTCCCGGAACATCTCCCAGCCGCTGATGCTACAGTAGATGCAGCCCATGGTCATGAAGAGGCAGAAGGAGAAGAAGTAGCGATGGTTGTAGTGTCCCACACAGTTGTTTAGCCAGGCTGCCTCTGGGGTTAAAGGTATGTAACCACGACAGACCACAGGTCCAAACCCACGCAGGGACCAGGGCGGTTCTTCTGGGCCCGGCCCCCAGCACCCTTCCCCATGCTGGCTGACCCGGGAGAGCAGGAGGGAGGGCAGGGAGAGAAGGGGGAAGTAGGGCCAGCTCCCACCCCAGGACAGTACTGCAGAAGGATACGGCAGTGGTGGTCCATCTTCAGCACACACCTGGGAGGAAGGAAAGCAGTGCCAATGTCAGTGCCAGCGCAAGCATCGTGTTTGGGAGGGGGCAGGCAGCCCCCCCAGCCCTATGGGCTGCATGAGAGACGAGGCAAGAAGCCGGCAGAGCAGAGGGGAAGGGACCCCAGTCTCGCAGTGTGGTGGGGGGCAAGGAGAGGGGTGCCAGAGGCTGCCCCCAGTGCTGCGGTGGGGCAGAGAGAGGGAGCCATACCTGTTGCAGATGCTGCAGTGGTGGGTGCGAGCCGGCT
>VYZM01002489.1:63793-79367 GCA_013398915.1 Dromas ardeola | reverse complement strand
TGACGTCGCCCTGTCGTCATGCATATGCATTATACGCAATCACGCCCGTTCCGTACGAGTGTGGCACCGGCAGCACCTTCTCCCCCCTGTAGGGAGATGTCAGACAGCCTCTCTTGCTGACAGCTGCCCCTAGGCACCTCAGGTCTCCCATCCAAACCCCAACCGGGTGCGACCCCGCTTAGCTTTCCCGACAACACTCCCCACCCGCCCCGCTGGGGGGCCGGCTTGCCCTGTGAGGGCAGCGGTGCCCTCACTCAAGATGGCGGCGGGCGCCGGGAGCGGGAAGGGAAAGGGGGGGCGTGGGGGGTTGGCACGTGGAGCCGGTTGCAGCATGGCGCGGAGCGGGCGGCTCCGCTCGGGCGCCGCCGCCAAGCTGAAGCGGTGGCGGAAGGGCCACAGCAGCGACTGCAACCCAGAGACCCGCCAGCACCGCCTGGCCGCCCGCAGCCGCTTCTACAGCCGGCCGGCGGGTGAGGGCAGGGAGGCGGGCGGGCAGCGGCCCCCAGTGCGGGCAGAGGCCTCTGGTGCCGGTAGGGGCCCCCGGTGCGGGCAGCTCTCTGCCTGTGCCTGGCCCTGCCCTGGCCGGCGGAGGCCGTAGGGAGAGCCTCTGGGTGCCCGGCTCCGGAGAGATGGGGAGGGGACGGCCCCCGAGCTGCAGGCCCGGGAGGTGGAGGAAGCAAACCGGGGAGGAGAACCGAGCCCGCGGCCTAACGAGTGTGTCCTCGGCTCCCAAAAGGCCGTGGCCGCGCCTGTCAGTGCTGCTGCGTTCTCTGGCACGGAGGGGAACATGAGAGAAGGCCGCATGATGATGGGGAGGACGAACCTTGGAGCATCGGTGTCTGTGAGGGGTTGGAGCCCCATGGCCCTGGCAGCAGTGTCCAAGGAGGCCATTCTCCTGCCGCCAGAGACGTGTCTCGCAGCACCCACTGCCCTCTCGCAGCTAGTTGCAAGCTGTTGTCTGGGGCTCAGAGGGACATGCTTCATGTCCCTCGGCTGTCTGGTTGCCAGGGCTCCGGGCAGAAGATAAATGGGGCAGAGTACATGGAGCACCTCAGCGTTAAAGCCCTGGTACAACCAAGATGTGTTTGCGGGAACGTGATGCCCTCCTCCATCAGAGGAGATTGCTGGGCTGTGCCCTGGTTTATTTTCACAGGAAATTAGGAGCTCTCTCCAATTATCACTATACCTGCTGCCATCAGGGGGAAGCAGCATCTGTATCCCACATGCTGGAGATGAGCTCCAGCCAAGCTGGTCTGGCTGGGAGGGAAAGGAAGGAGGGGGGGCGTGGGGAGTTTTGGGGTGAATGGTGGAGCAACGCAACTTGGAGGTCCTAAGCGTACATCTTCACTCTGGCAGAGAGAAGCAACTTGACGGTGGATGCGGTGAAGCTGCACAATGAGCTGCAGTCGGGGTCCCCACATTTGGAGCGGCCGAGTGACAGCGCTCAGCTCCGTATGGAGGAGGACGATACCGGGGAGGCTGCCACAGAGAAGTCCTCCGGCACCTTCCTGAGCGGGCTGAGTGACTGCACCAATGTCACCTTCAGTAAGGTGCAGCGCTTCTGGGAGTCCAACTCTGCTGCTCACAAAGAGGTATGGGCAGGAGCAGGGCTGGGGGGTGGGTGTCCAGCGGGGATGGCCCCCCAGATGTCAGACTGAGGGTGCTGACCTGCTCCGCTTGCTGCTCGTAGATCTGTGCCGTGCTGGCAGCCGTGACGGAGGTGATCCGCTCGCGGGGGGGCAAGGAGAGTGAGACAGAGTACTTTGCTGTACTGGTGAGTGACAGTCATGGGGAGGAGGCGTGAGGGGAGCTGCTGTTGGCAGGATGGGTGGGTTCTTGGGATGATCGGTGGTGGAAGGTGCTGTGCTCATACCCAAGGCACTGGGTGTCATTCTTCAGTAGAGATGCTGTTGGTTTCTCCTGGTTTCTCTCCTGTTGTTGCTTCTGGTTTCTCTGCCCTCCTCCATAAGGGTTGGGGATGGGGAAGGGCTGGTGTGAACCCCCACTCCCCCTTGCTTACCCCTCCACTGTTCCCAGATGACCACGCTGGAGGCAGTGGAGTCCCCTGAGTCACTGGCTGCTGTTGCCTACCTGCTCAACCTCGTCCTAAAGCGGTGAGTGGCTGGTAGAGGAGCAGGGAGAGCTGCCCATGCCCATCTCGGAAGAAGGGCTGGCGCTGTCCCCCTCACCAGGCTGGGGAAATGACCCAACCAGAGCAGGCTGGGGATGCAGTTTACTGCGAGACTGCCACTGTCTGCCTGCTGACACCTCATGCCGCTGACACGCCTCCTTTTCCTGGCAGGGTTCCAAGCCCTGTGCTCATAAAAAAGTTCTCAGACGCCTCGAAAGCCTTCATGAGTATCATCTCCTCACAGGCCTGCAGCAGCTCCACCTCTGCCCTGCGATGGGTGAGTAGCTGAGAGGCAGCTGGCAGTGCCAGCCCTCGGCAGGGGTCTGCTGAGGGCTGGGGTTGAGCTGCTGCTCTAGGGTGGTGCTGGGTGTTCAGCCTGAGGCTGTTGCAATGAAGGGGGGGGGTGTCTCTGTGGGGTGATGCTAACTCCCCTGCTGCTTCTTTGTTGTAGGTCCTTTCTTGCCTGGCCACGCTGCTGCGGAAGCAGGACTTGGCAGCCTGGAGCTACCCTGTCACCCTCCAGGTCTATCACGGTTTGCTGAGCTTCTGCGTTCATACCAAGCCCAAGGTGAGCTCCCGGTTCCCTCGGCGAGGGATGACGCTGCCTTTGGGACTCATTTCTGGGGCTGGGTGTGTGCCCGGGGTCTGCAGCTCCTACCCAGCCGGGCTCTCCTTCCTCCAGGTGCGGAAAGCAGCACAGTACGGCGTGTGCTCTGTCCTGAGGGGCAGTGAGTTCATGTTTGGAGACGCAGCCCCTGAGCATCATCCTGCGGCACCCTCCACCGCCAAGTTCTGCGTGCAGGAGATCGAAAAATCTGGAGGTGTGGGGCACTGGAGCAAGGGGTCTGCAGCTGAGTGCCGGGGGCCTGTGGCCTGGGCCCCATTTTGCCTCTTTTCATGGGAGAATAGGGACTTGAGGGGAAAAGGGGAGGGTGCAGCACCCTGGGTTACTGGGGAGGGTATGAGGTGCCACTGGGGCACCTAAGGTGCTTTGGGGGGCCCTCAGCCATCTGTCTGTTGCTCTGCTCTTCCCAGAAGTCGGGGGGCATTTACCCCATCTCCATGGGTCAGCCCCAGTGCTGTCACAGGGGACTTTGACTCTGTCAGGTCTTTGCCATGGGGTGCCGCGGGCTCAGGTGCTGCTTTGCTTCTGCAGGCACCAAGGAGGCCACCACCACCCTGCACATCCTCACCCTGCTGCGGGACCTGCTGCCCTGCTTTCCTGCAGCGGTGGTGAAAACCTGCTGCGAGACCTTGCTCCGAGTCATGACCCTCAGCCACGTGGTGAGTGTCCCTGCGCCGGGGATGGCGAGGGCAGCCCCTTTGCTCTTTGGCTGCACCGTGGAAGGTCTCGAACCCCCTCGGCTGCCGGCTGGGAGCCTGGAAATGCAGGATACAAATGCGGAGGAGCCCAGGGCAGCTGGTCTTGCTGGCGTGCCTGCTGTGGAAGAGGGAGTTTGAAGATGGGGTGCAGTTGCAGCAGCGCTAGGCTTCCCTGGGCAGAGCCTGCTTTGTGGTAGGGGGGCAGAGGGTGTGAAGGGGTGCTGACTGCCATGGATATCCCATCCTGATGCCGTGTCCTTCACAGCTGGTGACAGCGTGCGCCATGCAAGCCTTCCACAGCCTTTTCAGTGCCCAGGCCAGCGTGGCCTGCCTGCCGGCTGAGTTGAATGCCCAGATCATTACAGTGAGTATGGGGCGCCAGCGTGGGGAAGGACAGGATTGGTAGTGCTGCAGCGCCCACTCACCCTCTGCTTCCCCAGGCCCTCTACGACTATGTGCCCAGCATGAGTGACCTGCAGCCGCTGCTGACCTGGCTGTCCACCATGGAGCGGGCGCACATCAACCTGGGCAGGTGTGAGCAGGGGCCACGGCTGGGCAGGGGGAGAAGCGGCCACTCGTTTTCTCACTCACCCGGTCTCTCTTTTCCAGGCTGCAGAAGGACCTGTGCTGGGCTCACCTGCCCCGGCTCTTCTCAGCTGCCATGAACTGCTTCCTCTCCCCACACTCCCAGGTGGTGTCAGCAGCAGCGCAGACCCTGGAGGTATTGTGCCTGGGGGCCTCTCCCTGCTTGGCTGCCCTGGTCCTCGCGGGAGACTCTGACCAGGGGTTTGGGGCTTGCCAGGGATAGTGTGCCACTCTGTGCCTCCCAGACTGGGGGGTCCGCAGTCCACTGCTGCCCTATTTTCCCTGCTTGTCTTTGCAGACGCTCCTGAGCGAGTGCGTTGCTCCCCACATGGATGACCTGGGCACTGTCTCTGCATCTGCCCCAGCCCCTGCCACCTACCTGTGCAAGATGTTCAGGTGAGAAGCGCTGGTGTGGGAGAGTCTGTCCCTGTGGGTCTGGCTGAGCTCTGAGCAGCCTCTGCCTAGTCCCTGATTGGTGCTGGGTCGGTCCCTGCCAGCATGACCGTCTCCTCTCTCCTCAGATCAGTGGAGGAAGGCCTGATGTATCGTTTCCACGCGGCGTGGGACGAGGTGCTGCGGGTGCTGGAGGTCTTCTTCGAGACGTGTGGGAAGCAGTGCCACCCCATCATGAGGAAGGTGAGCCAGTCCGGGAGGGCACAGAGATGTCAGGCTCATCCACAGAGGCAGGTGGGGTGGCAGCGCTGCTACCTGGGCTGTGTTGCCCTCTCTGGCTGCGGAGCGGGGCCGTCCCAGTGCCCACTGTCCTGCCTGTGCCAGGGCAGGGTGAGCGCAGCTCTGGCACTCAGCACGGGAACACGCAGGGCAGCTGGCATCCATGGACAGGAATAGCAAGTGACACATGCCGGACCGACCTCCATGGTTCCTCTGTGACTGTCCTACCCTGTCCCCACAGTGTCTCCGGTCCCTGTGTGACCTACGTCTCTCCCCACACTTCCCATACACTGCTGAAGTGGACCAGGCTGTGGGGGCTGCGGTGAGTGCCATGGGCCCCGAGGTGCTGCTGGAAGCCGTGCCCCTGGAGATCGACGGCAAGGAGTGAGTACAGCCATGGGGTAGCGGGTCCTGCACCCACTCCCAGCAGCAAAGGAAGTCTAGGACTCTAGAAAATAAAGACTCCAGGAAAAAAGACTCTAGGAAAGCTAGGTCTGTAGCTGAGAAAGCATTTTCCTCTTGCACCTTTCTCATCTGCATCTTCTCTGACCTCTCCGTGAGCCAGTGCAAATGACCGGTACCCCCAGCACCCTTAGTGGAGTGCTATCCCTTTGCTTTCTTTTGCTTATATTTTCTCTATTTCCCCCCAGTTCTCATACTGGGAGATGACCAGCTGCCAGTCTGTCTGTGATGGTGGGAATTTTGCAGCTGTTTGTTACATTCCTGTTCAATCTCCATGCAGTGCTGGATGTGTTTGGTTATGCCAAGCCTCCCTGTCCCCAGCTTTGGGGCTGGGCAGAGGTGCCCCGTGCCCAGGGGCTGACACCAGCAGCATCCAGGCTCCCCTGACCCGTGCCTTCCCTCCCCAGGGAGACACTGGATTTCCCCCGCAGCTGGCTCCTGCCAGTGCTGCGGGACTACGTGCAGGGCACACGGCTCAGCTTCTTCACAAGCTACTTTTTGCCCTTGGCGGCCACCCTGAAAAGCAGAGGTGAGGAGGATGTCACAGTGGGGGGCCAGCAGGTGTGGTTCTGGGCTCCTGGGAGCCCCAGGGGGGCTCCGTTGGTCCTCCCTTCCCTGGGATGGAGCAGGGCTTTGCCGCCTGTGCTGTTCAGCTCATCTCCCCCTTCTCTTCTGCAGCCGTGGAGTTTACCCAGGCTGGGAAGAGCGTGGAGGCCAAGATCTATGACACGCTGCAGTGGCAGGTAACAAGGAGTGCCCAGGAGCTCTGTTGTGGCATACCCGTGGTTCCAGGCTGGAGAGTGATGACTCGGGCAAAGGGTGATGGCCTCCCACCTCTTCCTTTGCCTTCCAGGTCTGGACCCTGCTGCCTGGCTTCTGCACCCACCCCACGGATGTGCTGGGGTCCTTCAAGGGGCTGGCCCGCACCCTGGGCATGGCAATCAGCGAGCGCCCGGACCTGCGCCCCACCGTGTGCCAGGCCTTGCGCACCCTCATCAACAAAGGATGCGAGACAGGTTGAAGAGGGGACAGATCCTCGCGGTGGGTCCTTGTCCTCTGCGGTGATCCGGAGAGGGGAGATGCTGATCCGCGCCCCTTTGTCATCCTCTCCCTAGATGCGGAGAAGGCAGAAGTGGGTCGCTTTGCCAAAAATTTCTTGCCCATCCTGTTCAACGTGTACAGCCAGTCCGAGGAGGATGGGGGCAGCAGTGCTCAGCGCCGCTCCGTGCTGGACACTGTCCGAGCTTACTTGACCATCACCGATCCCCAGGTGAGTGGGCAGTGGGGGGGGTTGTGCTGGCTCAGGCCAGCATCTCCCCATTGGACCCAGTTTGATGGGACTGTGGTGGGTGCCTGACTGGAGAGGATGAGAAGAAAGAAGCTGGGCAGAGAGCAGCCCTTCCCTGCCCTCGTGAGGAGGGAGCCCTTCCCAGACAGCCATTTGGGATTTCCCAGTCTTGCAGCTGCATCTGGCACATTGTGCACGAGCCCTTTGGGAATTTGTCCAGCTCTTTTTGGACCCGTGGTGCTTCTGGTCTCCACAAAGTCCTGTGGCAAGGCATTTGCCAAGAGGATTGCAAACTCTTCTAAAAGCGCTCCGTTCAGTCAGTTCTGATCGTGCTCTGTGTGCTTGCCGTGCAGATGGTGTGTGGGTTACTGCAGAAAGCCAGCGAGAAGCTGACCAGTCCTGAGAGCTCCGAGTTTGCCAGGTAACACCCTAATGGGTAAAGCTGCTGGCTTCCTTCTGGTGAGCAGTGCTAGGGCACTCCTACTGTCGATGTGCCACTCTCGTGCATCCGATGAGACTTGCAGATGGAGTCCTAGCTTGGTCAGGGAGTGTTAGTGATGCTGCAGTTACCCACCTGCGTGTCTTTCTCTGCTGCAGACTCTCCATCCTGGACCTGGTGGTGGCAATGGCACCCTACGCTGATGAGAAGGCCCTGGGCTCCCTGTACCGCACCATCCAGCCTTCCCTCCAGGTGAGTCGGCCCCCAGCCCTGACAGGCACAGGGAGTGCAGTTGGGCACCATCTGCTTGGTGCCAGCTTGGACCCACACTCAAGGGGGCTGAGCAGCTGCTATAGGTCCCTGCTGGGTGCTGTGGGGTGCTGCGGGGGTCCCTTTAGACACCATGGGGAGGTGCTGCCCTGACGGCGGGGGTGTGTTGGCTGTCCCTGCAGAGCAAGGAGCGCAGCACGCAGAAGAAGGCATACCGTGTGCTGGAGGAGGTGTGTGCCGCTCCCCATGCCCCCTGCCAGGCCTTCGTCCGCTCCCACCTGCAGGATCTGCAGACAACACTCCTGGAATCGCTCAAGAGCGCAGCGTCCCCAGCCAAGAGGGTGAGAGCAAGGGCTGCGGCGGCCAAGCTTGGCCCCTGCCAGGAGGGGACAGGGTGCGGGCAGCCAGGTGTGCGTCCCTGGGTGTACCAGCACTGGGTTGTTTCTTTCCACAGCCCCGCCTGAAGTGCCTGTTCCACATCGTGAAGCAGCTCTCTGCAGAGCACGAGCCCTTTGTCACCGCCCTGGTCCCAGAGGTGAGTATGGTCCCTGGGGAGACCCAGGTGATTCTGGCCATGGTGGGGGGACAGCAGGGTTGTGACATGCCCGTGTATCTCCAGGTCATCCTCTGCACCAAGGAGGTGTCGGTGGGAGCCCGCAAGAACGCCTTTGTGCTGCTTGTGGAGATGGGGCATGCCTTCATCCGCTTCGGGCCCACACCCCAAGGTGAGCTCCTGCTCCGCATACTCAGCCCCACGGCCGCTCTGGCCCCAGGGGTATCAAAGCCATGCCCAGCGCCCCACTGAAATGGGCCAGGGATGCTGTTGGGCGAGGGGCGAGCAGGGTCCTGAGTCATTCTCCTCCTGCAGAGGGCATGCAGCGGTTCCTGCTCCTGGTCTGTGCGGGGCTCACGGGGTCGGTCACCATGATCAGCTGCACGGTGCTGGCACTGACCCGTCTGTTCTTCGAGTTCAAAGGTGAGTTGGAGCAGAAGCAGTGAGGGGACGGGGGCAGCACAGGGGGACAAGGCAGCACCCTCCAGCAAAGGTCGGTGCTGGGAGGAGGCCGGCTGTGGCTGAGCCCTGCCACGGTTGCAGATCACCTGGAGCTGAGCGTGGTGGAGCAGCTCCTGCAGAACGTCTGCCTGCTGCTGGCCTCCCGCACACGAGACGTGGTGAAGGCGGCCCTGGGCTTCCTCAAGGTCATACTGCTGCTGGTGGACACCAAGCTGCTGGCCAAGCACATCCAGGCGATGGTGAGATCTCGTGTGGGGTGCTCCGAGGAGGGTGACGGGGCAGAGCTGGGGCTGCCTTGGGCAGCCAGGGGCATCTTCAGCTGCACCCTGCTTCTGCCCGGGAACCAGGGGCACAGCCTTGATCTCGGTGGCTGAGAAGGCTGTGAACGGGGTCCCTCTCCTGAATGCTGGCATGGACCTGCCAGAGAGCCCCCATGAACTGGCCCTGCTAAGCAGGGAGACCTCACCACGGCCCTGCCTGGAGTGGGCTTGGGGAGACGGCACCAGGGTGAGCAAGGTGGCCATGTAGGGGACGGGTAGGAGGCTGGGTGCCCGGGGCAGGGGTGCTTTGGTCTCAAGAGTCTCTCTTCTGGCAGCTGGAGGCTGTGGGGAACCTTTCAGATGACATGAGACGCCACTTCCGTATGAAGCTGCGAAACCTTTTCACCAAGTTCATCCGCAAGTTCGGGTGAGCTGGGGGCTCCTGGGTCGTGCTGGAGCCACACTGGGGCAGCAAGGGAGCAACCTGGGAAGTGGTGTGGGAGGAGGTGGGCGCTGACCACCCTCTGTACACTCCTCAGCTTTGAGCTGGTGAAGGGGCTGCTGCCGGCTGAGTACCACAAGGTGCTGGTGAACATCCGCAAGGCAGAAACCCGGAGCCGCAAGCAGCGTGCCCTAAGGCAGGCGGCTGCGGATACGGATGAAGAGGAGGCACCACCCGCACAGCCCAGAGGAGACAGGTAAAGATGGGCTGGGGGTGAAGAAGGAGCAGCCCCCATGGAGAGCTTGGTGCTGGATCTGCTCAGATGGTGCCTCTAGAGATGCTGGGGACATTTCTGGGGCTGCTGGGCACTGTGGGGCAGGCTGTGGTCTGCACCGGTGGGCTTGTTCCGTTTCCATCATCCCCTCCTGCATCTTGACCAGCTTTGAGGAGATCCTGGCTGACTCAGAGGATGAGGAGGAGGAAGAGGAGGAACGGCAGCGGAGCAAGGAGTGGAGGAAGCAAGCACGGCAGAAGGGCCAGGCCTGGCTGAAGGAAGGGGAAGAAGATGAGCCTCTCAATTTCCTGGACCCCAACGTGTCCCAGCGAGTGCTGGGTGAGAAGTGGAGCTTCAGATGTGGCTGGGGTGGGATGGACAGGGCGGGAGCTGGTGTGATGCACAGGGTCTCTGGGGGTGTGACTGCCCCCGGAGTGGGTCCTTCCTCTGACCCACCTCTCTGAACAGCCACCAAGCCAGGCCCCAAGCGGTCCAGAGGAGTGAGCCATGACTTCCAGGTGTCTGAGGACGGGCGCCTGATCATCCATGAAGAGGAGGATGAGGTGGACGATGATGAAGCCAAAGGTACTGCCTGGGCTTTTGGGGGCCCGTGCTAGACTTGCTCTGGTACTCCGAATGGTTTTCTTCCTGCCACCCATATATGTGAGCTTGGGGAGGAATGTGGGTGGAAGCAGCAGGGGTTGGTGTGGCCTTGTCTCGCATCCAGTGGCTCTCTTCTGGGCCACTGCCACCCGGGGGAGGCAGCCCCCTCTATCACCAGGAGGAGGCTGGAAGGGGACGTGGCCTCCAGTGCCAGTTTGGCAGGGGCACCCTGCTCCCGCATCCTGCACTGACTCTCTTGTCCTGTACCGTAGGAGCGGATGAGGAGATGGCAGATGTGCTGCAAGATGTGGGTCTCCGCAGTGTGAGTATGGGGCTCGTGGTCCTGAGGAGATGCTGGGGGAACTCGGCTGTGCCAAACCCTGCCTGTGCTGCAGCAGCTGCAGCTCTGCCCAAGGGGCCAGTGGGGACACCAGGCAAGCGCCAGCTGCTTGGAGGGGTGCGGGAGGCTGGCTGGGGACACAGTATGTGCCCCTGGGCCCCCATGGGAGGAAGCAGGAGGTCAGGGGTCCGTGGGAGGGCAGAACTGTAAGAACAAGCCAGCTGCAGGGTCCCTGCTGCCTTCTTCTGCAGAAGAAAAGCCAGAAGCGTCGGTTCAGAGAGGAGCAAGAGGATGAGGAAGCCGAGGCTGGGACCTACCCTCAGTACAGACGTAAGTTCTTCACCTGTGCCCAGTCTGGGCCTCCCCAGGGTGCCAGAACCATGTACCCATCTTACTGGGTTGCTCCAGGGCAGCTGAAGCAGAGATCTCATGGGAAATGGTCACCCTTCTGTGCTGTCCTCACGCGCAAGGGCTGGAGGCAAAAACAGGAACAGCTTCCCCAGCCCTTGTGCATCCTAGCATAGGAAATGGGAAGGGGGAGCCCCAGGACCCCTTTTCAACACACATTCCCTCTTTTCCAGCTGGAGGCTCTGGGATCCACCGGCAGATGGGCAAGGAACCAGCCTTCGGTGCAGAGTACAGATCCAAGGTGAGGGACCTGGAGGGTTGCAGGGTTTTGGTGGGGAGATGCCTGGGGCTCTGCTGGGGCAGGATGGCTGCTGGGCTGGGGGGCAGAAAGCACTGGATGTTTGCTGAGGGTCTGGTCCATCAGTGCTGAGGCTGGAAGAGTAAACGTCTGCTTCATCTTCTCCCGTGTCACTGTCTCCCACAGAAGGGCAAAGGTGATGTGAAGAAGAAGGGCCAGCTCGACCCCTACGCCTACATCCCCCTGAACAGAGCTAAACTCAACAGAAGGTGAGACTAGGTGGGAATGGCACAGGGTGGGGAATGGGGCCAAAACACGGGTTCGATCCTGCTTTTTGTTGTTACCTTTTTTGTGGGTCTGGGAACTCCCTGCCAGCCTCTGCACCACTCCTTGCGGCGCTTGGAGCATCCCTGTGCATCGGCTGTGTCCGGTGCCCACGCTAACACAGCCTCCTGCTCCTTCCTCCCTCCCTCCAGAAAGCGTGCGAAAATGCAAGGCCAGTTCAAAGGCCTGATGAAGGGAGCCCAGCGCGGGGCCAAGGCCGGCCGCAGGAACCATCTGAAGGCCCAGCGCCCCTGAGGAGCTTCAAGCGCTCAGCCGGCACCTGCCCAAGGACAGACAATGCCCTGTGGCCTCTGGGCACCGCGAAACGGGGGCTTCGAGAGTGGACTCCTCTGCAGAAGGTGACCTGCGTCTGTTTGAGACTCGCTTGGAAGCCACCCTGTCGTATTACGGACTCTTGGCCCAAGCCCTGCCCTCCTGTGCCTGGAGGGAAGGTGCTGGGTTGTCTGGTGCAGGGGTATGTGTGTGTGTGTGTGTGCACGTGTGTGTGCGAGCAAGTAACATGTAATGAATTCTCTATATTGATAAATACCCACTGTTCCTACCCAGCCCAGATTCCTCCTCTCCTCCCCTCAAGAGCTGTGCACGCTGTGTCCCTTGTGCTCTGCAGCGGGTCCTTCTGCCCCTGCAGCACTGCGCCCCACAGGGCTCACGCTTGCATCAGCCTGGGACCTGGGGCCGGAGCCCTCTCCCTGGCGTGGGGCTTGCTTGGGGGCTGCCGGGAGCCACGCTGTGGCACAGAGCAGCGAGGCACTCCCCATATCCCGTGCCCTCCTGGCAGACAGGGCTGAGTCGTGGCGTTGGCCAAAGGGAGAAGCCACAGATGGTGAAAAGTCCTTTGCTACAACCAGCTTCCTTAAACAAGCTCCCTCTTGGCAGCATCTTCTGCTGGATGAAGAGGGTCTCAGCCTGGGGATCTATGCTGGGTGGAGGAGTGTCTGCCATTTGGCTGCCACTGGTTTTGGTCCCGTCTCTTGCTTTTCTCATAACAGCCATGCCTGGTTGTGGGGCAGAACAGTTTGCTGCAAATTTCTTCAAATTGGCTGGAAAACTGCTACTGCAAATCTCTGTGCCTTGCCCTTTTCCTTACCTATGAGAGCTGAGAAAAGCCCTTTTCTTCTGCTCTGACCACCTCCTGCCAGCTAGGCCTGCGCAGCGCAAATAATCCCCAAGGTCCTCACATTTTTAGCTGCCCATCCATCTCAGGTTAGCCTGAGCATCTGTTTTTGCCCTTAACTTCTGCACTGAACCCAAAAGATGGTTTTTGGCTAAATCATGCTGAAGAGAACGGAGCTGAGGGTATGGATACAGGTCCTATTGTTCACACTGCAAAAAAACCCACGTATTTGTGAACGTAGCTGGCTTTCCCTTCCTCTTCTATATTAAAAAGCCTTTAGTCCTTTGTCATTTCCTACCGTGGTAGCTTACATGCTGGAATTGCAACGCTTCTCAGTCTCCTAACAAGCTAAAGGGATTGTGCTTGTTCAGCCTCTTACTGCAGGCTTCTTTCTGGAGGCTGCAAATCCAGTTTTGTGGCTCTTATATGCTTTTTGGTTGTTTTTTTTTTTTTCAAGATCCTTTTAAAAGCCTGCGGGTGGAGGAGGAGCTCTTGTGCTGGTACTGGTCCTGCCTTGTCAGGAGCACTGTCCCCATCCTGCTTCCCCACCCAGGGCTCTGACTTGGACCCTTCAGCCCCAGTGCCATGTTGAGATGGTGCTGCTCTAATCCTGCCAGAAGGGAGCTCACAGCCTGGTTTATGGGACAGCCATCTCCAGCAGCACCTTCTGACCACTTTCAGTCAGCAGGAGCTACATCCATCCTCTTCTGCTGCCTGCAGCCCTGGCCTGATGCCCTGAGGGCAGGACAGGGGGAGACAGGCAGCAGTCACCTTCCAAGCCCCCCCAACACCTGTAATATGTAGCTCTAGGCCCACCAGAGCTATCTGTCTTTCCACTTTCTTGGAGACAGGGCCTGGAGAAGGCTGTAGCTAATTCATTTAAAAGCTTCAGATTACTCACTGTATTGTTCTTCATTTGCATGTTGTTGCTTAAATTAGTGCATGCCTGCGTGGAACAGAAGAGTTTCATTAGCACAGAGGATGGTGTTTGCCTGAGCTGGTGTCCAGAGAACAGATTCTTCTGCAACAACATCTTGTTAATCAGCTAATTAATCATGTAATGCAATAGAAACCCTTGGAGAGGAGACGTCATCCTGCCCGTGGAGGCTGGCTGCGAGTCAAGCCTGCTCCCCACCAGCAGCTGTCCCTGGCAGTGAGCAGAGCTGCGTCTCGGCAGTCTGCAGGAGGCTGAGCCCATCCCTCTGCTGTGGGGCAGGATGAGGGAGATGCAAGGTCCTGCCTCACGCAGATGCCAGCCACAAATATTTTGCAGTTACCTGCAGAGAAGCGCAAGACAGGGACATGGAGGGATGCCTGGCTTTTGTTGCACAAGCTGGGAGGTGGCTGGAGGCTATTTCTTTGCCCAGCATGCTGCTAAACCATGCGACTCCTTTCCGCAGGCTACAGGGGGCACCGACAGTGTACCCCTGTTCAGCTATGATTGTGCAGGAAATTGTCACCAAAGGCTCTTAACTTTGCAGATACCAGCTGCAAAGCAGGAGATCTTGGGAGATCTCATCCTAGGCACGCTTGAGGAGAGGCTGCCAAGACCAACAGGCGGCCCCCAGCACTGGCTGGATCTCCCCTGGACGGGTTGGGACAGTTGCAGATGGCCACATCATTGAGTTTTTAGGCTTAAAATCAGGAGGAGAAGGGAAACATCATCATTTCCTAACCCTAGAAGATACCTGCCTGGGTTGTGTCAGCTGTGGCATGCTGCTGAGAGGGACAGACGTGCCCCATGGGGCTCTGCCCATGCAGCATCCAGCCGTACCATCACCTCCTCCGAGGATGCTGTAGTGCCCTTGGGGGTTCCCACAGGCACACCTAGGTCTCCCCAGTTCAAAGTCAGGATTGGGCGGGCGCCAAGGTGCAGGGATGGGAAAACCCTACCGGGGGCAGCAGTATAAGAGGAAATTTGGTGTTTGTGCTAAAATGATTGGCAGTAAGATAATTAAGTGTTGAGGTCTAAAATGCCAAGGGACCACTCCAGCTGAAATCTAGTCAATTAAAGAAATGTCAGATTAATTCCTAGTCTCCTCAGCACTCTGATCTACAGTTCCACGTATTGTTTCTAAAAAGTTTGTCTTTCTTGTCTTTCTTGGTACCTGAAAGCTCTGTGCAAACCCGGGTGCAGCAAGTGTGCAGGGGCACAGGGACAGCTAGGGGCAAGGCAGGTGCTTCCACACACAAAGGAAAAAAACCAAAGAGGCAACAAAGAAATGAAACTGCTTTTCCAATATCTCCGTTCCTCTAATTTCTCCTTAATGGTGAGCAAAGATAAAAAATATTCAGGCTGAGACGTGGGTTGGCGTTTATGGTGTAACTCATGCCTCTTGGAGCACTTTGTGTGGTCTCGGCAGGCTCAGGCAGACCCTGCTGCGTTGATTACGCATAAGACACAAAGTTTTCTTGAAATAAAATGGTTGCAACTTGTATTTTTTCTACTGAATGTTAAGGCTTGGGGTGTCAGGTGTGTGCAAGAGAATCATAGAATCACTCAGGTTGGAAAAGACCCTTGGGATCATCAAGTCCAACCATCAACCCCACTCTACAAAGTTCTCCCCTACAGCATATCCCCCAACACCACATCTAAACGACTCTTAAACACATTCAGGGAGGGTGACTCCACCACCTCCCTGGGCAGCCTATTCCCGTGTCTGACCACTCGTTCTATGAAGAACATTTTCCTAATGTCCAGTCTAAACCTACCCTGTTGCAGCTTGAAGCCATTCCCTCTTGTTCTGTCGCTAATTCCCTGTGAGAAGAGACCAGCACCAACCCCTCTACAATGTCCTTTCAAGTAGTTGTAGAGAGTGATGAGGTCTCCCCTCAGCCTCCTCTTCCTCAAACTAAACAGTCCCAGCTCCTTCAATCGCTCTTCCTAGGATTTATTCTCCAGGCCCTTCACCAGCTTCGTTGCCCTCCTCTGCACTCGCTCCAGCACCTCGATATCTCTCTTGTATTGGGGTACCCAAAACTGGACACAATACTCAAGGTGTGGACTGAAAGCTCCACAAGAACTTCCACGGCTCCACACTGGTGCTGTGCACAGGCCCGCGGCCCACCTGAGCTGCTCCTGCCGGCGTTACCCGTTCTCCTCTGCCCTGCCAGGAGCTGCGGTGGCTCTCACCACCTGAGGGATGCTCAAGAGTAGCCAAAATGGCCCCTGCAACTTCTTGCCCCTGTTGCCCCCTCCCTCAGCAGAGGGAGTTGGCCGGCGGCCGCGGGGCCCCGGGTCCGCTCTGCCGCCCTGAGGGTCCCTCCGCCCCGACACTGGGCCACGCCGTGCCCCCCGCCGGACTACAACTCCCGGCATGCTTCGCGCGGCAGGGGCCGCCGTTTCCCCCCGCCGCGACCGGCCG
>VYZM01002489.1:38398-63380 GCA_013398915.1 Dromas ardeola | reverse complement strand
CTCCCCCCTGGCCGAGGCGTCGCTGCCTGCCGGTGCCGCCCCGCGGGTGGGCCACCGGGGGCATGTCCGTGCCGGCCCGCTGCCCCCCGGCGCCGCGGGTCGGGCGAGCGGGGAGCGCTCCCTGCGGCCTGTCCGTGCTGCATTGCGGGGGAGACACCGCCCGCTCCCCCCGCCTCCTCCTCCTCTTGCCAGGGCAGCGATCCCGCTCCCCGCGGGCAGGGGGGCTATGCCGTGGGCAAGCGTGTCCCTAAGCTCCGGTTCGCCCGGGTAAGCGGCCGCCCGGCGGCTCTGCCCGTGGGGATGGCAGCCGTGCCGGGACCGGGCCGTGCTGGGTTCTCCTGCAGCCGCAGGGAGACCCGGTACCGAGCGCTTGGCAGTTGCAGGGTTTGGTAGGGTGATGGCACTATATAGACTTGCTTCGCATCCAGCCCTTTCTCCCTTGCTTTGTCCACTCTGCGCGCGTCATTCTTGCTTTCTAAACGCTGTAGCCTTCACATAATTAATCTTTAGCACATACTTTCATATGCATAACCGTTCTGTGACTGCTGCCAATAAAACAGTGGAGACTATATGAGCATCCCGCTGGAACACTCACTGTTTTTCAATTACTGCTAAAGGGCTGTAATATCTCTTCCTCTTTTTCCCTCTGTTTTTTTTCCCTGCATGTGGAGCTGCAAACTGAGTATCCTTTGAGTGGTAATCCTTGTGGACTTGCAAAATAAATACAGTTGAGGGCTGACGCTTGATATCCAGCCTGATTCGCGGTGGTGCTGTCCCATTCTCTGCTGAGTGGGACCCATCCTGATGGCACATGTTGTGCTTTTCTGGGGGAACTGCTGTGGTGCCTGGGTTGGGGCAGAGCGTTGCTCCAGGAGGCAGATGAAGAGACGGTGCTCAGTGTGGCACGTTTGAGCAGGCAGTGCCTAAAATGCCAGACCAGGTAAAGGGATGAATATGCTCTGTGCAGCTGGTACTTAAAACACGCTTTTGGATAAAGCATTTTAAATGTGGCCTGGATCAGTCCAAATGACTGAATTTATTTGTTAGAGGCTCACAGTTGGCCTTAGGATGTAATCCCCCAGCTCTTTACCCACACACCCCCACCTGCAAGTGATTGTGTTAAAGCAAAGCCTGAAGTGTAAGTTTTACCCCAACGCTTTCTTGTCACCCACAGGTAGTGCTAGCAAATCGATCTCTTGCTTTGCAGGTCTATCACCACAAAGACCACAGAGCTTGCCGTTTTAATTATTTATTATTTTTTTTTAAAGTATGCTCCATGACCGTGCTTTTGCCCCTATTTCCTCTCATCTGTAGAGAAGCACAAGTTGGCTAGTAAAGCTTGCATGCTGTGCGTGTGGTCTTATAGCATGCTGACTTAAAGATTGGAAATGAAAGCTGGTTGTCTTAACCTCCTTACCAAATGTTACTGAACATGACAAAAGATGATTTGTGTGGGTCTCTCTTCTGTTTGTGGTCTCTGTAACCTCTGCCTGGCTCTTCATAACTGAGAATGATGATTGCAGTGTGCCCAAGTGCTCAATTCCAAAAGAGAAACATCTGTCTGTTTAATGAATGTATTTAATGTTCAATTCAAGCAGCGCCTAAGCGCTTTGCCAGGCACTCAGTGTTCACAACGTATTTCATGTGGCAGGGGTAGGATGAGTGTAAGGGAAAAAGCCATGGGCCTGGAAGGCGGGATGTGCTGGAAAAAGGCGTGAAGCATCTTGTTAAAACGGCTTCATAGAGTGTCACTGCACAACTGGACATCGGAAGCTCACGTTGTAAACAGGCGATGAAAGGAGACACAATTGCCATCTATGTTTTACTGCAAATAGGAAAATGTTCACTGTAAACACGACTTAATGGCAAAAAGTCAAAGTGACTTGCTGAGGGTCACGCAGAAAAAATGATTGATTTCAGGGTTAAAGCCAAGTCTGAACACATGGCCACTTTTCTCTGAAGATAGCCTGGAGCAGGGGACAATCTTATTCAAACATTCCCATTTGCACAGCTCTCACTAGAATCTTTGAGACCTAGACTTGCGTTTAACCCCTTGCTCAGTCCAAGCCCCGTCAGGCGCGCATCCAGACCCGAACTCGAGGCTGTGTTGCATTTGCAGTATTTTTATATGTTTGCACGTAACACCCTGTCCTGTTCTCATCCAGGGCCTGGGATGGGCTTGGACAACAGGATCCTTGTTCTGCTACGCTTCAGTTTATTGTCTGTCTGCGTGAAGGGGGAGCGTTTCTTGCCCACATAGCCCAAAGCAGCGTCTGGGTCTCCTTGCCAGCCTAGTCATTGCCTTGTTGCTGTGTGCACATTTACATGCGTATGAAAATGTCACTGGGCTTCATTAACGCTCCTTTAAAGGTGCCTGGGCACTCGGCTCAGTCTGAAACTGAAGCGCCGAGTGCTGGATACTGTGCTGGGAAATCAAATGCCTTGTCCTAAAGGTCAACGGTCTTCAGTGCGTGTTGGTTTAATAAGTGGCATGAACAGATGGGAAGGAGACAGGGCAGCATGGAAATGTTGGCTGATATCTAATGGTCGCACTGAAGTCAGGTTCCTCTTGGAAATACTGTCTCTCTGTAGGCTGGATGAGGCTCCTGGTCACAGCTGAGGCCTAGTATTTTCCACTTGTTTCAGAGTTGGCTCTTTCTGTAGGATCTCCTTTTCACTAGTTCTTTAGCTGCAGGCAGGAACAGGGAGCCAAAGCCCTTTCCGAGGTCTGTGCTCTGCTGGGTTCAGGCATGGACCTGCTGTGCCACTTCTCCACAGGCTCTCCCCAAACCCACGCTGTGATCCTGGGGACTCACACTGTGGGCTCCGCTGGTCCCAAGTCACAGTGGTCTTGGCACCAGCCCGGGGAGAGAAATGGGAGGAACCGCAGCCTCAGGGTGTGATAAATTTGGCCAGTCCTTTGTTTCAGAGCTTCACAGGTCTGGTTTGTTCCTGGCCTCTCATCCTGGTAATGCATTACACTTATCGTTGTCTCTGACATTGGGCCCTTTTCTCTCCGAGGCACAACTGCCTCACTCCCTGGCTCTTGGTCTTTCTCACCTCTACGGTAGGTAATTGCAATTAAGCTATCTAGATTTTCCTCATAATATTTTTTTTTTTCAGAAACTGCAGATAGTGGGGAATGTGATAAGCCGCTTAAATAATTGCCTGCCAGCTGGCTTACAAGAACTTTTAATATGTTTGCTTTTGGCCTATAAAGCTCTAATAATTTGGAGTCCGGCCAAAACATCCTTTCTTCTCGAGTGGTAACGTGGCAGCTCTGATTTTTCAGAGGCAGGAAGCTCTCGGGGGAGCTGGCATTAGTTTCCCTTTTTGTTTTGCTGGAGTTCAGACTCGAGGTTGAAACGTGGCTTTATGGTTTGGGAGATCGGCAGGGGCATTCCTACAGCCCCACTCGCGAGCTGTCATGTCGCAGGAGACAAGCGTGCTGCGGCTGGCCGTGCCTTGGGGAGTGACAAGACTTTTAGGGGACATCCTTCACCAGCTCTCAGAGGAGCCTGGAGTTCTGCTCTCACGCACGTGCCACTCCGCATCCTCCGGAGCAGCCCATAAGTATATCCCTGCTCCCTGGGGTCCATGAATAAACCGGATGAATCCAGACAGAGGCGACCTCTCAGGCGGGATGGGAAGAGAAGCAGTTTCTGATCGGCATGGGAGCGTTGTGTAAAGTGACAGTGTAGGTTATTGTCATATGAATTCTGGTATCTGTGTACAGTATTCCAGTTTTTGACATTCCAGCCTGCCCAAATCCCCTTCAAAAGCACTGGGCCCCCATTCTGTTCAATTTGGTGAGTTAATTGGGCTGCTTTGTGCATCTCTGTCTCTCTGGCGCGGCGTGCTGTGCTGCTCTGCGGCTGGCCCAGCCTGTTTATCCCTGTGCCTCCGCAGCCCTGACCAGATGTCACCAGCTTATTGAAATGCTGGCCTGCATCCAGGTGTGCCTCATTGCAATTCCAGCTTGTGAGAGTTTACACATCTGGAACATGGGATGTGGCCTCTGACATGCTCAGTGGTGTCTGCAGAGGATTGCTGATGGGAAGGGATTTGATGTGCTCGCATCCTTTGCCGACGCCACCGTGATACAAAATACAGATGCAAGCAGGCGGCTTGTCCATTGTGCCTCCAGAGCTAAGGAGCGTTGTGGAGTTACAAAAGTGTAATGAACAAAAATAAGAGCTGTGACTTCCGAAGTACCTTTGTTCTCTGTATTTGCCAGGCTGTGACCACAACATCTCACCCAACAGTACTGTTGGGAGCTGGCTGTGGGTCCTCACCCAGGAATTGGTATCCCCTTGGTCCAAAAAAACAGCAGCAGTCAAGCGAACCTGTGACTGCTACAACACACTATACTCAAATTGCTGATGTTGATGGTGGGATGGGGTTCCCAAATGTGTTCTGGGCGCCAGTTGGTGCTACCAGTTTTGAGTGATTATCACCCTGTGGGAGGGCTGGAGGAAAACATCCCTCCTTCCTTGCAGGGTTGCTCTCAGTTCCCAGACTAGTTGCTACAATAGCTTGTTAATTTTGCTGTGCTGTTTTTGTGTGATTGCTTGATTTTTCATGTCAGAAGTAAACCTCGTTGCGGGGGCTACGCTTTATAGATGGTAATTCAAACACATGGACACTGGCTTGGAGCTACTGGACTGAGAAGCATCCACATGGTGTATCTTTGCTAGTCTCTGGACTGCATTTTTCCCTGCCATTGAAGGATGCCTTAGGGCTCTTATCTTCAAGCGTGAGGGTGACAATCAGAGGTGCATGCAGCAACTTCTGAGTGCTAGAGGCCAAGGAGGTAAAGGTAGGACTGGGCCATGCCTCTTACTGATTTCCAGTATACTCAAAATGGAGAAAAAAGAAGTTAAAGACATTTTAAAATGAGGTGAGTAAGGGAACGCTATTATTATTGGCAACTGGAAAGTACCCATGCAGGCTTTGAGGATACAGCAGAGTTGAGGACCTTGCAGTCCACCCAGCTAAGGACCAAACAGACAAAAGTGGGAAGAAACTTCCTACCTGGGATACGAATGAAGATGAAGAGCAGTCAGTTGGTGAGAATCCATGGACAGATATTCAGTAAAGAATTTTAGATTACACAAGAAAGGTGTTAGGGTGCATGGAAAGAGGAGGTGCCCTTGCAGTTTGTTAGTTTGACTCGTAGTCAAAGGCTGTGGTGGGCAATTCTGCAGTGCGCGGGGAGAAAAGGCCCAGAATTACTGTCCTAGACATTGGACACGTCATTGTTTTGACATGATTATAACTGTATGACCAGGGCAGGGAAAATACATCAATATATTTTCTATACAGACTATCCCCCAGGCCCTGGTGATCTTCTCCCGAGGGAGGCAGCATTCCTGCCCGGCATGTTCTGGACGGTGGGAAGTGGCTGCAGGGCTTGTGCGGGCTGCGACCCTCCCGCTCTGCTGCGGGGGTCCGGATGCAGCCACGCAGTGCCCCACGGTGCTGCCGGGCTCCTCCGGCTCCCGGGCACCGCTGGGCTGTTGTCCCTGCCTCACCAGCAGCTCCCAGCCAGCGCCTGGAGCTCAGCTCCTGCCTCCTCAGCCCCGCGTCCCAGCCGTCCCTGCCTGATAGCTTTCAAACCAGCTCCTTTGTGCTCAGTCCCATGTCGCCCCTCGCGCAGAAGCTGGATTTCTTCTAAATATCTGCAGTGTGACCTGATTATTTTTCCTGTCCTTCCTTGCCCTCCTTTTTAATAGTGTCTACAGAAAAGCTGGCGGAGTTCAGTTATATCAGTCATGCTGACTGATAGTGCTGCCTCTTCTCTTGGGATTCCTCCTCTTTTCTGTCCCTCCAGCATTCATTTCAGATTTAGCTATCAGCCCTCCAAAGACAGGGTATTGCCTTTGTTCTGTGTTTGTACAGCATGGAGCACAGCGGAGTCCCCAGCTGTGACCGAGGTTCCCAATGCCACAGTGATAAAAGTGAATAGATCAGTAATGAGAAGAGGCAGCTGCTGCCATCTAAAAAGATTCAGTTTTGGTGCTGGTTTCAGTGAAATCAGGATTGGATCTAAGGCTCCTCTTCTATTGCTGCTCCCGGTAGGGGTTTATATTAAAATAAAGACACAAACTTTAGACTGCGTTGAAAGTCATGAAAATCGGAGCGGCCTTGCTATTTAATGCTGTTAGACTGTGTTATTCTGATGTTAAGGCAGACATATGAGCTTGCAGATCTTTAATGTAAAATTACTGGCTTTCTGGCGGTAGCTGTGTTTCTGCATTTTTCACCGAGCCTTGGGTAGGAGGCTGAGCCATGGCACGCTCATCCATAGCTGTGGTGGTGGTGGTGGTGCTGGGGAGGAGGCTTGGTGAGAAGCACCGCAGTGAATATGCGGTTCCTCTCTTAGGCATATCTTAGTTCTCGTCCTCCTAGCACTGGAAGGCATCTGGATATGCTGATGTTGTGGTGATGGCTGATTGAAGCGCTGCTTTGTTGACTTTAAAATATTCCAGTGGCTATTATTAAAGATATCACAAAAGAATTCACTGAGGTCAAACTTGAGAAATTTCATGCTGAAATGCAAATTTTTTGATGTTTCACATATATCAAGCTGTCTTGCTACTGCAGTTTTCTTTGACACTGGTAATATGTTTGCATTTTGTGTTTCTTCCAAAGCACACTTCCCCGACTTCCAACCCTTTTATCTTCCCAGATAGGTCTGTCTCCAGGTTCACATCACAGATGTGTAGCTGATGCTGCTGAGGTCTGCTTTGAGTCTTTTACTGAAATAGCAGTGACTTGGATATCCAATTTACCTGATGTCCAAAAGATGGTCAGATGTTATGTTAGTTCCAGGTCGTCCAGCCCAGGCTGCCATCACATAATAGCAGCTTTCTTCCCCGGCTCCTTGCTATTTAAGTTGTATATTATTATCTGGTTCCCATAGCCAAAAGGCTGACTAACTCCGTGTTAGCTGTTTAAATGTGAAGAAAGCAAAGCAAAAATTAAAATGGCAACGTTATCTAGTATGGCTTACTTGTCTTAAGTCTAGATACACTGGTCCAGGATCAGCACTCGCTGTGCCATGCACTGTGTACTCATCACAAAAGGAGCCTCTCTGCCCCTAAAGACCTTATGAGTATAACCCTAGGCAAAAATTGCTGCGTGTTTTTCTTGACATTTTTCAGAGGCAAATCAGTCATCCTATGAAGAGTCACTGTGCTAAATCTGAGGCCTGAATGTGGTCTTTGTTACGCTGTCTTACAAGAATGTCAGTCTGAAGTACAGTCCTCAAAGCAACCTTAACTGTGAAGTCACTTCTAATGTCTCTACAGTCCATTCCCATTAGACTTCTGTTAAATATTTTTTTTTTTTTTTAAATCTAGGAAATAATTTGTTTTCTAGTCCTTTTGTACTTAAAATGATTCCACATAATTCCACTACGGTTCTTTCATCTCTTTGCAAAATCTGGGATGGCTCCTATCTGGCTCTGGAAATACTGTCTTCAGATATCCTCATTAATTGATTCCTTACTCTGGCACAACATAGGAAAGGATGCTACTTCTCTCTCCCTGGGGAAATACGAGCCTGCGTGCATCTGTCCCGTCTTGTCTCCCTTTGTGCTTAGCCAGGCAAAGAATCGCTCACGTTTTGTGTTCTTTAGCACTGCCTGCTTACCGCCCTGCTCTCAGTATTTGGTAGTCGCCTGGCTGTTTCTCACAGTCTAAAGATTTTGTTGTTATAGAGGAGATTTTCTTCCATTATCTGCCTTATCTTCAAAAAGCTCTGTAATCCTTTTACTCCTGTATGATAAGACTCATCTACGGTGGTGTGTCTGAAGTGTTAGTTCTTTGGTGACAACATACAAAGTGCGCAAAATGGCACCAGAGGTGGATTTTGCCCGCTGAATTTGGTACATCAGGCTCCTCTGAAATCTGCAGCTTCCAGCTTTTCCACTTTCCCAGCTAGAAATACACAGCTAGTGCCTTGCCCCAAAGGTACCTCTTCCTTCTCCTTCTTGGCTTACTTGTGTTCTCCTTATGCTCTCTTTCATGTTGATTGAACCTGTTTCTGCCTTCACATGGATGGAGCTAGAACAATATAAAATCTGTAAAAGCCACTAAAACAGTTAGGTCCCACCTATCCGAATGCAAGCGTGCTGCCACAGGAGCTAATCTGCCTGCTTGCGCAGCTCTTGCACCACAGGTTCAATCACCAGGTTTTACCAGTTAAAGTCTCATTTTTGCCCTAGTTTCCAAGGGATTTCCCTGGCCTGGATCTAGTTACCTTAGGGACTAATTGATCCATCATGATTTTGACCTCCTGCACCATCCACTCCCCATGAAATGATGGGGCTGTCATGCCTGAAGCAAGAATGTTGCGTGTGACAGACAGCTTTCTTTGTGGCTTGGCTGGGATCACAGGCTTCGCTGCTAAAAGATACTAGAATGGCAAGAATCTCAGCACAATATAGGACCCATTTTTTTGAATCTGCTGTCTTAATCACAACCCTATTAGTACAAGGTTTTATTATTCATTGGGATTTGATTTTATTCATGGGATTGGAGAGGAAGCTATTTATTCCTTTATTTTATCGTCTTTTGATGTAAAGCAATCTGAGATCACAGCACATAGAAAATATAACTCTGTAATTGCAAGCAAAGTAAAAAAAAAAAAAAAAGACAATAAGCTCCCCGAAAACATGTTTGTCTCCCCTTTGCTGCTGTTCTATAAACTGTGAGTGTAGGTAGAGTACATCCATCTTCCTTTTTTAACATGAAAACAGCAGATGGGGCACATGGCTTTTTCTGAAGGTTATAGCGTGTGCAGCAGCGAGGATTGGCAGGGTTATTGTGTGTAAAGCCAGTAGGGGCTTTATCTTTGCTCAGAAACAGGGGTTTGCTTCACATTTCCATTTTGATTAGCAATAATGATACAAAGGCAAATTTTCTGCGCGAGGAGGAGCTGCTAATAAAGTGACCTTTCAAAATTAAGTAGCTCATTGAAGTGCCACACCACAATAAGAGTATACACGGCTGGTCCCAGCTGCGGCAGGCAGGGAAACTGGATGGGAATCCAGAGAAATGTGGAATGGGAAACCTGAAGTGGATGAACGGTACATGGTGGTACAGTTATGGTAGCAAAGAACAATGCCCAGGTGCTGTTGCCAGCTCTGGAGATGCCGATCTATGTGCTTTGTCTTTGAAAGAATATAAAAGTGTGAAAGGCAAGGGCAGAGAGTGTTTCTAGCAAGGTTTCTGGGCACGGGGTTGTGCAGTTAAGGGACTCGGTTATTGTCCTGCCAGTGCCGTAACGTCGGTTGTGCTTGGATGCTGTTGGGAATGTGTTTGCACGGCTTTACTCATGGCAAACACAGGGTAGATTTGGGGCTATTTTGTGGATTCCTCTTGGATACAGGTGGAGAGCACTTAATACCACGCTGGTCCTAATTCAAAACCCCGGTTTCTATGTAGGAATTATTTGCCGTTAAACTCCAGCTACGCAGCCTTTGGCAAGAGACATGAATCAATTTGTCCAGCTTTTCTTTTCTGTTTTGTCTCTGTGTGAAGGCTGATGCCCAGTGTGTGCCAAGGGGGCCTTTCAGACCCAATAATGCGCCCTTGTGTCTCGTAGCATGCGTGGAATTTGCATAGGCTGTGCTGGGACAGGCAGGTTTCCTTTGTTGCTGGAAACAAGGAGCAAGTTCTTTTCCCTGTCTCTGCTTCCTAATGCCTCTCCAAAAGCTCTCAGCACTCATGTAAGAAATTTACTTTTTTTCTATTTATTTTTGCATTAAATGTTGTTAAACTTTGTGCAACTTGTAAGGCTGGCTGTGCAGAGAAGTCATGTCAGTCAGTTCTAGTCGACGAAATTGTTTAATTTTCTTTCTCTGAATCTAGATATCTAATTGTCAGAGGGAGCAGATAATCTGTGATGCTTGATGTAACTGCCGCAAAGTATTTGCATATCTTTCTCTGTGGGGAAACAAAACTGCTAGTGAGTGAATAACAGCGCACGGATCATTGCAGGCAGGGTCACTGGGCCTATACATTTGCTATTAACCCTTCTCAGGATCTGTATTGCCACAGAATGAGTTGTCATGGGTTTCAAGCAAAGGGCTTGCTCCACATTATGGGCAGAGCTGGCACTTGCTTGTGCATTGTAGCCCCGTGCAATGCAATGCGAATATGATCAGATCGATTGGCAGTTGCTTTTTGCCAGCCGATACCGAGCTGTTGCGTTTAGGTCTTGATTTATTGCGGATAACAAACTGGTGAAAAACAGACTGGGAGGTACTCGGAAAAATATGGCCCCCATTTGGAGTCAGCAGCATGCTCGCGAGGCCACTCTGAGCGATGCAGCTGGGAGCCTTAAAGAGCTTTCTAAAATTTTAGATGACCTGGCAGATTGCCTTGCAGTCTGCCTTGCAGACCTTCCTCCTCTCCATCCTCTTGAAGGAGTCTTTGACATCCGTGGAGAGCAGTGGCAAGGGGAGAAGGTTTCGTACGGATTCTCACGATGCAAGTGTTGCCGAGAGCCTGGTTTCCTCTGATTTCAGCAAGAATCTTTCTCCTTGTGTAGTCTGAGTCCCAGCTTTCATTCTTTTATTCTGATCACGCACCCTGGAAATCACGCTAAGATGATGGTCTTTCAGGTCAAAGATGTACAGCAATATCTCGGATAACTGTTGGGTTCACAGATACTGTGTGGAGGCGGGCTGGAGTTAGGTGACTTGCCAGTGTGTGCTTTGATGCCCTCCCCTTCGTTAGCTGCTATCGATTTACATCAGAGCAATAAGTTGCTCAGATCTCTGAACTAGTAGGTGAAGCACTCTGTTGCTTGAACCAATGGATGTAAGGTCCAGCGGGTTGCAAACCCTCCCTTTCGGCGGCAGACGTGCTGAGCACTGAGCACGGATGCCCAGCGTGGTCCAAACATGGTGACGTGTCCTCCACTCCTCAGCAGAGAGGACAAGAGGAAGGGCAGGGTGCTCTGGTCTTCTGTGGGAGAGCCTGCTTTGGAGGGAAAGCCTTTGGTGGCCTGGGGGGTGATCGGTGTGCTTCCCCCTGGGTGCCACCACACACCTAAGGGACTGACGGGATCCCTGGTGCACAAACACAGGACTTCTGTTACCGGTGCGCTTGGCAGCCACTGTTGGAAAATGGAATCCAGTGGGAGCTCACACTGAGGAGAGATGTTGCAATAGTGGAAAGGAAAGTATTAGCTACGAGCCCAAGAATGATTAAAGGACTGGGGAATGTCACGCAGTGAAAGCACGCAGTGTGTGCAAGCCGGGTGGGTAGGCAGCCTCCACCCAGAGCCCTGGAAGAACTGGCACACCAACTCACAGGGCCACCACTTTGTAGCAGAGCATGACATCGGGCAGTAGCTTGTGACTGGAGAATAATGACACTAATCCCCACATTTAAGTAAAAGAGGGGCAGGAGAAGCAAGCTAGGCAACTCTAGCCTGTGGGCTTGACTTCAGAAGTGTGTTTGAAACAGTGGTGGGAAGATGGTAATGGAAGACCTAGAGGTAGATGGGAACTGGGATAAGCTTTAAGTGTGAGAATTAAGAGTGCTGATTAACCTGAGTTCTCTCTTTGATAGCTCTTTATTTTTTATTTTAGACATGGTAAATGTAGCTTACCTAACCTCTTGGTAGGGCTCAGTACTTGTTACAGGTAACCCTTAGCAAAGCGGTGTCTCAGATACATCCCTTTTCCCATGCCACATGAGAAGCTATGAAATGGAGAAAGTGGGTGTCAGTAGAGAATAGGAAGGTCAGATAAAGGGCCAGCCTGAAGAAGAGGCAAGAACTGGATGAGCCAAAAAGAGATGTACTAGGAGGAAGGTTACTAAGGGTTCCTCAAGGACTGATGTTGCATGGCTTGTGCTAATACTGATGAGTTCCCACTCGCTCCAGACTCAGAGTGCGTAGCTGGGCAGTTATCGTAGCTGGTGGAGAGCAGTGACCAAGAGTTGGTGACTCGTCACCTGGGATCATTGGACCACATCCCTAGCAGAACTGCAGATTGGTGGCGTTACACTCTTATGATCATAAAAACAAAGTCCCAGGACATGGGATCTCCCTATTTGTTGATAGGAAGGTAGTGGTGATGGAACAGCAATGGGAACTGATGAGTATAAGCTGGCCATGCAAAAAAGATTGGGATTTCGACTTTCAGGCCATGGGGAAATGGGGGAGAATGGAGACAGAACCAAACTTAAGACTGAGAGTGGTAAGTTAATATAAAATACTCGATGTCATAACTGCCTGAGCTAGTAGGATGTAGATACAGTGAAGGTTTTAGTTGTGTGTTGTCATGTGTTGCATATGTTACCATCACGTTATGGAGCGCTAGTCTGGGGCTGTGTTGTACAAACAGGCCAGAAATGTTTTTTCTCCAAAGGGAAATGAACTGCGCTGTGCTGAACACCCACTGAAGGCAGGCAGTGCTCATGGTATAGACTGGTAGCTCCTGTGTCAGCAGATGTCTCCTTCAGGGCAGACCAGCTGGCTGTAAAAAACAAAGCAATGAGGAGTTACTGTATTTTTTTTTGTCCTTCCCTTTTTTCCAGAGATGCCATCTGCAATTTTGTCATTTGCAATGACTCCTCCCTTCGCAGCCAGCCGATCATCTTCAATCCTGACTTCTTTGTGGAAAAGCTGCGCCATGAAAAACCAGAGGTGTTCACAGAGCTGGTAGTCAGCAACATTACCAGGCTCATTGACTTGCCTGGGGCAGAGCTGGCCCAGCTAATGGGAGAGGAGGACCCAAAGCTGCCTGGGGCAAACAGCACAGCCTCTGGATTTTTTCGTTCTCTGATGTCTCTGAAGCGCAAGGGTGAGTATGGCATGAGGTCTGGTGTCTACCTTTAAGGTGGTGCTGTCATCATCTGTTACATGCAGTTTACAAAACTTTCAGTGTAGACCTGTTGTTTAGAGCTTGTGCTGAATGCTTTAATACTGTAGGTTTGTAATCTCTGGGGATGCCGGCTCCAGAAAGGAGCAAAACAGAGACCGGGAGGTTCATCCAGGAAACGCCCTGCCACTTCTAAAGTACCCTTCTTCTGGGGGTTATTGTTGTGGTTCATGTCAGGTTGGCCTTGGTGGGTCTGCTGCTCGCTGCGCTCAGTGCAGCACAAACCACAGAGATACAGCTTTGATCCCTGAGTGTTTCTGGTCTGACTCTGTGGATAGTGCTGAGGTGCCTGAACAAGCTGCAGGTTCTTCCAATACACACGAAGATGTCCTTAACTCTCTGCTTCTTTCTGTATGTGGTAGTCCCTACTCTGTTTTCCTTAGCTCATTAGCTTTCCTCATTAGTGATGGAATATTAGTAAAGGCTGAGAGCATCAAGTTCCATGAAGAACAGTAATGCCCAGGTTTTCCAGGCCACTGACTTCAGTCAGCGTCTACCATGTCCTTCAGCTGCTGTCCCAGCTCTCAGGAAGGTCTCGTCTGTGCAGCTCAGAAACCTATAAGCATCTCCCATCCAAATGCCAGTGCCGCTCTGGTCCACATCCCAATCCAGTGAGTCAATGACAAAGCTCTGCTGACTCTGCTCAAGCCCAGATTCAACCCTGAAAGATGACATATTTCTCTTTCTAAGACAAACATTCAGATGGAGTTTTCTTCTGGTAAACTGGCAATTTTTATCTTCTCTTTCAAGTTCAACTGTCTTGGTTATGAAACATTAGCCCCAAGCCTTTTCTCAGAAGTCTGAGATTTGCTTTTGAGCACGGTTGCGTTCAGATCCTCTCCTCTTCACAGGCTGGCATTTACCACTCTGTTTTGTTGTAACTAAAAGGGTGTTCTAGGTGTGTGTGTGCCTTCTCCCCCCTCTGCCCACATTCTATGCCTGGTTCTCCTGATAAGTTCAGTTAAACCTTCTCACTCTTCTAGACAGAAACTTCTTCCATCTGGGCACCTCTCACATCCCTCGTCAGCTCTGGTTTCCTAGCTAGACTGTCTGTCTGCTGGCAGAGAAGCTGTGGGTAGCTGCCTTCAGATGTTGGCAACCTGAGGTTGAACATATCTACTTAGTCTTCCCCTTCCTTTGAGCAGTCCCGCTATCGTGAGTACGTCTGAGAAGGGAGGTATCACTATGTTCGAGTGCAGCTTTTTTTTTTTTTGGTCTTCAACCTTTATACGGTTTGTCTAAGTGTTTTTGATTCTACCAAACCTATTCCTGCATTGTGTTTCATAAGGACAAGCTCTGCAGCTCCTCTGCTCAGGCTGAATTGTCTGATGCTGGCTTCAGCCCTCCACTCCTGGCTCATCCAGTGGACACCCTGGTAGATACACTCACCCTGGGCTGGACAGCACTGCAGGGGAAAGTCAAGTACTGCAAATCAAGTCTGTTAGCTTCCTTAGGTGAGAATTATTCAATAGTGCCGTGACTTACCTTACTGCTCCATAATAACAGGTCTCCACACTGCCCCCAAACTGCAGTTAGGCCGTGCTCATACCTGTTATTGCTCCTGCCTCTGTTCCAGGGGAGTAGCAGGACACCTTAAACTCAGACACTTGACAAACAGAAGTGAGCGAGTAACCAAGTTGAAAGCGTTTTCTTAGCATGTTTGGAAACTTCCCTGTTCTTGTCAAAACCTTCTAGCAGGGGCTTGTGAGCCTTCTCTAACTTGTTTTTTAAATTATCTGTACGCTGGTGGAGCACTGCTCTTATCAGACCTGACATCTCCCGCTAGCTCTCTTCCCCAGGAGCTCCGCCTTCCCCCATTCAGACGTCTCTGTGGCCATGTGTCTCACTACAGCTACAGTTAGCAGATGTTTCCAAGTCTGCTGGCTGCACTCCCAGGCTGCAATGGCAGTGTCTCCCTGCATTGACAGGCACTGTCTGTGAACTCCTTGGCCAAACTCTGAGAAAAAGTAGTTTGTGCCTACAGAGAAAATCAGTTTCATGTACTGTGTGTTTCATCTTGGAGCCATCATTTGTTTTTCTTCATGTTATAGACCAGCTAGAACAAACAGGTTTTATTTCTTCAAAGCCAGAGGCCAAGGACCATAGAGCTGAGAGCGGATCAAACTGCAAATACTTACAACTCCTTTGAGCATCAGGAAACTCAATCTCATGCTGATGCTTAGTTTCAGAAGCAATCGTACAATAACATCTAAGCTTTCATAACTCAGCATCCATTCTCCAGACATTTCTTTCAAGTTTCTTTGAGAATCAAATTCTCATTCAGATATTAACTTCTGACTTCAAAAGTAAATCGAATTTGTCAGGCCCTGCATGTCTCAAGATGTATTTTCCTCTTCCCTTCCTGGCCACTATTGATTCTAACTGTTGAATGTCTAATGAGTTTAGTTTTCTTCAAGGACAAGAATCTTTTGCCAACTCTTCTCTCCCTTTGCACGCAAGCCTTTCAGATCTTACATGTGGATCAAGAGGTCACATTGCCCTCCTTTCTCCTGCAAGACTGAAGCACACGCTTTATCAGAGGGAGGTCAGAAAGTTCTTGATTTAACGGGAGGCTGGAGTTCCTGGTGGCTTACCATATATTTCTGAAGTCCTGGAAGAAAGTGGAACATTCTTCAGGCGGAATAAATTTAGTTGTACAGGAAGGCTGCTAGAGAAGTGCACAGGGTTAACCAGGTCTTTCCCACATGCTGTGAGCATCAACACCACAGAACAGTAAGATCTGTAGTACAACAGACCAAAAGCTAGTAAAATCAAAATGTGCTGTGAGGGGCAAAAAAAAAAAGGCAACAGAAAGCTTGTGGGGGATATAACTTTCATCAGACCAGCCAATGCCCTGTGTGGATTGCTGGGCTATCAGCTGTAACAATGAGGAGGGAAATCTTCAGCCACAGACAACTGGGGTGCAAATGCTCAGCTTGCCCTCAGAAGTGGCCCATGCTCCTGGCAGTCTGGTCATGGAGAAGGGAGGGAATTTTTCCTTGAATCTGTTGGCTCTTTGAAGCCTAAGTGCAAGAGCAGGACAAACCAGCTCTGTTCCTGGTTCTGCATTGGTTCAACAAGTGCCTTTCAGTTAAATGGGCTTCTCATCTAATGTTTCCTTCCATGCAAGGATCTCCTTCCTTCAGCTCAGGTGCTTCTATCTTCTTTCGGGGCTGTAGCCTGTGTTGAATGGAGTTCTGGAGCTGGCAGCTCATGCCTGATCTGTAACAGCCCCATGAGATGAAAGCAAACTCCAGGAGTGAGAGGAGCTGTCAGTGCTCCATATGGAGAAGGGCCCAGCTCATTGCTTCACTACTCCTTTTTTTCTATCTCTTCCTTGTTCAGCTTTCTGATACTTCATACTTTACTGTACTCCGGCCAAGGCAGCTGGCATGGAAGAGAGTTTCACTGGAATTAGGGAATTCCAGGGATTACCCATCCCTGAAAAGGAGGCCAGTGTGAGCCAGCTGGATCATGCCTGCTCTCCCCTCTAGTGCTTGTTTCCCTCTCCTGTAGTCTCATAGCTGCACCTCTTCCATCTGCTCCACTCCATGCCAAGCCACAGTGAGGATTAATCTGGACACTCCTCCCAGAGGTGGAGTGTGCAAACATGGCAGGCACTTGAGCAGTCCAGGCTGTTACATCTGCCCTTCCCACTTTGCTGTTTCCATAAGGTCCAGGCTTGCCTTTAAAACTGAAGCGTCTGTTCTGGTGTTGTTTTCTTTTCAGGAGCTAGAGAATGTTTGCTTTAGCTGATAAAAACTGTAATTAAGCTGAGGTAAGAAGCAGGATGATGAAGCCCTTGTAAGTACAGCATGGTGAGATGAAGTGACTTATTTGGGAATGCTTGTGATATCTCACATCTGTGGGGGTCCTTGTGACCTTCACCCTTAGCGTTTTGGGGCACTGGTCTTTGCATGCTGAGATCCTGTTCTTTGGGGACCACTTGCCTCTGTGGCTGTTGGGGTCTGAGCTCCCTGAACACGTTATCTTCCGTTCTGCAGAGAAAGGGGTGGTGTTTGGCTCACCGCTGACAGAAGAAGGCATTGCACAGGTCTCCCAGCTAATCGAGTATCTGCACAAAAGTAAGTGACTCTTTACTGCTGTCTTCCTGGCGACTGTTCCCCAGAATTGCCTAGCAGATATGGTAATCTCTTTCCCTCTGTGCATGGACTTTTTCTACTGATGGGGAGCCAGCTTGAAGTCATGTCTGTGAATGCAGCTCAATGAGGTTTGCTGTCAAGCTCTGGAAAGGGGAGGGAACTGCTTTACTAAGAAGGTGGGAATCAGCCTCTGATTAATCAGTGACCTTTTTTCTTCCCTCTGCCGAGCAGATCTAAGAGCAGAAGGCTTGTTTCGGGTGCCAGGCAACAGCATCAGGCAACAGATCCTAAAGGATGCTCTAAACAGTGGTACAGATATCGACCTGGACTCTGGGGAATTTCATTCCAATGATGTGGCCACCCTGCTTAAGATGTTCCTGGGTGAATTACCAGAGCCACTGCTGACACACAAGCACTTCCATGCCCACCTCAAAATTGCAGGTGAGTGAGCAACGAGAGGCAGTGATAAGCAGAGGGAAGGGAGCTAGTCTTCTAGAAAGCTGGTAATGCTACAGAGCTGCACACTGGGCTGCGGAAGTGTAATCCTTAAAGGCAGGGTAAGAAGGAATCTTCCTGCCATCCCAGCCTAATGGTGGAAAGACTGGAACTGAAAATCCTACGGAATCAGACCAGGTCTGTCTAGCCCAGTCTTCTCTCTCCAGCAATAAACAGATACCTACAGGAGTAGAGCCCACATTGGTTACCTGGGTGTCCATCTGTTTTAAGTCTGGGGGTCTCCTGAGCTGAGGTGTGGGTTCTAAGTACTTAATAACTGTTATTGGACTACCTTATGTGAACTTCCTCCATCTTGCCTTCAACCCATGACAACTCTTAGCAACTGTGTTGTCCTCTGGGAGGAGTACCACAGATTAACACATCAGGTGGGGAGCCTGGGAGCTGGGGGGAGAGAGACGGAGGGACAAGAATTGTGTGTAGGAGTTTGGAGGAGATCTCCACATGAAGAGGGAAGGGTAACTGGTTGCAGTAGGCCTGCTGTTAGGGAAGGTAATATGTGTCCTTCATGTTCTGCCTTGTGATTTGGCAGACCTGACGCTGTTTGATGAGAAAGGGAATAAGACCAGCACTCCAGACAAAGAGCGCCAAATTGAAGCCCTCCAGCTGCTGTTTTTGATCCTTCCTGCGCCCAACCGCAGTTTGCTCAAACTGCTGCTGGACTTGCTCTACCAGACCGCCAAGAAGCAGGACAAGAACAAGATGTCTGCCCACAATCTTGCCCTCATGTTTGCACCCCACATTCTATGGCCCAGAAATGTGAGCAATGCCTCAGTATCTGCGGGTGGGATGTTGCAAGGTAGAAAGCAGAGGCTTGGCAGGCCGATGGGGGAAGAACCAAGAACAGAAAGATTAAGCATTGATACTGTGATGTGAGGGTTGGAGGCTGGGGTGGTGAGGTGGGGCTTCCTGGCAGGAGTCGGTCCTAGTGTTCAGTCCAGACCTGCCGTAGGTCTCATTTGCAACTGATGCTTCATCTTTTTCAGTAAAATTGAAAGCACAGCACCATTCTGCTTCTTTGCTTCCAGACAAACCTTGTAGATCTCTCTGCAAGATTTCTTGTGATGCTGGTGAACCGTTTAGACCCAGAGTTGGCTAGTTCTCCTCTTCTCAGAGCAGCTTTGACTCTGTGAGCCCTGCTTTTTGGTGTGCTGTGAGCCCTGCCTGACTGTCTCCTCAGAGCAGGTCTGCTGCTGAGGCACTGTGTGTGTCTGTGTCCCAGAGACAGCAAGGGCAGCAGAAGACCCTTCCTCCTCCCCTTCTAACCACTGTGCCTTTGGCTGTGTCCCCTTGTCAGGTGACAGCAAATGACCTTCAGGAGAATATCACAAAGCTAAACAATGGAGTGACCTTCATGATCAAACACTCTCAGAAACTCTTCAAGGTAAGTGCGCTTTGCGCTCCTGCTCTCCCTGCCCCTGCTGCAGGAGACTGAATGCCCCTTGTCCGGAAGATCCCAGGTGTCAAGTGTATATTCTGGGTGCTCTCTTCTGCGGTGGTAGGAGGAGGATTTCTGCAAGAAACTGTTCCTTTAGTGACTAGGGAGGAGGTCTTTGCTGGGCAGGCAGCCCAGGAGAAGGAAGACAGCCCTGAGGTGGCTTTGCCTGGGCAGGTCAGAAGCAGCACGGTGCAGTGTAACACCACCCTCTGCTGGGCACCCAGCACCCACTGCCCAGCCAGGAAACCTGGCTTCTGGGGCCAGGTAGTGACCGGGCTCCCCTCGAGTTCTGGCAGGGTAAGGAAACCAAAGGACAACCTGGATGAGCACTGCCAAGAGCTGAACACCTAATACAGCGTTTCTTTTTGTTGTCAACTTCTTTGCAAGTGGTAGTCAATGCATGGCTGTTACAAGCACAGCCTGCAGTCTTGGGCCTCTGTCTAGCTCAGAGCAGGGTGCTGTCAGGAGTGTGGGTCTGTCGTCAGGTTTCCCCAAGGAAGTGCTTCTGCAACAGGCAGTCTCTTGACTTCCCGGGGCTTTCCTGGTTACTGTAGGCATCTGCTCTCTTCAAGGAGTCCTCCCACAGGAAGTTCCCTTCCTGCCCTCCTTGTCAGACCCCTGTTTGGACAGCTTAGAGCTGGAGGAATTGCTTGGAAGAAGTTCCTGTGGAACCCTGCTCTTATTCTGTGTTCCACTCATGCTGGTTGCCTGCATCAAAGAAAAACTGTGAACAGGGACGACACTGGGGACATGAAATCCCATTGTCTGCCCTAAATGGCTGAGTCTTGATGGAAATCATTTGTGTGGTATGGTTGAAGAGCGGCTCTTGCTGGGGCCATTCTTGCCCCAGGGCGAAACGCTCTAAACGTATGTATGGCGTTTTCTCTGCTTATCCTCGCAGGCCCCAGCATACATACGGGAATGTGCCAGGCTGCACTATCTGGGATCCAGAGCACATACATCAAAGGTAAGGCCAGCAAGTGCTGTGCCTGCCCTCCATGAAAGGGCAGAGGGTATGTTACTATGAAGGGATCCTTGTGAGTGAAAGAAGCTGAAAACAAACCAAGTCATGAAAGAGGATCTGTCAGAGAGCAGGAGTGAGGGAACCATATGGTGTGATAGTGCAGGCGGCTGCATTAGGGAAATTGGGCAGAGTTGAAGCATCTGTTAATCAAAAGCACAGGGAAAGCTACCAGTCCCTGTTTAGCAGCAAACCTGCTCCCTGTGCCCAGTACATGCAGCACCTGCTCCTTCATGGGGTTGTGCCTTCCAAACAGACAGACGCGCCTGCTGCTGTGGCCGGGCTGCTTGGAAAAGGGGCTGGGATAAAGGCTACTTGCTGCCACTGGGACAAGATTTCTCTGTGTCTTGCCAGCAAATGCTTCCCTGCAGAAGGGAAGAAGCAGAAGAGGGAAGATGCATTGCAAGGTGCTGCACTGACCCTTCTCTCAAGCCTGGAAGGGCTTCTGCAGCTGGCATCCGGGAGGGGAGGGAAGAAGCAATGGGGTCACCTTTGTATTGCTGTCACCTCTTCCTGGCACGGGGCCTGCTGGTGCAGTGCTGCTGCAGAGGGGTAGGGAAAGCACAGCCCTGTGCATTCACTGGGGTTGAGGCAGCTCACGAGACTTCCCAGCCTGGCTCAGATGGGTGGCTCTTTTGGATTAAAGCATGGCAAGCGACTGCTCTCTCCGCTTTCCCAGGACGACCTGGATTTGCTGACGTCTCCTAGCTCCAAGGAGCTGCAGCCCCTCAAGTCTCAGAAGCGAAGCCGGCTGGACACTTGCCATCAGGAGGAGACCCAGCAGCGCACAGAGGAGGCACTGAAGGAGCTCTTCCGCCACGTCCACAATATGCCTGACTCTGCAAAGAAGAAGAAGCTTATCCGGCAGGTAGTGTGGGAAGGAAAGATATCTTTGGGGTGTGCTTGTCAGCACGATACTGGGCACAGGGCTAAAGGCAGGGCCTGCTTGAGAGCTGCTCCTAGTCCTGGGCAGGCTGGGGAGAGTGGGCTTTGGGCTGTGTAAGAGCTGTAAGAAGGCAGGAGGGGAGGAGGAGGAGGAGGCGGCCTATCCTGGATGTGGCTGATGGTGGAGCTTGCTGCACCAAGCTGTGCTTCGAGCTCTCTGTTTTCCAAGCCAGGGACTTGCCAGCCACCAGTTCCCCAGTCCTGGTCATGGCCTTGTTGAGCTTTGTCCCACAGAAAGGGAAAAGTCCTGTCCTCTCTTGCCTGCGGGGAGTCAACAAACTGGTCTCCTCTCGGTCCGGTGAGCATTCCCAGCCAACCTGCTGCTCTAGAGAGACTGGGCGGCATGGTCAGCGCCTGTCCTGGCTGCCAGCCTCCGGCTCCTGTCCAAACCCCTTTCTGCTCCAACAGCTACTCCTTTTGGCTAACCTGGTAGCCAGCACAAAGCAGCCTCACATCCGAGCTCCCTGTAATCCTGGGTGGGAGATGTGGCCGCCTTCTGCTTTCTTATCCCTGCAGCTCTGAACTGCTGCTCCATTTTGGGGTGTGAAGGAGCCAAACCGAGGTCTATGCAGATTACAAACAGTAGAGCAGCACACAGCAGCAAGGGATGGGTGTAACTGTACAGTGACCATTCTAACATACTGCCCTCATGTTTCCTCCTAGTTTAATAAGCATCCTACAGCTCTCACTCCTGGCTCTGATGTACCCACATCCCCAGCACCACGACGCACTCGCTCGCGCTCTTTCAGTGGCCTCATTAAGGTAAAAGCAGCCTCTGACCCATGCTCTCTGCTGTGACTTTCTGATGTTGCTCTCTGCTTCTGCCTTGCCCTGGCTTGAATGAGCCCGTCAAAGCTAGGGACTGTTCAAAGTATTGGCTGCCAAAGAACACAGATCCGCTGGGGACAGGAAAAGCACCATAGTGAGAATAAGCCTTGTTATTATAAAGTGTAATTATGTAGGAAACACGCGTCTGTAGGATCTATGCATGTTTCTGAAGGATTGGCTGCTTCCCAAGATGAGATGAGGACTGATAGGGAGCTGATCATGTAGCCGAGCCTGTTAGCACAGGTGTTAGCACACTGTAGGCTGCCTTACAGCAGCATGTACCTGCTTCTGACAGGCTGGGCTCCTGGCCAGGCCTCAGGTCAGCTCCCAAACCTTTTACCATCAGGCAGGCTCAGCCTAATGGCATGGTATTTCAGGTGGTTCTGCTTTGCAGTCTTTGTCCCAGCTTAGCTTCCTTTTTTCTTTCCCAGCATCCAACTGCTTACCAGCAATGCATCCTGCTCTTTCCCTTTCTTTTCCTCTTTGCACTCTAAGCACTAGCCAACAGCCCTCTCTTCTTACGGCAGCGGAAGGTCTTGGGAACCCCGGTTATCCTGGAGAGGAAGAGCAGGGATGCCACGCCGGAGCCTGAGCGAGTCAGCAAAGAGAATGTCCACCTGGTAAGAGCTCCTCCCAGCACTGCTGAAGCTGCTGGTGGAGGAGCATGTGAGGGGAGTTTGAGTGCAACTTGGGCACTCATTTCAGTGATCCTTGGAAGGCTGCTTGCTGTTCTCTTCCCAAAAGAAGGTTTCGAAGTTTCTTATGTATGATCAAATAAGGTCTTAAGAAGCTGCTGTGAAGAGAGCAGAGCAGATGGCAAGGGCAGCATCGAGACAGGGGTGGCAGCCCTGGGCCTCCACTCCAGTTTTGTCCCTCTGGCTGTGTTTCTGCCCTGGGGCATTGGCTTGTTTCCCTCCTTCCTCTTTCCCATCCTCCTCCACAAGTTTTCTGGAGCCTGTTGCCTGTAGGGCTGTCCCGTGCCCCAGAAAAAACAGGAGTGGATTTGGGTGGTAGCTGCTCTCTGGTGGTACAGGCTGCTCCCGGGGAAGACTGTAGATGCTACTTCATTCCCCCAACTCTCTATTCCTGTGCCTGTCTCTTGTCCAGTTACAGAAATGTGGATCTCCAGCTCACGTGTCCCAAGCGAAGCTGAAATCATTGGAGGGCCGTAAAGAGGTGAGACAAACACATGCCTGTTCTTCCTGTGGGGAACCTAGCCCGCTGGGCTCTGAGACCTGCAGGGGTGATGGTATGCACACAGGGCTCTGTCTCAGCTTCTGTGACAGCTGTGGTCCTCTGGCTTGCAGCAGCCTGCTTCATGCCAAGCAACAGGCAGTTGGCATGCTGGAAGCCTGGGCTTGAAGGGTTTCACCCGAGTGGGCGTTTGCGGCTGTTGTACCTGTGAGCAGGCAGGCTGGCTGTCACGGGAAGCAGAGGGAAGCTGGCATCTTGGGGGGTGTGCCAACAGCCTATCAGGGTGGCAATGGGACAAGAGGTTGGTCCAGCCCAAGACCAACTGCCGTGTTTGTCCTTGCCCGCTCACTGCCTCTTGTCCAGTGCCCTGCTTTGGTAAAAACTGTGGGAGGCAGACTCCAGTGGGGAGTCCTTGCAGGGGGAGGACATCACATCAAACTTTTCTTGCATGGCATTCTGTGTCTCAAGCGTTGAGTTGCTCTAATTCTCTGCTCCAGGAATCCTGTAGACGCATGCGAGCCCACCTGCTTTACAAGGATTCGTCATCCCTCTGAATCGCCTCGCACCAACGCATGGGTGGGGAATGCCCAGCCTCGCAAGCTGTGAATAATGTGCTGCACTGAGAGGGGAGTGCTGCGGGCTCACGGCAACCCTCACCAACATGGCAGCGCTCTTGAAACTGGACCTTTGCAAAGACTGCAGGGACTTGTTTCTTTATGTACATAAATTCTGTTTCATTCTACTATGGGGCAAACCACTATCTAACCAAAATGTGTGCAGCATGTCTGACCTGCTGGCTCTGGGAAGAGCTGGAGTGCTTGCTTACAAGGAGCGCCCTTTACATTACAGTGCCGTTTGCGCTCCCAGCTTTCTCTGCAATGTTGCTAGGTTGTATTTTTTGGCTTTTCTGCTCTGAGTTTTTAACACATCGGCTTGTTTTTGCTCCCTCCCCTCTGTTAGCGGTGAGAATGATGGACTCCAATCTTCACCCACATCTTGACAGCTAACCTCATGTCCAGGCCTCCTCTGGAGCCATGCCCTCCTCTGCTTCTTCTGGTTCCATTTTGCCCTTCTGGCCCCAAAGGGCTGGAGTGCACAAACGGTACAGAGCATGGGATGAGCCTGGGAGAAGAGGAGAGGGTTTGGGTGCCATCATTTCAAGTGGGGCCTGGGGGAAACAGCTTCCCCAGTAAACTCATGGCTTTGTTTCAGCTTGAGCTGGAGGCAGTCCTTGCTCACTGCCTTCGTGTTTCCATGGCACGGCTCTGCCTGGTGAGCAAAGAGTGTCTCTGGTTTGTGTTCGCCCAGGGATGCTAAGCTGAGCAGGGCAGGAGGCTGGCAAAGGCTGTCTGGGGCAGGACAGCTCAGCCTGTGGAAGCTGGGGTGTCTGGAGCAGGCAGGCTCGTGGCTGTGTGTGCAGCATAGGAACAGCATGAGCAGCATGAGAGGTGAGAGACGGCTCTGGCCATTTGTGATCTGCTGCAAATGGTGCCAAAGGCTTTGGCTTAAGATATCTGGATGGCTGGTCAGGCAACTGCCTGATTAATCATTAAAATGGGGGAAAGGGCTGGAGCTGGGTTCAGCTCTTTGGCCTGAGCTGCAGAAATGAGATGAAACCATCTAGATACGGGATAAACCTCCATCACAGCTGGCCAGTGTCAGCTGTCTTGTTAAGCTAAAGTGCTGCAATAAGCCAATCTTGCCAAGTACCTGTCTGCAAGCACTCCAGGGTGGGAAACACACAGGGTCACTACTGTGTAATAAAGATTTAATCAGCTGGGGAACCATCTAAACACTTCTCAGCCCTTCTCAGCGAAGCAAATAATCTCTGGAATCCAATTATAATTGTCTTCTAATCTTTAAGAACCAGCAGCTGGCAGGAGTTAGAGCTCTGTCCTTGACAGCTTTCTGAGACAACTGGTGGCAGGAGGTGCGAATACTGGGATGTGAGCAGGGAGTTCAGTCCGACTGGCTAGAGCTGTCAAAGCAGGGCATTGGAGCCCTGTGCAGCTTAACTGGGATTTGACACTTTTTTT
>VYZM01002489.1:10605-28225 GCA_013398915.1 Dromas ardeola | reverse complement strand
GGTGTGTGGGGGTGTGCGTGTAAGTGTCTGTCCAGGGGATGCGTGTGCAAGAGCCTGTCGGGTGGGTGCATGTGCAGCCTCCCATCCCGGGGCTGGGTGTGCATCGTCCCGTCCATGAGGGGGGTGTAACTGTCCATCAGTGTGTGTGCAAGAGCCCGCTGGGGCAGGGTGGGTGTGCAACCCTTCGTCTGTGACAGGGATGTGCGAGGGGTCCTGCATGGATGTGCAAGAGCCTGCCTGTGCCAGTGTGTGTGCAAGCACGGGGAGCGGGGCTGGGATGAGAGCTGTGCCCAAGGGGGTGGGTTGCTCCAGGGGGGGCATTTGCACCGGGGCAGCCCAGAAGGGGCTGCATATGTGGGGGCTGCACGCCCCATGGCACACACAGGCAGATGTGTGGCTGCCCCTGCTGTGACTTGTCACACAGCCGGAGGTGTTGCCTGTGGGTCCCCACCACCCCAAGCCCCTACCCATGCCGGGCACCCCTTTGTCCCGGGGGAGCCCTTCTGGGGACGTTGTGCTGAGGATCAGGCCCCGTTCCCCTGCTCTCCCCTTGGGACGCCCCCGGTGTGACCAGCCTCCAGCTGTGCACACAGCTCATCCAGCCCTGCCAGTCCCCTGTGCCGGCATCTCCCTGCTCATCAAAGCCCCTGCCACATCCCCAGGGGTGCCGAAAGTGGTCCCTGTGTCTCTCAGCTGGACACCATAAGGGTAGCTTTTTCTCCCATGAAGCACAGTCGTGGTCCAGCCGGTTGCGGGGGTCCTGTGACACCAGCTGAGCTCCCCGAAGCAGGGTCCCCCTCTGCTGCTGGGCAGGTCTCCCCGCTCCGGGGTCCTGCGACTGCAGCAGGTCCCCATTCCAGGGAGAGGGGCATGAGCTGAAAGTGTCTTAGCTGCTGCTGGCGGCAGGTTCCCAGCGTGCAGGTGTCCCCAGTCCCAGCAGGAAAACAGGGCTGTCCCCAGCTTCTCCCCTCTGCTCAGCGGCAGTGGGTGTCCCATCCCAGGAGCTGCTGTGGACCCCCCCCACCGGATCCCACCCCCCCAGCCCCAGCCGTGGGGCCAGGCTGCCCCGACATCCCCCTTGCAGCACCCCCCTTGCAGCGCAGGGAAGCGTGGGGATGCTGCCTCCTCCGGGCAGGGTGCGTCCCGGGACAGCCACGCACTCGGGGCTCCTCCTGCCCCTCTGCTGCGCTGCCTCCGGTTACTGGAGTGTGAACGTGCCCTTTGCCTGCAGCGGGGGGGAGACCCCGCAGGCAGGGACTGCAGGCAGCCTGGCAGCCCCCAGGGCTGCACCCAGCATGCGGCGCTGGGAGCTCTGTGGGACACCACTTTAGTCGATTTTTCTCTTCTCCCTCCGTAATTATCCTCGTACAAATGATTATTACTCAGCGCAGCAACCAGGCTGCTGTGAGCTGCAGTCCCATAGAGCCAGTTTGTGAGCTCTGAGACAGGATCCCCCTTTCCTCCGCGCGCGGTGAGGGGGGAAGGTTTGCGCAGAGCATGCACCAGCCCTTTCCGCCCCTCGGGGAGCTTAGTGGGGTCGGCAGCATCTGCTCTCCACGCAGCGGGATGCAGGGGGAATGCGGGCAGCGAGCCCCTGCCTCTGCCCACCGGGCAGGTCCTCGGCACCGCTCGGAGGAGACGATGCTGGAGCAGGCTGATGGAGGATGCCCTCGGATGGGTGTCTCACTCCCGCTCTGCAGGACATCTCTTCCCCTCCAGCAGCGGGTCCTGCTTGCTGTTTCCTGTTCTTCCTCCACTGACCCAGTCCTCCATGGCCGTCGCCGCTTGGCGGCATCGGGTTTTCTGTATATTCGTGCAGGTGCTGGTGCCGGATCTGCCGGCTGGGTTGAGCTAGGCGTGCTGCTCTCTCGTGGGTGTTGCCTGCTGGATAACTACTTCCCGCTGTCTTGCACGCCCTTGCAGGTGCCGGAGGGTGTCTGTGCAGAGCAGGTCTGTCTCCAAGCAGTGAATTCCTGCTCTAACAGCTCGTAAGTGAGTTCGAGTTCCCTGTAAAGAGGCTGCAGCCTCCCAGTCTCCAACTTCTCGCCGCTTGACAGAGCAGGGTCAGCTAACAAGCGCAGGGGAGCCTGCAGCAGGGTCTGCGCTCAGGACTCGCTGTCTCCAAGGGCTGGCTTTCTCTTGGAAGCCAACAGTCCCTTTCCGCTGCCTGGCTCTTTCCCCAAGCCCCGGGATGCGCAGTGTGAGCGATGTCGACCTCACTATATGTCCCACAGTGCCGGTGGGTAGTGGTGTCCCGGCTGTTGTGTTGCTCGCCTGTTGCATGCCCCTGATGCATTCAGGCTTCCCAGTGTGGTGTTTGGAGGCTCCAGGTTTTCTCCAGCCCCCCATCTGGCCAAGCCCCACGGTGGCACGGGTCAAACCCCTGGACAGGGCAGTGCTGCCGCTGCATCCACGCGTGCTGGCACTGCCGAAGTCATCGCAGGGACTCACACAGCGGCGTCCTGTGGCGAGGGCTGAGCTCCGTCGCTTTTGAAACACACCCTTTTTCTTTGAAGAAGAGGGAATTATTTGCCTCGCAGTCGCTGCAACTTTGGGGAATCACGGGCTGGGGGAGAAATTATCTTGTCTGCTGCTTGAATGTTTCTCGTGGTGTCTGCCTGGTGGCAGCGCCGTGCTGCTGGCGCAGGGTAAGGGCTGGAGACGCGTCCAGGATGGAGCACAGGCGGTGACTGCGTGCAGGGACAGGGGACCCCTCTTTCCTTCCACCCTGCACGTTGCTCCCACAGTGCCTTCTTGTCTGCAACCCGACGTAGACACCAAGCGGTGCCTGCACCCCACACCTCTGCCCAGATCGGGCACTGCGCGGATGCTTATGCTGCAGCAAGGCGGGGAGCAGCAAAATCTCTGGGTGCTTTGCACGGCTGCCTCTGCTCCTGCCTACGCGAGTGCGATAGAGCGGGTTCTGGAGGCATCATAGGCAGGACGTAGGCAGGATGGGCGATAATCCTCCAGGACTATGGTGTTACCTGCTCCCGGGAGTCCCTCGGGTCTCAGCTGCCGGAGGAGAGCCGTGGGAGAAGGGCACGGTTCCCTTCCCCGTTTGCATGCTTTTCTTCCTTTCTTTGAAAGCCCCTCTGAAGAGCAGAGTGCCCTGTCGGGGAGTTGGGTCCCTCTCTCCCCGTGCCAGCAGGATAGTGCAGATTCGCTGCCGTCAAATGGCTGCTTCCAGCCCAGCTCTTTGCTCCTGGAGGTTGAATTGAGCCCGATGGCGCCGCACTCGCTCCTGCTTTTGAAGTTTTCAGCTGATAGTTGCCCCACTCGCCCCTTTCACCTCCTCTGCGGTGGGCTCAGCACTCCCCATCTCACTGTCGGCTGTGCCCCTCTCCCCCCACCCGGTGATGGGTCCCCATCACCGCATCCCCCTTGGGTCCCTCTTCTCCCTCCCCGTGTCCCTGGCCTCAGCACTGCATGGGGCTCCCGTTTGCCTTGTTTTTCCCCCAACCTGGGATTTGCCTGTGCTGAAATGGTCCCCATCCAGACGGCAGCCAGCCCTGCCGTCCCCCTGCCTGCCCGCTCTGCCACCCGGCTGGGTGGCAGAGGGAAAGGCTGCTGGGCTCCAGCCCTTGGCTACGGGGGCTCGATGGCTGGGTGGCCGCACCTGAGGGACGCTCCTGCGCTGCCTGACTGTCCCCTGCCGAAATTACAGCAGCGAGCTCTTGTTCAGCGCGTGTTCAATTCCTGCACGCGCGTCTCCCTCTAGCTGGGTAATCAAAATGTCTCGCAGCGGCAAAGCCGGCGTATCGCAGCAGCGCTGGTGTATTCCACACCAGTCGTTGCGCTGCGTCTCCTTGGGGTGCTCTGGGGAACGGTAATTCTTAGGAAGCACCTTGAGGGGGGTATGTGTGTGTCAACCTCTCCCTTTCTTGGGGTGCCCGGGCAAGTTTTTGGTGTTGCAGCTGAGCAGGCTGGTTGCAGAGGCAGCGAGGGAGCGCGCAGACCCTGCCGAGCTCTGGGGCAGGATGCAGGACCGATTTTCAGCCAGGGCAGCGCTCGGCCGGCCCCGCTGCCCTCGGCTCTCAGGAGAGGCAGCGCTGGGCTCTGGGAGGACGCGGTCTGGCTGGGGAAGGCAGCCCGCTCAGCCCGCTGCGGTGGCTTCCTTGGGAGCCTTCCCGGACAGAGGAAATTTGCAATTCTATTCCAATTTCTCCCCTCAGCTAGGTCCAAGGCAGATGCTGTCTATATATCGCCATGGTAACGCTGCGTTCTTGCTCTCCATGGAATTGCATGCTGGAAAAATATTAGTTTAAAAAACTATGTCGTGTTTGTATTGACTGGAGCCGAGGCTGATAGCGAAGGATCTATTGTCCCCTGGTTGGGAAAAGTCACCGGTAACAGGCAATAAAGCCAGGCGGATTGGCCTCTGGTGACCACTTCTCACCCTGCACGGCAATTGCTTCCCTATAAACCCTTCCCTGTCTCTGTTTTATTGCATCCTTTAGAATAGATATTTTTGCCTTAAATGTGCTGCCACTTTGCTCCTCCGGGGTGATGCATTGTGCCGCCAGCAATTCCTCACCGCTGAGGTGGGAGCGAGGAGGGGGAATTGTTCCTGGCTTTAATTGTGGGTCTCTCGCGTGCGCCTTCAAATGCCGTGGCTGCTGCTGGTGTGTGCTGGGCTCGGCGGCAGCGGTGCCGGTGCAGGAGAGCACCCCGTGCTCAGGCACGTACAGAAACCATCCAGCTGGCTCATTACGGGATGTGCATTTGCTTTGAGTTTCATCCTCCCCTACTGCATTGTTTCCTACCAAACCTCCGGCCAGCAGAAGAGCGAGGCAGCAATAAAATGCACAGGATGCTCGAGAGACCCTTGCAAGGGAACAGAGGGGACTCAGGGTGCCACCAAGGTGGTGTGGGCAGGGAAAGGGTGTCTTGTCCAGGGAGAGGTGTACGAGCCCGTGACCCAGCATTCAGAGGGGCTTTTCCTCCATCCTTGCTCCATCCAGCCGGTGCAGGCACTGGAGCAGGATGTGTGCGTGCACAGGAGGGCGAGGTGGGCAACCAAGTAGCCTGCCTTTGTCTCGCATCCGAGTCCTTCATGGTTCCCTGGCCGCTCCAGAGGTCCTCAGCGCCGCAGATGCATCCCCTTTATCTTTATTGCTACCGAAATAATAACCTTTCATAAAACCTGAAAGGCAAAGCAATGTCTCTGTGCCTGTTTTTCTGCAACGCGATAAAACCCAGTTGCGCGTTAGCAAATGGCCCCATCCCGGGGGATGTCAGGCCCAGATCACTGCTCCCCGGCAGGCTTCCACCAGGAGTAGCTCCAAGGCCAGCTCCGGCAGCTGGCCCCTGTCCCCGCACTCGGAGGACAGCCAGGGACGGCCGCAGTGGCAGCAGCAGCGAGCAGAGGTTTTCCAGCTGTGCGGTACCAAGCCGCAATTAGCAGTGCGGGCAGCGAGAGCGAGCGGTTTGCAGCCCGGCCGTTGGTTTTGCGGCGCTGCTGGAAGCGGGGAGGGAACGAGGTGGGATGGAGGGAACCTCTCCGTGGTGTTGGTGCAGGGTCGGTCCCAGGCTGTCCCCTCCAGGACCATCTCGGATCTCCCTGCCACATGCAGGCTCTGAAGCTGTGCTGTCTATCTGCTTTCCTGGCATGCATTTTGGATGCACTTGCTGCTCAAAATAGCAGAGGCAAGTGTCCTATGGGGGAGAGAGGCTGCTAGGAGGAGGAAGATCAGAAAAAAGGGAAGATTAATTTTTCAAGCGATGCAGCCGAGGAACAGCCCTGGGCACCAAGAGGGGGAGAGATGCAAGCTCCCGGCTCAGGATATTATTTCTCTGTGGGAGGAAGCTTCAGCTTGAAAACGGGATGCTCCAGGAGACCCAGCTGCCCTGGGCTTGAGCAGGCAACCCATAAGCCAGCAGTTCGGGTGCGCTTGTCCTCCCATCGCTGCTGTGAGCCGCTCCAGGAGGGGTGAGCAAAGGGGGTTTGCTGAGGAAGATGGGGGGTGGATTGGACCTCAATCTGCTGAGTGGCAGGACAAAGCCCGAGGGCTGGGCTGCCTCCCCTGCCCTGGGAAGCAGAGGAGCCACGGGAGCAGCGATGCTCCTCGCTAGGCTAGTCGGCACAGCACAAAAAGCCCAATTTTGAGGGTATCCAAGTAAATCCGAGCCTCGCTTTCCCCGTCAATGAAACAGAAAAGAGCTGCTGACTTTTCTCTCTCACACTGGGGTTGAGCGAGGTTATTTATTTATTTTTAACCTGAAGGTGACATGCCACGATGCTGCGCGACTGTAAAGCACTCCTTGACTGTGAGCGGCTAATGGCTGTGGCATGAAAACCCCAGAGAGAAGTTAGGAAGAGCAGAAAGCCTTCCGGATCCTCACCGTTACTCGCACAATCGATGCTGTTTGTAACACTTAAAAATTTATTGAGATGCAAACCTGCTTTAGTACCTCGTAAAAGCTTACAGAGCAGTCCCGTGCTCTGGGGGCCAGTGCCGTGCTTGGAGTTGGGCTCCCCTTGGGCTGAGGGCGGTTATTCCGAGATGAGCCCAAATAGCTGCTCTTGGAGCTCTCCCCTTCGGACACATCACCCTGCAGGCAGCTGGTGGGGTGGGTGCTGGCAAGGTGTTTGCCCTGGGGTGTATGGCACCCTCAGAGTGATTTTGATGAGCCCTGTGGGCACCCTTGCCCTTCCTTGAGGGTTCCGGTCAGGACAGAGATGGGAAAGAAAAGGAGGAGAAGGTGCTGGGCCCCTTGTGCGGCTGTGTCAGCCCAAGGTATGGGTGCCCAGTGCTCCCTCTCCGAACAGTGGGCAGCAGCACCCCATACCCCCCTTGCACCTTGGCGGGGATGGGGTTAGCACCCGGCCGTTGCCCCGTGGGCTGCAGGGAGCCGGAGGATGCGGTGAGCATCCCTCCCTGCTGGCACTGGAGGGGACCAGCTCTCCCGGGACTGGGAAGGACTCTGCTCTGCCTTTCGCTACTTGGGCAGCCCAGCGAGCCTGTGCCGGGACTTGGTTCCATTCAAGCAGCTGGGTGAAATCTTGAGAAGACTTGAAAAAAAATGCAATAAAACTATAGGATGAAAGGATGCAGCTGCTCTGTCCCCCAGTGCTGAGCGCAGGGGTCAGTCCGGGGTCTGCGCCTCGTCCGTGTTGCCATTAGCAGTCTGCGTGATGGGACACGAGCTGCTTATGACATTTGCAGATGCCACCAGGCTGGGGGAGATGCGAAAGGGCTGGAGGGCAGGCTGAGATTTCAAAGTGGGCTTGGCGAACAGACGGAATGGGCTGACAAAAAGGATTGCTGTTGCCTGGGGACTTGAGGAAGGAGTTCAGTGGGAGAGAATCACCCACAGCACAGACACGGGCTGGGAGCAGGAGCCGAGCAGGTCCTGCCCCTGTAAGGCAGAGACCCCCCGAGGGAGGGTTGCATCTGTGGGGCTGGAGGCTTGTTGTGGGGAACAGGACTGGAAGAGGGGACCTGCACGGGCAAGGGAGCAGCCTGGTCTCTGTGCCGTGGTGGCCGGGGCAGGCAGGGATGGGGTTCATCCACAGCGAGAGGGGTTCAGGTCAGAGTTTTGGAAATGGTCCTCGAGGCAGGAGCAGTGACTTGCTGGAACAGGGCACGGGGGGGTGGTATCAGCCCCAGTCCCTGAAGAAGCCACGTACGCGTCTGTCAGGATTGATGGAGGGCTGCAGAGATACTGCTGTGGGGTGCGTGACCTAGCAGCCTTCATTTCTGCGCTTCCCTGATTATTATCTGTCCCTGCCGGCTCCAGCTGGGGTCAGGCCTCTGGGATGAGGGCTGCGGAGCTGCTGGGAGGGGAGCTGTGTCCCTAAGGGCCGGTGCTCTGAGACCAGGGCAGGAACAGCAGGGCGATGGGGACCATGGAGGGAGGGATGCATCACACAAACGATGCAAATGCCGGCCTCGCCGGGCACCGGAGCGGCGTCGGCCCTCGGAGCGGGGACCGCGGGAGCACGGCTGGCTGCAGGCGTTGCTGGCACGGACCCCTTCTCCGCCAGCCCCTGCAGTCACCACCCGGGCACTGTGCGTACCCGCTCTGTACTGGCGCTGATGAGCCTGGGATGCATTTCTCTGCTTGCGGGTGGAAATGCAGGGTTTCGTGTCGCAGGCTTTCCCTCTGCCTTCTTAAAAGCAGGGATCCAGGGAGCACAGCAGTTGGGATTTCTGCCTCGGTGGGAGGGCAGAGCTGAGCTGGGCACGGGGACAGGAGTCACGTGCGTGCCCAAGAGCTGATGTTTTTGCAACGGCGTACGGGTAGTGGGATCGCACTGTCTGCTCCTTCCCCTTCAAGCTCCTGATGAATCAGTGCCCAGGGAAATATCACTCATGTTGGCTGTATTTAATAAACTACCTCTCAGCGTTTGCACTCTCTGAGGTTGTTAAGGAGTTAGTGTAGCTCCAAATCCTGCAAAGGGAAAAGACGTGTAAGAACCCCCTGGGAGTGGAACAAGCCATCCAAAGCTAGAAACCAAATATAAACCCAGACTATGCAAATCTAGTCTAACGAACCCTGCTGAAGCACAGACAACCCATCTGGGAGTGGGATGATCCACGAGCAACGTAGCAAAGGGACTGTTTGTTTTAATGGCTTTCTTCTTCCCAGGGAGAAATGGGAGGGAGGTGTGTGTCTGAAACTTGAAGGTTGCAAATGAAAATTTGCTGCCTCTCTGGCAGCAGTGTCATATTTGGGGTGCAGAGGGCGGCAGCCTGGATGAATGTGAGGATGCTTTCTGGCATTAAACCCTACGGATTAACAGCGAAAGAGCCCGCCCTGCATCTGTGCTTTCAAATCACCGTCCAGAAATGCAACCAATCTGCCAGGCAGCTCCCCAGACGCATCAGTCCTTATCGGAGCTCTGCCGCGTGGGGCAGGGCAGGGTGTTTCGCTTCACTAGGAAAGGGCACGGAGGCAGCGGGTGAGCAGCTGAGCAGCGGGGATCCGGCATTCTGGGCACAGCAGACTGTAATTTATCTCCATGAGGAACTGAAGGGGATTTAGAGGGGAAAAAAAAATGGCATGAAGTTAAATAGCAGTGTTGCCTCAGCATGCTTACAAATAAGCTTTACCTGCTGTTCGTTCCCATCTTGGTTGCAAAGGCCATCATTTACCCGAACAAAGGCGGGGGGGGGGATGCTGAGAGCAGTTGTCAGGGAGCACACAGGGCCGGTCCCCGAGGGAGGGGGGCTGTGAAGGGGCCCTGGGACACTGCCCTGCTCGGGGACGGCCACCAGCCCCAGTGCCGACGCGCCCTGAGGATGCTCAGCGAGCATGCAGGGAGCAGAGGCTGTGGTGGGCTGGGTGGGCAGCACAAGTTGCCCCCCAGGATGGCATGTCCCCAGGCGCTGCCCAAGGGCAGTGCATCCCGCCTGTGCCTCCTTGTGCTGAAAAGTCTTTGGGTTCAGGCTGCGCGATGCCAGCAGGTGCCTGGGAGAGAGGGCACAGCCTGGTTTTGGCATGTGGAGGGACTGGCCGTGTCCATCTCCAGTCCACAGCTGTTTGGTGTTTCTGCATGTCTCCACGGTCTGTGCTCTGCCTCTGGCTAAGGCTCTGGAATGCCGATGCTGGGAGGACCCCAGAGATGTCCAAGCCCTCCCTGGGCTTCGCAGGCTGAGGTATAAATCTTGGCTTTCAGATTGAGCGGTTTTAAAAGCAAGCCTCTCTGCTCTGCCTGTCTGCAGTACCAGAGATTTCCTAACTTCCACTTACACCTTGCAGCCAGAGTAATATTACAGATGTTTAAAAGAAGGTGACATGGGAGTCCTGCTGGGGACCCTCCCTCACCAGGAGTTCAGATGGGAGCTGTTACCTCCAGCTTGGCCCTGGAGAGGTTCCAGGCAATCCGCTTTAGCAAGGACCTTAGGACATTGGGGGAAAACCACTCCTGAAACCGGGGTTCCTCCCTGCCCTTAGCTGGCCCCAAATTTGTGGTCCATCAGGAGGTGGGCACACACGTCTGCACGTACTGAGCAGTGTGCTCAGTACTCCTGCGGTGATCGATGTCCCTAAAACGCATGACCCACCCCAGCACCTTGTGCCTGGGACTTAGAGCCCAGTCATGGGTTTTGCTGCCCGGGAGAGGGGCAGGGTTGAGCCCTGGGGTTGGAGCCCCATGGCCGGGATCCAGATGAGCGTGCTGTGGGCTGGCCAGATGGGGAGCCGGGTGAGCCGTGGGGCTGCAGAGCCCGAGTGTGGGTTTCAGTTTAATCGCCGGGGCTGGGGAACCTCTATTCATTCCCCGCTCGCATTCATCTGTGTCCTAGTAACGTGCTCTCCCCACCTCCTTCCCAACACAGGCACACACGGCTGGATAATGGCAGGAGCCCGGCAATCTCGGCGGCTGAATAGCGCTGTAATTAGGAGGCTATAATGGCGAGCTGGAACTCATTAGCCATTATCAGCCGTTTCAGCAGGACAATGGCAGCACCCCGGGGTGCGCGGCTGCGCTGGCTGTACCCGGCGCCCTACACGCTGCTCGGTGGCTCCAGGGCCAGCCCACCGCTGACCCCGGCCCCTCGCCTGGCCGCAGAGACGGCTGGAGGGAGGCTTTGGCTCCGCATGGGGATGATGGACTTTGTATTCAGCCCCTCGTATGATGTGGAGCATCCCCCGGTCCCGCTGCCGGGGGGGGTTGTAGAGCCCTGGGTGCTGGGGTCCTGCCTGGGCACCTGAACCTGCTCCGGGGTGACACCCTCCCGCCTCTCCCCTGGCTCCAGCAGCTCATCCTTCCCTCGACTGCCTCCCCCTCATGTAGTTTATTTGTTTCTTCTTTATTTCTGCGTCTGCATTCAGTGTCTTCCACGTTCTCCAGTGTGGGAGCATCCTCTGTCCCCAGCGCATGCCGTGGGTAGATTGTCCTCATGGAGAGGAGGAGACGCTGCCGTGGGGTGCTCTGCACAGGGACCCCCAGCTTGGCAGCTCTAAGTCCAAGGGCTGTCGGTCCCCGCCGGTCCCTGCCTCTCCCTGCAGTGCGCACAGCCCCTAATGCGGAAAGGCACTGCAAAGCTGAAGCTGCGAGGCGAAAATCTCTGCAGCTCCCGGCTCAATATATTTTAAAGCAGGATAATCCTAGCAGGGGCACGCTGGAGAACGTGGCTGGGGAGAGACGGGGAGGCGTAGCCACAGGCTGAGAGCAGAGCCCCTGCCACATTGGGTCCAGCAGTGGGGGCACAACTTGCCCTGGTGCTCAGCAGAGCCTGGGCAGGACAGGAGCCATGGGGTGGGTGTAGGCACCCCACGGACAACCCCCTACTCTTATTTCCACCAGCAGGGTGAACAAGCCAGGATGGCATCTCCCCCCTGGTTAGGTAGGGTGCCTGTCCCTGTGCTCCCCCAGGGCTTTTGCATGTGGGAGCCATGCCAGGAGAAACAGCTGGTCCCATGCAAGTGTCTCTGAAGTGCCGCTTATTCTCCAGGCAGATGTTTCAGAGGTGGCACAGGGCAGAGAAAGGTGTGAGGTGTTGAGCACCAAGCAGGTCGTGATGCATGTGGGTGACCTGCAGCTGGGTGTTTGGAGGGATCCTGCTTTTCTGGGGGACGGTTGTTCACTTTCTTATTACCCCTGCCCTCTCTAAGCGGCTCTGTGTGTTTGGGATGACGCTACCAGGTGTTTGCTGCTTTTCCAGAGTGGGGTGATGTGCATCCAGCCAGGCGGCTGCTGGCGTCGCTGGGCTGCTTATTCCATTACTGATGGCTCTGGGGCTCCTGTCCCAAGGCGGGCATCCAGCGTGGGGACAGGGAGCTGGGGGAGCTGGGCAGCCCCTGCCCCTTGCTGCTTTATGATCCATGAAAGACGCCAGCTTGCACATTCCTGGCCAGCCAGACTTCTGTGTGCCCAGTGCTGCTGGCCCTTGAGGATGAGGAGCCAGTGGCTAGCCCTGCCGTACCCAGTGAGGGGCACAGAAATGCAGCAGCCACTGCTGTCCTTTGGGCCCTGCCTGCCCTTTTTGGGGAGCTCCTGGGGAGCCCCAGTGCCTGGGCACCTCCGGAGCACTTCCTTGCTGATCGCTGCCTCTTCTCTTTGCAGGGAGCTCAACGGCAACAACATCACACGGATCAACAAGAATGACTTCGTCGGGCTGAAGCAGCTCCGTGTCCTGTGAGTTCCAGGCGAGGGGCCGGCTGCCCTGACCTTGTCGGGCGCCATGCTCGGCTTGTGGTCCCTCCTGGGGCTGGTAGAGATGATGCTGAGCCCTTTGCTGGGCATCTGGAGGGCAACCCTGTTGGGCTGAGCATGGTGGGCTTCCAGCTGGGGAGGGAGTGGGGAGAAAGAAGCCAGGTTGTGTTGTGGGGATGGTGGGAGCGAGGTGGCCCTGGGTCTGGAGGAACGTCGGGGACCCCATCGGTGAGACGAGGGTGCTGGGGCTGGGGACCACCTTTCTGGAAAGCTGACCCCTTCCCTCCACAGGCAGCTGATGGAAAACCAGATCAGCACGGTGGAGCGTGGGGCGTTCGATGACATGAAGGAGCTGGAGCGGCTGTGAGTGCCTGGGCACGGAGGCGGGTCGGCACGGGGCTGCCGGATTTAGTCACAGAGAACATCCTTTCCTTTTTGCCTTAAACCATAATATATTGGTGCCGCCTGACTTCAAACAGCTTCTCTGCTGCGCGGCAGCAGTATTTTACAGTGTGGGAAGCAAACCTATTTCTGTTTCTGTAGCTCTTAAAGTCCTTTCTGATGTGTTTGAGGTGAGGGGCAGGTTAAACACAAATCATTCTTGCTGTTATCAGCTGTGTCCTGTGTGTTAGCGAGGGAGTCGTAAGTTCCAGTCCAGTACTCAGTAAAATAGCTCAGCAGTTTAAAAATCCTGAGCTGCTCGAGCAAATACCAGGAGCTGAGCGAGCAGCAGGTTAACAGTGCAGTTAAGCAGCAATCAGCAGTTAACAGCTTGGAGACCTGTCTGCGTGTAATTACAATATTGTGAGTAAGTTTATTAAAGCCCTGTTGGTTGCCCTTGCCTGGGATTGCTGTGGGCGGGACAAGGGTGTCCTCTCCAGGTGGGATGCTCTGCCCTAATGGCCCCTCTAAGTGAGCCACAGCTCCCCAGCTGTGCCCGGGGCTGCCAGCTGGGCTGCATGAGGGGTGATTGCTTTGCCCCCAAACCCCTGACCCTTTCCTCCTTTCCTGCAGGCGGCTGAACCGCAACCAGCTCCATGCCCTGCCCGAGCTCCTCTTCCAGAACAACCAGGCACTCTCGCGGCTGTGAGTACGCTGGTCACGGCGTGGGTTTGCTCCTGGGGCTGCCGGGGGGTTTTGGTGGGGCACTGATGTCTTGGGGGGGTGCCGCTTCTGGGGCTGGGGTGTGTGTGCTGGTGGTTACTGGTGTCGTGCCCGGCGTGTGGCAGGGGAATGCACCCTGTGTCTGAGCCACCCCAGATCCTCAGCTGGAGCGTGCAGCACGGCAGAGGATTGTCTTTGCCTTGCAGAAGCCCTGAGACCCGTGCTGTTAAAGATGGTGTTAAATGCCCTTGCGGCGCATGGGGATGCAGGAGAAGGTGCTGCCGGTTTGGGCTGGCGTTGCTGAGCCTGGCTGTGCCTGCACAGTGCTGGTCACAGAGGTGCTGCGAGCCCCACAGCCTCCTCTCTGGGTGCAGATCACGGGCTCTGGAGCGGGGTGCCTGTACCCCCTAGATTGGGTTGTCATGAGGGGAGAGTGAAAGATAATGTCCCCAGGGGGGTTGCATCCTGCCCAGAGACCTCCGCAGGGCACGGAGAGCCCCACAGCTCCAGAGCTGCCATTCTGCTGGTGCCTGGGGAAGGAAGGGGAAGCCCTGCCTGGGGCAGATCCAGTCCCTCGCGTCTGCTGCCCCCTCCCTGCGCAGCCCTGCCTGCCCCCAGCCCTGCCTGTCCCTCTACACCCACAGAAACACCCCGGGGGACCGTCTCCTGTCCTGCAAGCCCCTCTGCTCCTCCTCGCTCTGTGCAGCAGCAGGCTGCCTGGGCAGGGCTGCTGGGCTTTCTGTAAATATTCTTTTTTCCATGTTGGCTTTCCCTTGCCTGGGGCTGCTTTGCTCGGGCAATGGTGCTGTCGGCACTGCCAGCGTTGTTCAAACCGCAGGAAATCCTCTTAACAAAGCGTTTACCAGCTCTCAGCTGTGTCAGGCACCACATACATCTGGAAGGATGCTGCGAGGAAGAAGGGGTGTGTGCCAAACTGGGGCGGGATGCACTCCATCGCTTGGAGAAGACGCTTGCACCCTGTGGCTGATTTGCAGCGCGTGGGAGCGGGGCAGTTGTGGCTGGGAAACGAAGTCGCTTATTTGCATCTCGTATCTCCCTTTCTCAGCTGTGAAATGAGGATGCCATGTTCCTGCTGGGGCAGGGTAGGAGCGGATGAAATAACAGAATGGGCCGAGACGTTGCCAGGGTGGGCACGGCCGTGTCGGGGCCAGGCAGCTCTGCCCGCGCAGGCAGGCTGTGGCTCAGCCGTTTTGATATCAGCGGCCATGCCAGTTTCTTCCGACAGTGCCAGGGAGTCAGTGCAGGAGTCCATGCGGAGGCGGTGTAATGAAAGGTTAAAACGCCGTGTGGGTTGCCAGCGTGGGATGTGTGAAATGGTGGACCGGCGCCAAAGATGGGCCTAGGTAATGGCAGCTGATAGCACAGGCGTTCAATTAATTATCAAATGGCATTTGTTGAGCTCAGCTGTGCCGTATCGTGGCGCCAGCAAAGGGCCCATCCTCCTCCAGCCGCCCATTGCATAACAAAAACAGGGTCGAGAGAATTATTTTACAAACACTAATGTTTCCCTTTTAATCTTCTCTGGATTTTAATACCAGGCTCTTTCAAAAAGCAAACCCCAACAATTAACTGGGGAGATGCAGAAGGGCAGCCTCCCGGGTGGGCTGTGCGCTGTGCCCTGCCGTGGCCCCCGGGCTCGCGTGAAACTGGGGCTGTGCCACGGTGCGCGCGGGGCTGTACGTACCCTCGCACGGTGCGCGCGGGGCTGTACACACTGCCACAGGCAAGGAGGGGTGCCCAAGATGCTCCTTCTGCAGGCCCATTTCAGCCTCTGCCTGTCGCTTTACTGTTGCTTTCTGCGATGTGGTGGTCATTTTGAGCCTATTCCCTCCCACCCTGCCTTGAAGCTGCCTTCTGGCCACCTCTGCTGGGATAAACTCCTCCGTGGACACCAGCACCTGGAGCTTTTCTTGTGTGATCTGGGGCAGTGTGAGATTTTGCAGCCCCTCAGCAATAGGCAGCGCGATGTCTGGGGGAGCAGAGGGTCCCCGCGACGAGCTGTGGGACTGGGGACAGTGGTGGGATGCAGAGCTGGGGCGCACATCAGGACCTCCTGCCCTGGAAGACCCTCAGGTGCTGCGTTTGGGCAGCGAAGCCCTACGTGCGGAAGGACCTTCTGCTCCCTCTTCTCGTGGCTTCTTGTTGCTGAGGTGTCCAAAGTCTATTTGGGGGGGGGATGTCAGGGCAGGGGGTGCCCAGGGCAGAGCTTGTCTAGACACACTGTCACACTGGCTTAGCAGGAGGTGGTATCTGGACCGGTGCTAGTCCGGCTGTTGTGGGAGGTCATAAGGATGCTCTTAAATTGCTGCAAACCTGGCTCAGGCTACGGGGATATGAGTCAGTGGGGAGCAGTTTTAAGCTAAATTGAAATCAGCTCACCTTGAACTGAAATCGGAGCCGCTCCGCCAGGCTCTGCGCTTATTTAACAGCTGAAATGGATCTGGGGTGGCCCCACGGCTCGGTGCCCCCTCCCTGCCCTGGAGGCAGGCTGGGACCAGTGCTGGTTGGGGTGGGATGGGAAGAGAGCACCCTTACCAGCACCGTGCTCTTGGCAAATCCCAGTCTCCAGACCATTTCTAGCAAGCGGTGCCTGTGCAGGCTTCCCCGTGCCCTGCCCGCTGCGGCCACCCACTGTGTGCTCCTGGAGCTCCCCAGGTATCTGCTAGGTCCTCATGTTCTCACATCCTGATACTGGGAGGTCTTGAATTAGCAGAAACTGGCTGAATGAGTCGGGCTGAGGTCTGTTTAGCTGGGAAATGAGGCTGCCGGCTCTGGCAGGTGGGTGGCAGCTGAGGCAGAGAGCCAGGGGTGGATTCAGGAACCAGCGGGATTTGCTTAGATGGACACCTGGGTGCTGGCCTGGATGGTCCAGCCTCTTTCAGCCTTAGTTGTGGTGCACCTTCAGCAGCACATCAGTAAAAGGGCAGCAGGTTAAGGCAAGTCTGTTGAATATGGGGTATGCGATACCCATAGAGCAGTTTTCAACTGTACCTTGAGCCTCATGGAAATATCTCACAAGCACGGAAAGGAGGACCTTGGGCTGGGCTGGAGAGCTGTTTGTCCGCCTCTGGGGTCTGAGCGTCAAAGCCTAATCCACGTCGGTGGTGCTTTGTGGTCTCCCAGCCCAGCTCGAGCTGCAATTAGTTACTCGGAGCTGGGCTATAAAGAGCATTTGTGCATCGGGATAATGGAAAGGGTTGGAGTTAAACGTGATCCGTCGGGGCTTAAATAAACTGGGGAATGGCAGGAAAGGGCCAGCGGAAAGCAAACCTCAAATGAGGGCGTGGGGGAGGTGAGATGCCCGGAGTGGAATGTTTTCCCCTCGGTATTTGGGAATATTGAGCTGACGCCGGCCTGGAGCCCGGCTCAGTCTGAGATGGTGGGGTGGGGGGAGCCATGCCAGCACCTTGGCAGCGGGGCCGGGGGGCAGGAGGACTCTCCGCATGGCCTCCCTTATTTATATCCGCCGCAAAGAGCGGATAACTCATTAAGCAGCACCGGTGGCTGGAAATGGTGCTGATCTGAGGTTTCACTGGAGAGTGCCTGACCCCAGCGACCCCATCTCAAACTGGGTTTAATTAAACTGTCAGCACTGGACGGCAGAACAAAGAGTCCTGGGTTTGGCGGGGGGGCGGGGGGGGGACAGGGTCCCCCAGCAGCTTGCTGGGGAAGAGCGTATCTCCTGCGAAGTGGAAGGCTGATTAAAAAATGGATCTTTCCCTCCCTCGAGGATTACCCAGGCAAGAAGGTGACCTCTGCTATTGCATTGCCCGGCGCTGATCCCCGGTGCCCCGCAGCTGGGCACGTCTTGGCTCAGCACCGGTGCAGCCCTGCGGCACTCCGGGAGCCGGGGGTGTGCTGGCAGACCTCGCTTCAGCATCTCTCCTGAGCTGTCAGGAGTTGTTTTTTCCCTTGGAAGGGGGGGACCCAAGCTCTTGAGTTTCTCTCTGCTCCCTCGGGAGGGATGGGGGAAGGATGGGAGAGGAGCTTTGTAGCCCTGTCTCCCGCATCCCCACCTTCCCTTAAAACTTTACTCCTCCTGAAGCCGTTTTCCAGCCCCCGTGAGGGTGCTGGGCGGAGGATGCGAGGGGGAGAGAGGAGGCTGGGATGGCCGTAGCAGCAGGGTGAGAACAGAAACGCTGCGGGCGCATCGTCAGGGAGGCAAAGACGTGGGCTGTTGAAATGTGCTAAAGGCAGCCGGGGTGGCTATAAATAAACGGTTTTCTCCGAGGGAAAGCTGAGCTGGCGCGAGGGAGGAGGGGGGTGGTGGGTGCTCGGCTGCGGGGAGCTCTGGGGAGATGCTCCCGCTGGGGAGCAGCGATCCTGGCTGGATGTATCCCCCTCCGGAGCAGCTGCCCAGAGGTTTCTCTTGCCAAAAAACCACAGCAG
>VYZM01002487.1:12741-26045 GCA_013398915.1 Dromas ardeola | reverse complement strand
GATAGACTTTTTAGTAGGGCCTGATGCATCACCAGCAGTGCTTCACTTCATTAGGAAGAGAAAGTCCAGATTACAAAGGTTGCTTCCCTTTCTCAAGTAATGAAAATTACTATAAAGTAAATGAAGTCAGTAGTTATGGGAGTCTTTCCTAAGCACTCCTGTTTATGACTTGGTGATTCAGTACACTTGAGCAAATAAGACTAGTGTATGACAATCTGCACCTGGTCCTCATGACCACCAGGCTTCTTAGGAGCTCAGACCTAAGTACAAGGTTTCACTAGGCAGATCCCTAGGCAGCTAACAGTTGCGTATGGCTCAGCACAGATGACAGGTCTGGAACCAAATCCTACAGCAGCTCCCCTCCCAGCTCTATCCTGTTGAGAGAGCATGCAAATTGAAGAGAATGGAAAAGGAAAAAGGTAGCTGCTGGCCAGCCTTACAGTTTGTCCTTTCCATTGTACTAAGATAATGTTTAGATTTTCAATGAAAGCAGATACAATCATTCAGTGGCACCCATGAGTTTGGTGGGATGGATTCCCAACTCTTGGCAGCTAAGCACATTGTAATATTTTTTGAAAGAAGGTCTACTTAATAGTTGACAAGCTACATTTCAGCCTTCCTCTTCATGCATAAGTATGATTAGAACGGAGGGAGAATGGAAAGTGGAATAACAACAACATCCAAATGAATGATGATCCATGCATTCATGTTGTAGTAAATGTCCCAAATACTTCTCCAAATATTGTCAACTGTGTTACCTTATTGTTAAGCCCTCTGCACTTTGGAAAAGCCATCTCCTTCGGATTTTATTAATTTCGTTTTTAAATTCTGGTTTGTGATTTAAATTGACTTTCAATTTTATTAAAATATACTGTAGTAAGGTTCAAACACCTGTTACAGGTTATCTTAACAGTTCCTTATTCAGATTCATCATCCAATTGACAACCATTTAACTATAGCGTTGTTACCCAGAAGTGCTGAGATCTTCAACTCCTAACACTGCTGTCAGGGTTTATTCACAATGAAAGGCAAAGCCCCCTTCCTTGGGGCTTCTCAAAGTCCCATTATCTACTCTGCAAGCTTAGGGAAGTCTCTCTCATACAACAGCATTTTGCCACAGTGTCTTACAGTTTCTCTCATTCTAAAGGCTAGTAGTTTATTTCCACAGAGACAGTTGCACTTCTTACGATTTTTACAGCTATGTATTTATTTCAATGTAGATTGCAGCTTCTGCAGTATAAAATTAACATTCTCTTCCACTGAATACTAGGCCTTATCATATTCTCACTTTTATTAACAGCAGGAATGTAATCTCTTAAGAGCTGAAACAGGTGTAAAATGACCTAAAAACAAAGTTTTTTTCCCCTATTTTAAACTATGCCATAGGTCATATATCTATATAAAGGAATAAAAACAACCTCAAAACCCCCAAAAGCAAGGCACTCTTTTCTCTTGCTTTTCATTCTTTACAAGCATTTTTTTGCTGCTAGTAAAATTACATCACCACCTCAAATACTGTGTGCAGTTTTTGGCCCCTCACTACAGGAAAGACATTGAGGTGTTGGAATGGGTCCAGAGAAGGGCAGCAAAGCTGGTGAGAGGTCTGGAGAACAAGTCTTATGAGGAGCAGCTGAGGGAGCTGGGTGAGTTTAGCCTGGAGAAAAGGAGGCTGAGGGGAGACCTTATCGCTCTCTGCAACTGCCTGAAAGGAGGCTGTAGAGAGGTGGGGCGCGGGCTCTTCTCCCAAGGAACAGGCAATAGGACAAGAGGAAATGGCCTCAAGTTGTGCCAGGGGAGGTTTAGATTGGATATTAGGAAAAATGTAATCACCAAAAGGGTTGTCAAACATTGGAGGAGGCTGCCCAGGGAAATAGTTGAGGCACCATCCCTGGAGATATTTAAAAGATGTGTAGATGTGGTGCTGAGGGACATGGTGTAGCAGTGGTTTTGTCAGAGTTAGGTTGATGGTTGGACTCAATCTGAAAGGTCCCTTCCAACTTAGACAATTCTATAATTCTATGAAGTAGGGGGGGGAAAAAAAAAAAAAAAAAAATCAATCTTGATCAAGGAAACCAAGAAACAGAACACTTTCCAGAGCAGAATCTGACCACAGGCAGACAGCAGTTAAAAGATAGCTAATTTAAAAAGTGGTAAAAGCTATTTTTTGTTTTCTGAAAGTTTAATATATAAGGTAATGATGAAACAAATTGTACAGCTAAGCGTGATTTAATTTATAAGCTTCAGTGTCTCATATGTGTCCTGGTATATGATTATAGGCAATATTTTGGTTAAGTGTCTAAGAATTCTAGCGGTATGAACAGGAGAATAAAGCTATCTTAAAAATGTTAAGTTAGTACTCAGCTCAATTATTTCTCCTAGTCCTGCAGATTTTATTTGTTCAACACACTTTTCACAAGCCAAATACACCCCTGTCAATCAATGTATTTTTTTTTTTTAAAGTCAATGCAACAACACTGAATCTAAAAGGCCATGCCTAAGTTGCAATTAGTTAATTATCCTCACTGATTAAATGATTATGTCATTACTGAGATTTACCCGAAACTAGACCAGGAAATAAACAGATGTGCTCATCAGAAGCAAAGTAAACAAAGTTTAAAGTTCTAAACCTTTTTTCTTCCCTCAACACAAATTTTTTTTTTTTCCATAATTGGAAGTCAGCAGTAAAAGTCCATTCCTGTTTGTGTACAAAAATAATGCCAACCACAAAAACACAAAAAATTATGGAAAATCATTTGCCCTGAGTTTAGTTCAGTACCAAGTTCATATTATAAGCATTTCCCCTTTTCAAATAATGGCTAGAGGGTACAGTTGGTAGGAAAGACAAGTAGAAACTAAGCACATGTAACAGAAGAAAACATGAAATTTGACTCTGAATAACTATAGCTTTGACAATGTCAGCTTAAAGTAATAAACTTCCCAGCGTACACAGGAACAAGAGAGGCATCTCACACAATCTGGTCTGTCATCAATACTTTAAAAATAATTTCAAACAGGGAAACAAGGCAGACGGTGAGAACATTAACACACACAATTACTATGCTACAGTTAGATTCACCTCAGAACTATCAGCCTTTCTCTATCTGAAACAAGTTCATTTTATCAAGTTCTTAAAACAAGCCATTTTTCTGTTTCCTTTCTCAAAATAATTAGTTTTTCTACAGCTGGCTGCATTTAGGTTTAGAACTTGTTTACACTTAGAGCTAAAGCTGGCATTTTCTGCTCCAATTAGGCAACAGATACATACTATTAGATGAGCTACTTCTTAAATTGCTTTCAGTTGTCACAGAGGCCAGCAGATTTTTCTGTGACAGCTAAGATGTTTGAGATGAAGAGAATGTATGTACATATGAACACTGGAAAAGGACGGAATCTGCCAACCAACAGGAAAAAAAAAAATAAAAAAATCACTACTAGGGGAACTGGAGGCTGAACTACAAGGCTGTTGCTATTACAACAGAAGTTACAGATATTACATGTAGAGTGCACTCAGTGTGAACACAGACAAGTTGTTTTGTTTGTGTTTTGGGGTGTGTGTGTGCATATCTGGTTGGGCACCATTTCTACTATAGCCACAGGAAGTTGGTGTCTTCAGTCACTCTACTCACTTCTGGATATATCTGTCTCATTTTCCCAGCATAATGCCACTGTAATATAGCATGTAATGAGCCAATTTTTAAACCCTCGAGAGAACATAATTATTATACAACAAAGTGTTGTCACACACTGTAATAATCTCCATTGCTCTGCAGTTTATTCACAATAGACACCTTTTAACAGTAATTAACTAGAACAAAGATGAATTGTTTAACAAGTCTCTAAAGCTGTTTACTGCATTAGGCACTGCTAGAGTTTCATTTCTCAAGCATATGCGTTTCGTCAATTTGATCAACTGAAAGCCAGGGCTGTCCATGAATATTTTTTAGACAAGTTTTGTCTTCTAGGCACTTCTGTCACAAACTGAAGTTTTCCATAATACAATGGCTGCAGCAAGACAGGATTAGGATGAGTCCAGGTGTCCCAGTGATGATTTCTTAAATGCAGTATACTGTCAGCATTAATAACTTCAATGGAAAAAGTAAGAAGGAGAAACACAGAAAAATAATCACACAGCTGTACTGAATTTTGACAGGAATTCCTTATACAGGATAAGAATGCTAGGGTATTACACAGTTGATATTCATTAAATAAAAATATGAATGTCTATGAATTAAGTTGCATTTTGTCTATTTATGTAGCATAATATGAATTCCTTTGTTTAAAAAACCTAAAACTTAGGAGTAATAGCAGCTTAGTATTTCTCTTCGCTACCTCTTACTTAAATAAATGAAGGAGACAAAAAAGATCAAATAGGTTGCCTCTGCAAGATCTGAGACTCTGCCTAGGCTCTCTGCATTTCAATTTCCTTTTTCAGAATTAGGGAAAACACAAAAACCGGAAATGGAACAGCATGCTTTGTACAGAAAAAATAATTACAGTACATTTCACTTGCATACAATTAGCCTTCTTCAGTAACTCTTAAATCTTAGATTTTATAAGGAAGATGCTAAACACCAATCAGTAAACAACCAATCCTTTAAAAAGTGCTTATAATTCTGAGCAAGAAAAAGGCCTGAGACTCAGGATGCCATTAAAAAAAGCCAATTCTACAATTAGCAAGTCTCTAGTCAGAAGCATGCACATCTACTTCGAATATATACTATAAAGGTATTAAAAATAATTAGTGAGGTTTTTAAGTATTGACAAAAGTAAAGAAATTGCAGAAGTGCAGATCTCAAGAGAAGCATTCTCCATTAAACTACTGCTTGTTGCAAGTAGATCCTGCCCTAAGAAGGGTCAGAAACAAACAAAACCAATCCTCAGAACAAGATTTAGTCAAAGGCCATATCCAAGTGAGTAATTCATACTTAGAAATGCTTTCTCAGTCTTTTGCCAGACACTTTTTTTTTTGCAGTACAGCAATTTATAATACTGCATTTGGAAGCACATTCACAAGCTTAGAGAAACAGAAATTAGGTCCTCTTATTTGTAGGAGCTTTCAGTTTTCCATTTGCTCTCTAATACTTTGCCTGCCAAGAAGGCTCAGGCTTATTACACCTATGTGTAACTTTTAAATGGGTTAAAGTAATAAAGCTGGTTATCTAGACCCTAGGTGATTTTATGTTGAAGCAAGAAAAAACTCTTTTCTTGCATCTTCTGAAATTAAGAACTATAGCTCTTGTAATGGAAGAAACAGGTTCCTCAAGGGGAGAAACGCTTAGACAGTCTTACCCAATTGTCCTGGGGAAGGGGGGAAACCCCTATTTTGGTTACATTCATTTTCTCACTGAGTATTTTGGTAGAATGGGGGGAAAATAATCAATCTGATTTAGGACAACTAGAACTCAAAGGGAAGATACATCTTAGTATGCCCTTGAACAGAAATTTTGGCCACAGGCAGGTGGTTGGGTTTCTTGGGATTTTTTTAAGTCACTTTAAAAAAAATAAAAAAAAAATCTCTTTTAAAGAGATAAGACATAAGCAACTACCCACCTTCTTTGGACTTCAGAAGAAGCGTGGCACCTCCATGTTTTCTCCATCCCTAACAGAACTACCACCTTCCTAAAGAAAATTCAAATACCATTTGGAAGAACACTCTGTAGTTAAAGGACAGTGTCCCTCAGGCTTTTCCTTCAATCTCCAGTTATTCTGGGTCACTGTAAGCTTTAGTTCCAGAACTATGTGGGAAGCTGTATGGGACAAGCCTTTCTGATACTAAATTATTAATCTTCCAAAATTAAATGAGAACCAGTCATTAACATGGGTCCTGATCTTCTATATATTTAAGCATCTCAAATTCAACTTGATGTCAGAAGAGGCATATAAATGCAGATATTTAAGCATATAAAAGTGTGATCTCTAAAGGTTATGGGCAGAAGTCCCTATTATGCTTCAAGATGCAGACATTTAAGGCAATGCTGCAAACTGCATTCCAAAAAAAAAAAAAAAGCATTAGCTTGTGCATACGGGTAATGGTATTTTTACAATTTGAAAATAACTGTTAAAGGCAAGTGGAACATTGTGGTGAGTTTTATAGTAAAAGCTGTTATTTAACCCTAGAACATACTTAGATTCTAAGTCAGCTTCTTTTAAAAGAAATACTCAATTTCTTATTGACACTAAATTAAGTTTTTCAGTAGATTATGTAGGACTGAAATAATCACTTTCAAACTAGGAAGAAGTTTGTGTCTACACAAAAAAAATCCCTCTCATTTTCCATCATTCATCTTAGACTACTGCTACTTAAATGATCAGCTGTTTCATAGTTATGCCCATAATCTTTGGTCTGCAAGAAAGAAGTTACTTAAAATAGTATATGATCAAAAAATTCAATCAATGCCTTTACGTTCTTACTTTTCCAAGGCCACATAGTTTATAGCTCCAGATCTTATAGCCTGTCATTCAGTATGTACTGTCAGTGTCCAATGCTATAAAATCACAACACGTAAATGACTATTCATGCCAGAGGTCCTTAAATTTAAATCACAGAGAAGAATGGTTAAGTTGTGTTGGTTTCACAGATAGGTAACCAATTTCTCTTTTTCCCTATGAGTTTATCACTGCAACCGTCTTCAAGGCATCTTTTTTTTCCAGTACACATTTGTAGAACCCTTTCTGTACTACCGTAGCATTTGCTCGCCTCCAACAGAAAACAAGCTCAGTTAGCTTGCTGTTAATTTCAAGTACAGCCTTGTCACTTTGCTGTTAAAATCCTAAATATGGAACTGTTTTTTTTGCTCCATGTTCCCTTTCCCATGAGCTATATCTTACCTGTATTAGGATTCTGGATCAAAAGCTTTTGTTTCATTAACCTGAATAACACTGTATTAGGAACCAGGTATAAACAATCAGAGGACGTATACAGGGTCAACTAAGTTCTTCCCCCTCACCTCCCACTTCAGTGGGAGTTTGGGCAGGCCCTAATTTATAAGGAATGGTATAGATTCACTACAAATGCAGGCATTTTTAGCTTAAGAAATTACTCCATATTCATGCTTATTTAGCACGACTTCATCATAGAGCCAATAAATAGCCTGTTACCTATTTCAAAAGTACAATTAGTTCCCAGTGCTATCAAAAATCATTTTATAGAATAAGCTTAGTGTTTTATCAGCCTTTTGAAAGTGTGCATCTCATTATCGACTGCACAAGAGAAGTACTAGAAGTACTGATCTAGAAAAACAAAATGGCAAAATGGATATCGAACAAATGGAACTGCAACAAGTTGAGACTTCCAGACAATTGTCTCTCACAGTAATGGGATGCAATACAGGACAACAGCCACACAATCCTCCAAAAGCAAATTCCACCACCGACACGTGTAAAAACCTATTACTAACCATTCTTGTTACAGACTGGGTGGGGCTTTTTTTTTTTTTTTAATTGAAACAAACAAACAAAAAACAACTAAAAAAACCTTAGTAGCAAAGATTTCTAGAGTAATGTATGTTGGAAAGGACATTTTAGAGGTCATTTGCCCAAATCCCATTAAAATTTGACCCAATTAGGTCACGTTTTCCGGTTTTCAGCTCCTCCAAAGATGGAGACACCAAAACTCTTTCTGGGCAGCCCATTCCCAGTGTTTGATCATCCCCAAGGTGGAGTTCCCTCCCTATCTAGCTGGAATTACTCTTGCCACAACTTGTTTGTTTTCCCTTCTCCTGTTGCTGAGCACCTCCAAAAAGTGCACGGCTCAGTCTTCTATACACCTTCTTCTCATTTGGTAGTTGAAGTAATGAGATTTCGTCTTCACCTTCTTTTCTTACGACTGAACAAACTCAGTTCTCCCGCTCTCCCCATCCATAACATCATCTGGCTCTCTGGCCATCACAGTGCCCTCCATTGGACTCACCCTCTTTGTCACTACCTTTCTTTTACTAAGGAGTCCACTGGTCACAACACGTCCAGTATGGACTCACAAACACTGCTCCAGTGTGGTCTCACAAAAGGAACGACTGCTTCCTTCAACGTGTTGGCTACATTGCTAATACAGCACAATATTTCATGAGCCGCCTTTGTGGGAAGGATGCAATGCTGACTTATGTTCAGCTGGGCATCCACCAGAACCCCTACGCCTTTTTCTGTGGACCTGCTCCCAGCCAGGTCGCTCTCAGCCTCTATTGCTGGTTATTCCATGTCGACTCCAGTATTAAACCCCACCAAGGTACACCACTAGCACATGGCCACCTATCCAACTTTGTACTGCTGGTCACCATCCTTTGTCCCTGGCAGTCCATCTATCTGACCATTCACTTACCCAGTTGATATCTCACCTTCTCAGCTATAAGAATACTACAGAAGACTATGTTGAAGGCCCTGCTAAAAAAAAAAAATGAAAGAACACGCACTGTGCCTTCCCTATCTACAAGTCAGTCATGTCGTCATAGAAGGCAACTGGGTTGCACAACCTGCCTTTGGTAAATCAAGACCTACTGTTTCCAGTTCCCTTTTTGTCCTTCACATGCTTGGAAAGAGCTTCCAGAAGGATTTACTCTGTAACATACTGACAGTCTTCCAGACCCTCCTTCTTGCCCTTCTTGAAAATGGGTATGATGTTTGCCTTTTCCAGTCACCAAGGAACACCCTAACTGCAATGACTTCTCAAAAAGGATAGAAGCCAACCTCAAAATGACATCAGCCAGCATCCCTGGACGCACACCATCTTGTCCCACTGACATGCAATTGCACAACTGGCTTAACTACTCCCCAGCTATCATCATCTACTGTGGGTAATGCTTCACTCCCATAAAAGTTATCATTAGCCTCGGGGGCCTGGGGCACATGAGGACAAATCCTACCAGAGAAAACGGGCACAAAAAAGGCACCAAGTAAATCAGCCTTTTCCTTATCTTCTATCGCTAGTCCCTTTCCCACTGAGCAGTGGGCCCACGTTTTCTTTAGCCTTCCAGCTGTCGCCCTCGCCCTTCTTGGTTCTTCCCACATCCCTCATGAGTTTCAACTCCAGCTGAACTTTGGCCTTCCTAACTCCACCCAACATACTCAGGCAACATCTCTGTATTTCTCTTGCGTAGCTAATATCTGCTTTCACCTTTTCCGTATTTCCTTTTTGTGTTGGGAGGGTCCAGAACTTAGTCTTAGAAGCTTAGCTACCTGAACTTACAGGCAGCTCTCTAATATCACACAGCTGTTGATCCAGATTGTTGTGAAGAAGGAGCTGCTTATGACAGACCTGTAAGAAACCACCTCAGCAGGGGCTCCCCTCGCATCACTCAGGGGCTGCTTTTAAGCAGCTCCCAGCCTGAACTAGACTGTAGCCATGCCTGTTGATGCACCCCCGACTCACAGACTTCACATACTGGCTTGACATCAGACCTGCCTTGTCACTATTGACTTGCCTGGTGTCACCGGACTGTCAGATGAATCTGGTTACTGTTACCAGACGTGCTCTGCCCTTTTTTTCAGATACTGTGGGACTGCTTCCACAGTGATTACACAGCTCCTGTGCCTGCCTTGTCCCAGCTACCCTTCCCTCACCTTCTCCTTGCTGCTCCCATCTGAACCTAGTCAGGCATCCTACCACACAGGATCAGTTTTCTGCAGGTCAAAATGAGCCATTCTTGTGCTTTGAGAAGGTTATTCTTGAAGATCAACCAGCTCTCCAGAGGTCCTTTGCAATTCAGACTAGTCTTCCACTCAATGCTACCAAGCAGATCCCTGAACAAACAGCCGTTCTTCTGTAGTACGGGGTTCTAATCTTACTACTCATTTTGCTCTCTTCTTTCAGGACTTTAGTCTCCTGTCCCCAGGCCACATCCACAATCAGTTCTTCCTTGTTCGTGAGTGACAGGTCTAGCTGAGCACCTTCTGTAGAGAAAGCTTTTTATACTTTTGGGAAACGTGCCTTCTTATTTCAAGTCAGTTTTATTTCAGCCTCTTTCAGTCATGGCAAAATTTGGTTTTACATGAGCTATAAGACAAAGCAATTCATACTACTGCTATACTTATGTACAGAGTCTTTTGCTCACAAGTAATACCACAGCTACCTCATTTTGCAACTCCATCTTTTGGCATAGCATCCACATTTTACAACCCATTTGAAAAAGGACTTTTACTTACCTGTCAAAATATTCATGTACCACTTTCATTCCATAAACCTATACAAAATAATGCTCTTTAGCAGGGTACTAACATAGTGCCTGAATTGATATTTGCCTTCTGTTGGGTTCATGTTCTCCACGGGTTTTCTGTTACAACATGAGGGCAGGAGGAAGTGCTGGATCATGTATTCACACCAATCTTGGGGTGTACCTCTAATAGCTGAGCAGAGTTGTACCAGTAAAAGTTATTTTCTCACTGTTCAACAGACATTACAGCAAAGACAGTTACAGCTTACACTGAAGTTTCATATTAGCTACTGCTAAATGCTGCATTCACGCATATACGCCAAGACTATTTCTTGGCTTTCGTGGGACTTAAGCGCTGACCTCAAGTGTTGTAGGTATTGAGTACCACTACTGCTTGTATTCAAATTTGTCTGTTGGTATCAACAGATGAAAAAAGTAGATACTACACTGTTCCCAAGTAAAGCAACTATATTTAACAGCACATTATCAGAAAAAGGACTATGCAGTCTCACCTTGCAATGATTCGCAGGGTGTATCAGTTGATGTGCTAGCATCTGCTGATGACGTCTGAACATTATCCAAGTTCTTTTCTTTGGATTTTGAGCCCAGATTTCTGAGAACCGCCTCCTCTTCTCTACTTGAAGTATGTGCAAGAGAAGATGATGGAGTTTCAGCATAGAGTCGTTTCAATACTTTCCTTATAAACACTGTGGAATAAGAAAACCTTTTTAAACAGAAAGAAACACAGTGTTTCAAACGCATTTTAAGACTTTAAAAAAAACAACAACTAATTGATACAAGATAGTTTCCCTCATATTCCATGCAAGTCTGTCTTCCGTAGTCCCTACCTCTCACAGGTACAGCTGAAAATAATATGTTAAAATCCTAAACTGGAGTCAGAAAAGCAGCTTTAGAACCCCAGAGTTCACTAGCAAGGTTACATTTAAAGCCTTCGATTTGACTACATTTTGGCAATAATTTAATACAGTACACTTACAGACTAAATACACATTAATGTTTTAAATTTCTTTTAAAACAAGTCTCTTCCTACACAAGTGTTATAATGCTGCTCAAAATGCAGGTCTGCTGGCACAGAGGCATTGCAATTGAATCACTCATTAAAATCAGTAAGCTACAACTGTTTAATCACATAGAAAAACTAGAAGTAGACAGCAGCAGAAACACATGGTAACCCAATTATTTCTACAGAATTAGCAGTATTCTTACACGCCTCTTCCTCTTATGCACCCCTTTCTGACGACACTGGCAATCTGCTACTAGTAACTCAAATGCAAGCATCATTTGATAAAAGAAAAGAAATATATGCAAATACCGTACTCATCAACAAAACTATCATCTTTGTATGGATGCATGCATATTTCAATCACTTGAAATTACACATTATATAAAAATATAAAATAATACTAAGAAATTTTTTATCTGTTGCAAAACAACATCCCCAGTTTCATGAATTCTACACAGTCAAGCAGATATTTCAGAATGGGAGCGAACAGAGAGATTTGGAGAAAAACATGTTATCTAAATTCCCATTTTAAATTTAATATATGGTGTATGGATACTATGCAAGCAACCTGGTACAGATTCTTAACAAAATAATTCTGCCAAGAGAAAACGACTTATGTTGTTATAAGAAGAATGGCTCATACTGCAGCGTAACAGAAGAACATACTACCATCACATAACTCTCCTCAATAAATTACTTTCCTTGACAACTGAAAAAAATAAATTCACCTTCATCAATATGGGAAATCCTTGAACGACCAGTCCTTGACAGACAAACTTTATCTTCACATGTACCTTGACGATATGCTTCAATTTTCATGTAAATGACTAACTATGAGAAGAATGTCTTGTTAGACTTTTTTTGAGCTCTTTGTAATTTATACATGATCACTAGGCTCTTTGCTTGTGCCCAATCTCTTGAATAATCAGTGTCCTTATGAAAGGCCTATCACAAGACGTAAGCCTGAAGGGATACTTGTGCAGAAAGCTTTGCTTATGAAGTACAAATTTTAGTTTTTCTACTCTCATCCATCCCTCAGTGACACGAAAAAAAAAATCTGTGATGAGCTGCCAGCAATGTCCCCATCAAGTAAGCACAATCCATTTTGCAAGTTATGGGTTAAGACAACTGTTCCCAGAAAGACATCAACAAGTGACTGTATTCTTACAAGGCTCCCTTGCCCACATATTCTACAGATAGAAAGACAAAATCCAGAATTACTCTCAGAGGACAAGTACAGAAAGTAGACAGAAATAAGCAGTGTAATAAGACAAAGTTAACTGCCCTTTGCAGATCTGACTCTAAAGCAAGTTATGCAAGAGGTTTATCCTGGAACCTTTCCCTGAGTACTGCTACTAACACTGCAGCATTTTAATGAACTCTGGTAGAGCCATTACTAAATGTCATGGTTTAAACCCGGTTGGCAGCTGAGCTCCACACAGCTGCTCGCTCACTCTCCTCCAGGTGGGATGGGAAATAGAATCGGAACAGTAAAAGTGAGAAAACTTGTGGGTTGAGATAAAGACAGTTTAATAGGTAAAGCAAAAGCTGCATGTGCAAACAAAGCAAAACAAGGAATTTGAATGAGGCAGGTGTTCAGCTGTCCCTAGGAAAGCGTCCTGGGCTCCATCATGCATAACGGTGACTTGGGAAGACAAACACCATCCGAAGGTCCACTTCCTCCTCCTTCCCCCAGCTTTATATACTGAACACCACATCATTGGTATAGAATATCCCTTTGGTCAGCTGGGGTCAGCTGTCCTGGCAGTGTCCCCTCCCAGTTCCTTGTGCATCCCCAGCCAACTCGCTGGTGGGGTGGTGTGAGAAACAGAGAAGGCCTTGGCGCTGTGCAAGCACTGCTCAGCAACAACCAAGACACTGGTGTGTTATCAACACTGTTTTCATCACAAATCCAAAAAACATAGCACCACAGGAGCTGTTATGAAGAAAATTAACTCTAGCACAGTCAAAACGAGTACGGAAAACTGACATTCAAGCATTTGTATTGAGAAAGCTATTCTTCCAAAGCAAATGATCATTGAGATACTGATGAATCTATATATGCAAATACATTTTCTCCAAATCTACTGAGGAGAGCCAACCTCCTCATAGCTACAGTGGATTTTATGCTCACCATC
>VYZM01002487.1:0-11628 GCA_013398915.1 Dromas ardeola | reverse complement strand
AAAAAAAAAGAGAGAGAGAGAGAGCGAGAGAGAGAAGATACCCTGTGATAGCCATGAGCATTGGCTTAACCACAGGAGGTTGGTCTTGCCTGATGCTACAGAGCAGCTTTTCTTCCGTATTCAAAACTCCCCTTAACCTGATGTCTTCGGCAGTATGCAGCATCAGAGATGAGTCCATCTGGTAAGAACTGTTCAAACCCTTAAAATAACTACCTCTTAATAGGAGATTAGCAATAAAGAAAAATCAAGGAAAAAATATCTGCTAGCAGAGACACATCTAACCTACCAGAGCTCCAAAATGGGATAAGACTTGCTCTCACCATACCCGTAGCATAGCCAAGTACCTGTGGTTATTTGTTGCTGTTGTTTTCCGGTCAACATAATTGATGGAGGATCTGTACAGATTCATGTTGTCTTTCAATAGACCAATCTGTGAACACTTTTCATAGCAGACTGATGTTGCAAAACAAGCATATACAACTTTGAAATGCGTTTTTAAAGAGACCTCAAGAAAAGACGAGGGAGACCACTGAACGATGAGGTATACACTATTTGGAGTGAGAACCAGTGAAAATTGCTATATTTACATACAGCATTAATGCATAAAGTACAAGTGAATTAATTTAATATATTGTAGTGGGCATGTTTTTGAGGACATTCTTGCAAATTGTATTCACATAATACAAAACCCAGTGTTCCAGTCTGGAAGAGAAAGAATAGTTTGAAGGGAATTATCTCTGGAACTGAGCCTGTAATCGAACAGGAAAGAAATGCGAACAGCAATAAGAAGCCAATTATAAGGATAAAAAGGGAAGCCTCGTTGCACAGACTGCTGCAAATATCTCTCTCCTCTTAGAACAAAGGAGTCTCCAGAACTAACAGATGAGAAACTGGAAGTGAGAGAGGAAAGCAGATAAGCCAAGAGGTTTAGGGTCCAGGAATGGCAGTGATGTGGATGCAGCTGAAAGCAACACAGAATGTTTGTTAGCATTAGCTCTGCATTGCTTTCAACTGTCCTTATCTGCTTACAAGATGTGGGACAGCAGACAGCAATTCATGAAGTTTTATAGAGCATAGACCAGGCAAGAATTAATGAAAGGAAGACTTCAGTTTACCCAATCCACAGTAAATCTTTAAAAACTACCACAGTAGTTTATCACGGCTCTATTTCTCTGAGGTATAATTACTCCCAACCTACTGAAGACTAAAAATGCTTTTTGAGTTCTATAAGGAATGTATTCTGCAATGTGAAGAAAAATTTCCCCATAGCTATACATTACTGAAGGAAAACATGGCTCTGAATACCTGATCTCACAGTGACCACCGGAGGAAGCTCTAAGCTTATAGGTTAGAGGAGCATGGCCCAGGGACCAACGTATTTTGGAGTTCTCTGTTATCACAGCAGACTTAATTGCCATTTTAATTGTAAGTAGCATGTGGAAAGATTTTTCCATTGCGCTTCTGTTTGGACTCTGGAGACACCAGCAAAAAGAACTGTGAAGAAGTGCTTGCCACATTGTGTATTCTTTCACTTCCAGAAATCTGACAGGACTTTAATACTACAATGGATAGATTCTTTATGCTGTGAAAAGTATAGCGTTGAAAACAAGGCACTGAAGGTGAGTGAAGGTGAGAGAAACATTAGACTTTTTATAATCATCAACTAAAGATGACTCTGTGTTCTGAATCTACCTGGATTTGCCAGATATCAGACTATGTGTGCACACATGTGGTGGTGGGGGAAAGAGTTGTGCATGCGACACCAGTTTTGTGGAACAGATTGAACACAGTTCAAGATTATACAAAGGAAACTTCACAATGTTAGAGATAAGCATTCAGCCCAAAGGAGGTACTGCACAGTAATACTAAGAACAGAAATACTTGGCCCAAATCCTAAAGATTTAAAGACAGCCTTCACTCTTTTGCTGTAGGGGAAGACCAGGCTACACTGACACTGCCTCTGTTAACAAGGTTATAAAGATTAAAGAGAGAAATTAAACCATACCGACTTTCCCCCCCACCAAGGGGTTGGGGTGGGGGGCTCCACATTTAGGGGGACAAGCAAACGTTCCTTTCTCACAGCATTATTAAGAGCCTACACCATTTTACAGTGAAGTACGTGGCTTCTGTGTACTGCTGTAGCTTCCATAAACACCGTGGTCTTGTGCCTGAAATTTAGAGAGCTGTAAACACAAGATGAAGAGAGCAACTGGTGCATTTCTGCAGTTAGAACTGAGTATTTTGGTTGGAAGGGATATACAACGATCATCTAGCCCAACTGCCTGCAAGTTTTCAGTATAAAACTTTAATTCTAATAGATCTGCAAATGTGAAAAGCTTACATACTTTAGTCTTGTCTTCTGAGTTTTCTATTTAGACTTCAAAAGTGTAACAAATTCGCTTTCCAGTTGAAAACATGCCACACTATCAAAATACCCAGGCTGCAATTGGAAGCACTGAATGTTCCTACTACGCAATGAGCTGAAGCAACACCAGAAGACATATCTTTCCAGGAATTCCTCAGTGACAAAAAGGAACCAGTATTTTCAGAAATGAGAACAAGTTGTAACAGGTACCAAACTAGTTCCATGGCTAATTCTTGACAACTCCTGTGTGGAAATAGTGAAGTATAAATACATCAGAAAGCTGAAAAAGCACCAGGTCTCTACAGTTTCATGTAACATAAACAAAGCAAGTATAACTCCAAGAAACAGAGTGCAGAGCACATGCTGGCTAGTAATACAAATTATGAACATCCAGGATCTTTCTACCACAATTTTGTGAGAAGAGTAAAAAGCCTCCTTCAAACAAATGCATTGTTTGGCATCTATGTATTAAATGAACACCACTAAGTTTCTTACGTACATAAGCAGACTACCCACAAATACACCTGTGCCAACACTGGAATAGCACCGCAGATTTATAAAGGCTCTCCTGGTATTGACAGCATCACTTAAAGACTGTAACAAAAGCATGCTGAATAACTAAACAAATAAAGTTCTGAACAACATCAGAAATGTTCCTGTCCAGCCATGTGTAGGAGGCAACAGTTTCCTCAAAAACATTTCTGTGGAGAATGTTTGCTGTGTACTTTTGGCTACTTGCCATATACACTGTAAGCACCCCCACCATGTGTCTCAATTGGTTGCCTTCTGCCTACTCAAATGCAACTTGGGCAGCAAGAATAAAATAAGCGGCATCAAGAGTGCTGCGAACATTAGAATTCTGTGAAGCTTGCAAGTTGCCCTACTTGGTCTCTCTCTCCTACAAACAGAAGAGTTTTCCAAAAAGGGAAGAGTCAGGAAATTCTTCTGAAACCATCCCATGTGTAAGATGTGTTAACATGCTATTTCTGCTAAAGCAGAAGAAAAGATAGTACAGCAGAACAGAAGAGTATGGAAAGAGCAGACAAAATGATAAACCACATGCAGAACATATGGACAAGGCTTCATTAAAATGTTCAGTTCATTTCTGTTAATGCAGAATTACTCTCTGATACTCAAAAAGATTTAAATCCTTGAAGTCTCTTATTATGTAAACATCACATCTCCTACGAAGGCCATGACACGACAGTTACTTTACAGAATGGTCATAAAAATCATAGTACTGTTAAGGTTGGAAGAGACCTCCGGACATCACCTAGTCTAATCCTAGTGCTCCGAGTAGGACCTCCGCAGCCAAAACCCCACAAGCAAAACAAAAAGGACACAGATGAAAGCTCAAAGACCCCAGAACCATTGCTAGAAATGGCAAAGACCAGAGGCATGGATTAAGTCAAGACACACACAGACACACATTCTAGTTCTAAGGGCAACGACTAGCTATTTAAACATTAACTTCAAAAATCTTTGAGTAGAGATCACTTAGCTGCAGAGAAGATTCCCAGACTTGGGATACCAGTTCAGCAACCACCAACCAGATTAAATTCTAAGAGGAAAGGGAGGAATTAACTAGACCAAAACATTCCATGGCAGCTCAACAGGGTATCATTTTCCCACTCCCCTTCATTTACATATGACTTTCCCATTTCCAAAAATGTACAAGCTGCACGGAGATATGAGGAAAAGAAGAAGAATGCAGTGACATGCTATTACATCCTGTATAGCCTGATGTTTCAGATCATCATAAGGGTGTATGTTATATTTAAGAAGGGATGCTCTTGTTCAAGTCAGGAAGAATAAAAGGAAAAAGTGTTATTTTCCTGCTACCAGCAAGGTCAGCTTTTCCAAGAGTGACATACTTCCATTTCACCATAGACAGAACACGTGCAAACCAAAGAAAGCACTGGGAATGGGAATAACAAAATTGATCGTTCCAAAGGGGGAAAAAAGAAGTGTGAAATATGCAGAAATCTACCTGTAGTCAAAGTACAGTTTTACGTATATAGGAATGGGAAGCCTCCAATTTTACAGTATTTTACTTAGTGTTCACAGTCTGCAAGCAGTCCTCATTCCGCAGGTGAAGCTATGGTAACAAGGTCTTACGAGAGTAGCTAAAGGACAAAACAGGATAAAAGTATGGACTGACAGATCTGCTGCTGAAAATTCAGGCTGAAGCTAACTATCTCTTGAAAGAGACACTTGTAGGGAAACACAGAAGCTAACATCTTACAAGATCTTGTGTTTGGTCAAAGAGGATGCCATTCTGCAGATCATCTACATCATCTTCAGTTTTCACACTTCAGACTTAACTGCATCTATCTATAAATTTATAGTTCTTGTTTCTGAACAGCACTGTTATTCTTGGAAATTATTTCTTACGGAAAATACCGAGTAATCTTTCAGCTCCAGATTTCAGGGTGGAATTCACTTGCACCTTAAGGCCAGAAAAAAGCACTAGGCTATCTTATCTGAATGACTGAAGAAGTAATTTTACACACCTACTCACACTGAGACCGACAACTTGTGTTTGAACACTTTTAATATATTTCAAAAGACTATGGAGGTCCTTCAAGAAGTGAAGGAATTAAATAGTTCACATTAGTTTTTTTCCAGTGCTTAATCACCTTTGGCATTAAAAACCACACACATCATGTTTGTTACTCACATTTGAAAAGCGCAGGTTGTTTGGTCTTGGTCCTTTTTCTGCCTCTCCTTACTATATTAAGTAATTCTATATTACACAGCAATTTGTTTCCTATGAAGATCTCCCTAAAGGTTAGAAACCTTGATTCTGAACAAGTCTTTTGGTCTGGAAGGCGCTGTCTCTCAGCCTCATATACCTTACTTTTAGCTATCTGTCTTTGTAAAGAAAGCAATTTTTTTGAACAAAGGCTGTTCACCCCATTTACCCCCTGAGCTATTACCATCTGGGTCAGCAGATGTCAAGAAGGGTGGGTTGCTTGTTTTTGTTTTTTTTGAACTACAAAACTCTGGAATTAAAACTGAGTAGGAACACCATGATGAAATGCTGATATCACAAACTAATTATTTTTAACTTGACTAGCTCCTTACACAATCTTTTAGTTCTACTAGCCTCAAAATGACAGCTTAAAGGGAAAAAATTGTACTGTTTTTGACAGAATGGCTACCGTAAGGTGTGAATGGTCCTCTTTCCCAGTTTTACAATGGATCTTATTGACATTCCATATAACATAGGTTGTTTTACTCTTAACTGCTGAAGCTATTATTACATATTTAGCAGGAAAAAGGAGAACCCACGTGTACTGTTTGGGAATCAAACAACAGAAGGATTTACTTGCATTCAAGGTCACATGAATTCTGTACCTGAACTACTAGACATCAGCTGTCTGCACCTCTGCAGCATCAGCTGTCTGCAGTGGTGCCCGGCAACAGGACAAGAGGTAATGGGTACAAACTTGAGCATAGGAAGTTCCATCTCAACATGAGGAGGAACTTCTTTACTTGGTGGTGGCAGAGCACTGGAACAGGCTGCCCAGAGAGGTGGTTGAGTCTCCATCTCTGGAGACATTCAAAACCCGCCTGGACGCCTTCCTGTGCAACCTGCTCTAAGGTGACCCTGCTCTGGCAGGGGGGTTGGACTAGATGATCTCCAGAGGTCCCTTCCAACCCTATGATTCTATGATCTCAGTATGGTTGTTAACAAAAACGACACAGGGAGCTGCACAAGCAGCTCAGATGCTGCTGTTTTAAATCTAGTAATACTAACTTCACGATGTCGAGATTCGTCTCAAGACCTCCGACATTATTCTCACTGAAACAGCATCTATTAGTGTTCTATGTCCCATTAGACATTAAAACCAGATGCTAATTCCCTATGTTTTACTCCTGTCTTATTCTTTATTACATTTCAAGAACAGCATAGTGTAAAAAAACCCTCCAGTTTTGTGCTCTAATACAGTAGTCCATAAAATGTGACTCCATTTGTTTTTTCACTTAGTACTAATTTTTTTACAATATATGGAAAGCTATTTTGTTATCTGAAACTCAGTAATATACCATTCTCCTGTCTTTGAGGCAACTTTTGAACAGGAGCAACTTATTTAAGTATATAGCACATGTCAGTAGGGTAGAAAGGAAGGAAAGGAAAAGAATATAGTGATTACATACCCCACATTTATGTATTCACCTAAATTAAGGAGTGAGTCACAATGGGAGAGCGATTCAGCACTCAAAGATTGACATGTGTGCATCTAGGCCAACACAGTTCACAGCAATTGCAGATACAAACCAGTAAGTTATTCACTAGGAAAAGCAGGCATTTGTTTTCTCTTCTTAACTTAGACGAAACGGATTCAGCTTCACCAAGCATGATCTCTGTGTCACACTACAGTTTCAAATCAGTAAGACTGGTGTTACATCTGTCAGCAAATTCTGCATGACTGTGTAGTTCAATAAGAATCTGACTAATAGATTGTGCCATCCTGTCTCAACAAAGGCTTTAGAGATCTCTCAGTAGACCACCTTAATTGCAGCCACAAGCTCCTAGCCATCTAATAAACTTGACATGACACAGACAATAAGAAGTCACATAACCAACACAACGAGACCATTAGGATTTTGTTTCAGCTGTTCATAAGAACCCTGTCTTCCTTGTAAGATGTGCACTCTTACTACAGCCCTGGGAAAACAGAGCATTTTCACCATTATTTCAATTTGTGCATGCTATCCATTTTTCTAAGCATCTTTCACAATACTTAACAACACATTTCTCATACTGCACCATTATCTTGATCTTACCTGGCACAATCAAACAGATGTCACTCAAAACATCTAAAGATATCTCAATCACGCTTAGTAAAGAAGCTCAACTTTCAGTAGCCAGAATTATTATTTATTAATAATAATATTCAGCAAAGTCGGTCCAACTGTAAACCATAGCTGTAAGAGTTCCCCCCCCCTCTTCTGAGACAGATGTAAGGGGGAAGGAAAAAAAAAAGGCTGTGCACCTATAACCTTACTGGTCACCAAGACCAGTCCCCTAACAGCACAGGTGTAAACTTTATACATTTCAGTAAGCTTAAACCTTACTTCAACCTCAAGAACTCTCATCTGGATGCAAACAGGATATTGCTTGAAGTGAACATCAAACTATACCACACGTGGGCTAAAGTTAAACGTTATGGTAGATGCATTTCCATGCTAACATGGAAAACGGACAAATAGTACTATAATGGCCTGAAGCACTGCCATAAGAATAGCTGAAAATAGTAAAAGAAGTCATTCAAAGTTCAGATTACTGAGAGAAAAAAAACTGGAAATTTTAAAGAGACAGCTTGCTTTTTGTTATTGCTGAGCAGTGCTTACACAGAGTCAGGGCCTGTTCTGCTCCCCACCCCACCCTTGAGTAGGCTGGGTGTCCACAAGAAGCTGTGAGGGTACACAGCCGGGACAGCTGACCCCAACTGACCTAAGGTATATTCCACACCATAGGATGTCATCCTCAGCAATAGAAAGCTGGGGGGAGAGGAAAGGGGGGTGACATTCAGTGCAATGGCGTTTGTCTTCCCAAGTCACCGTTACGCGTGATGGAGCCCTGCTTTCCCGGAGATGGCTGAACACATGCCTGTGACAGGAAGCAGTGAATTCATTCCTTGTCTTGCTTTGCTTGTGTGAACAGCTTTTGTTTTACTTATTAAAGTGTTTTTATCCCAATCCATGAGGTTTTTTTCCCACTTTTACCATTTCAATTCTCTCCCCCATTTAACTCCCTCCCTCACACTTGGGGGCTGCATGGTGCTTAGTTGCTGGCTGGGGTTAAACCACGACACAACCTTAACTTTTTATGGATCGCTCCAAGATAGCACATAGATTCCAGAAGTCTACTGATAAGAAGCTCAAAACATCAAACACTGATTGTTTAGAAAGGTGAAACAGCACCAAACCAACACACTAAAATGGCACACATCACCTCCTTCCACACTTACCGCTTTTACTAAATAACACAAGTACATACACCTGTTCCTAAAAACATCCTAGTATGTCTAAACAGAGTCCTATCTATCTCTGGTGGACCATCCTACCTCACTGCCAAGTAGGTAAGAATTGCTCCACAGTATAATTTCTACAAAGAAACCAAGCCAAAACCACCACCACCACCACCACCCCCCCCCAAAAAAAAAAAAAAAACAACCAACCCACTCCACCCACAAAAAACACAGAACCCTGAAAACCACATTATGTCAGGCTCTACATATTCAGCTATCTGTGAGAATGAACTACTCTCACAGATTTTCTAAATACAAAGCCATTGGATCTATCACTTCTGCCTCTTCTTTCATTACTGTGTTGGCCTTTCTCCTTGGCTAGATTTCTCATCAAGACACAAGGCTGAAGTCATCAATTAAAAGGGGCTGAAGATACCACCCCCACCATCCCTAAAAGGTTTTAATGGTAGAGTCAATTACACTTGCTCTAGTGCAACTTCTACATTTAACCGCACAAAAAAAAAATAATATTGTGATTTATTCAACTACAAGTCATATAAAATTTAGATCTTGGTAAGCTGTAATAAATCCTTGGTCACTGAAAGCAACATGCAATGTTAATTGCTTGGCGATGAGGGGGAGTAAGGCACTTCTCCCAGAGCAAAAGAAAATAGTCTCAGGCATCAAACTCAATTTCTGATTAATATTTCCCTTACTGATAAACATATATCGATGCAAGAAAAGACATTAATCCTAAAAAATGGGTTTTATCCTTTTTTTTTTTCCCAGAAGAACCCTCAGTGTTTTCCAAACATTATTCCAAAAATAATTATAATAAAAAAATAAAAACAAGACCTGTAAGAAGCAAGGTTGTTATTAAACAATTAGAAAAAAAATGGTGTGGTTTTTATGCAACAATTCTGATTCAATATCTGATATAGTCATTTAAAAAAACCCCAAACTAAGGAACTACAATCTCATTTCAATCTCTGCTACAAGTATGAGCTTCCTGCCCCAAACGCAAGTCATTTGAGCCATCACAAGGAGATGAAAATACCACTCCTCAATACAAAACTCTCACTGTTTAAAACCTTTTGTTACTGTATTATTGACGACTATCAACTGGCCACATTTGATTTTCAGTTTAAGGTCTCAAATATGTAGTCTCCTGTAGTACCACAAGTTCATCCTTTGTATGGCACAGTAACTTTTGTATCACTTCTTATTAGCAGTTAAGGTCAGTAATGTACACTACACCTACACCAGTATCTTAACTCGGTATACCCTTTAGCAGATGGAATGCCACCCTATAACCTTTTACAGTAGTATTAGCTTGGGGCTGCACAAACTTTCAAGAATAATGCTTACAGGTTTAAAGATGTAATTGATGATGTTTAACAGCTATGAATTATGAATCCAGCTGTCCCAGAGAGGATAATCACCCTGTCAGTAACACATATAATGACAACTGCTAGTACCTCTAGCCCTGTTACAAATCATTGGTACATGAGCAACTCAAAAAGACCCACAGAACTTTGCAGTTTCTCAGTAACACCTGCCCAACCCTTTCCTGGCAAAAGTGAAGTGCATTTCATTTACCTGCACTGCTGGATTACCGTCTTTCAGCTATTTAGATTCTCTTCATTGATAATTAGACGCATGGCCTACAAGCTGTTGACCATCACATTTATTCTGCGTTATGGCCCAATTCAATAAAAAAAAAAAATAAAAAGCTTCAGTATTCACTTGTAATGCAGACAAAAAGTCAGTCTTCAGCATCTTCGACCTACTCCTATACACAGGAGCAAAAGCAACCTTAAAGAGAAACATCTAATTCTTTTTTTTTTTTCATCTCTTTTCTGAGACAGCTGTCTTTTTAAATATATATAGTTTCATAGTTTATAGTTTTTTAGTATATAGTTTTATATAACAGAAAGTCAATAGTTTCCATATATGCTATTGGCTGCAGAGGCTGATCAGAGGAGGTTGCAAACTCTTCCAATTTTGTGATTTCATCCTGGGTGACCATGTGGCATCCCATCACCCTTTTATTCCTCGCTGTATTTTCTTCTCAATCTTAAGTCATCACTCCTTCGAGTGGCTGAAGAAAACTTAAGTGATTTCTAACTTTACACAGTAAAGACAGTCACCCAGCATGATCATTTTAGCTTTCTCTTCCACCCTACGGAAACAAACGGTTCTTTATTTGACCTTTGGTTTTAAAACAATTTGAGTGCCTTGGAATTTGTTTCCCCCACTCTCAGCTCCAGAGTCACGCGTTTATTTACAAGGGAATGAACTCACTCTTCCCAACTCCAACTTTCTCCCAGAAGACATCAATTTGCAATTCTCTGCCTTTCCTCAAAGAAAGTCACACTAGAAGCAAACCAGTTACTCCATTAACCTTCTCCATTTCTCACAATGAAGCTGCATCCAAAACACAGAGAATGCTACTCTGTTTTTACTCTTCCTTCAAAACTACCACTAGTTGCAGTCAGCCAGCAAATAGCTTAACCAATAACCCTCAGTGTTCAGTCTCCCTCTCACAGTGTTATCCTCGCATGAAGGATTAAAGTTTCAGGACGCTGGAACTGTTTGAAAACTCAAGCGCCAGCCACAAAGTCACTACAGTAGGCAAGCATTCAGTTCTCTCATGGCCCAGCCCTACTCAACCCCCCTTAAGAACAAGATATCACTTAAAAAACACCTGTATTTTTATTATTGCTTTCTTCCTGCGCAAGGCCATGTCTTATAAAACATATAGAGAAACCAAACGGACTGAAGTTATGCCCGAGGAAGGTTTTTTTTTTTTCCTTGGGAAGCACAGTACCACTGTTATTTCAGAACCGTGCTAACCCACTTCAAACAAGCCAAGCTGTGTGGCCACAAACAACGAGTACACATGCATATGTACACGGAGCGCTCATCTGAAAATACTTTATCATTAAAGAAGTAGTTTTATTCACACACAGAGCCAGGAATACACCGCAGGAACTCTCCCTGGAGCCAGAGGGACACAGGACCGGAGCTCCCAGAGGGGCTCGGACCGTGAGGCCGCGCCCCGGCTCCGGCCCGTCCCTCCCGCGGGCAGCCACCCCCGCTGCCAGGCTCCCCAGCCACCACGGGCTCCGCGCCGCCCTCACCGGCGGCGGAGGGACACGCGAGTCCGGCGGAGCGGACGTGAAGACGACGGAAGCGCGGTGCGCCCCGTCCGCAACGCGCCTCAGCTGAGGGCGGCCGCGCACGGGGCCGTTAACAGCCGCCCCCCTCCCCCCCCCGCGG
>VYZM01002486.1:11500-28896 GCA_013398915.1 Dromas ardeola | reverse complement strand
GACCATCCATCCAATTCCTTATCCACTGAGTCGTCCATCCTTCAAATCCATGTCTCTCCAATTTAGAGACAAGGATGACATGTGGGACAGTGTGAAATGCTTTGCACAAGTTCAGGCAGATGATGTCAGTTGCTCTTCCCTTACCCACCAAAGCTGTAACACCATTGTAGAAGGCCACCAAATTTGCCAGGCACAATTTCCCCTTAGTGAAGCCCTGCTGACTGTCACCGATCACCTCCTTATTTTCCATGTGCCTTAGCAGAGTTTCCAGGAGGATCTGCTCCATGACCTTGTCAGGCACAGAGGTGAGACTGACTGGCCTGTAGTTCCACAGGTCTCCCTTTTTTCCCCTTTTTAAAAATGGGGGTTATATTTCCCCTTTTCCAGTCAGCGGTAACCCCACTGGACTGCCACGACTTCTCAAATATGATGAAGAGTGGCTTAGCAACTTCATCTGCCAGCTCCCTCAGGACCCATGGATGAATCTCATCAGGTCCCATGGAGTCGTGCATCTTCAGGTTCCTTAGATGGTCTCGAACCTGGAGTCATGCACCAAAAGCAAGGACCAGAGTTCTGCACACCAGACTAGCAATGTGTCTGTCTTCACCAGTCTTGGATGGATTTTCAAGATATGACTAACGTAAACTAACAGCAAACTCCTGCCAGTCTGATGTGAAAATACCTTCAACAGTCATCATTAAATCTACTGTTACATGCACAGCATCACCCTCCACCCACTGGAACTACCAGCTTTCCAAGTCAAATTCATTGCACAGAGAAAAATCTAGCTGCCCAATTTCCAAGATGGGCCAGCAAGGAACTGCCATGGGGGACACTGGGAATGAGCAATGTATTACATTCATGCCCAGACCTAAGCACTTGATATGAATACTGGGTTTAGAAAAATAATCAACCAAATTTCTGAAAGAATTTGATATAAATGGGACAGGCAGGTAAGATTAAAATAGATGGAAGAAATATTAACCTCATTTCAGCACGTAAACCAGCCAGGTTCTCCAACAGACAGATTGCCCTATACTGTTTGCTTTTCCAGCCCTCATCCTGAGGCCAGCCCCCATTCTCCATTGTCAGAAGCATAATTCACCTCTAAAGAGAGCTGCTGACAGGCAAATCTCAGATCATTCACTGTCAGTAATTCTGCCAGCCCCACTAACACATCCACTAAGTGCAGGTACCTATGATTATCCAACATTGGACCTCAACTGAGACTTTGAGGCTACATGTGCACACCCTAAAATCCAACTCAAAAGCTCAGACCCTGCAAAAAAAGGGAAGAGCAGATCAGACTCCTTGTTCCAACCAATAGCAGATGCTTAGAAACATTTATACCTCAATACAGGTTTCTTACCTCTGTCTGAGTTAAGCTGTTCTTGACTCTCCACAGGCCAAAGTGGCCTATGTTCTCCTGTAACGAAATGTATTTATTTTAGAAATGTATTAATGACCTGGAAAAAATAACTACACTCTGTAAAACAACTAAGGCCTGAAAGAAAACTTACTCCTTTACCTCTCCAGTGAAAGGCTGTACTGCCACAGAGAAAAAATTTACAAGCCTAGACCAAATTAAAGCAATAGTCTTATTTCCACACATTTGTGACGCTCTAGGTCTCTTACCCAAGCCGTGCACTGGACTGTTCTTCTGAGCAGCAATTCCTCTAACAAGTTTAGTTCTACCTGCACCAAAACAAATAGAGTATCTGGAGAAATTACGCAGAAATAGCATTTTGTGCCTTTGGAAACTAGCTGACAGCCTCCATCCATTCCACCAACCCCTCAAACCAAATAGAAAAAAAATTCACTGAGGACATGCAACTGAATACTTGACTTGGGAAAGAAGAAAGAGGGAAATATTGTTTTGGGACAAAGACAGTAAGCAACAGATCAACAAAATGGGCCTCCTGCAACAACAACAAATCAGAACACCTCTAGCCAAATGAATGCAGAGCTTATCAATTCATGATTCTGAGTCTTATACTTAAATCAGCAAATCACAACTTCTGTTTGATTATACCTGTGCATTGCTTACCCTACTGAGGTATAACAATTTTATTTTCTAGCATGGTCAAACCTTTGCTGTTTCAAGGGAAGTAGGTGAATTGTTTTGAGTCTAACTGATGGCCAGTTATGAGTAACATTCTTTGTGTATCGATACCAAGCATAGTGTTCTTCAACACCACCAACATGGACAAGGGGCGCAGAAGACTCCCTCAGAAAGTCTGCAGATGACATCAAACTGGGGAGAGTAGGGGATATGCTGGAGAGCAGGGCTGCCACTCAGAGAGACTTCAACAGCCTGGAGGAATGTGCTGGCAGAAAAGATGTGATGTTCAAAGGCAAACGTAAAGTCCTGCACCTCTTGAAATCATCTCATGGAGCAGTACACCTATCTCTGCCTGGCTAGAAAACAGCTCTGCAGAAAAGGACCTGGAAGCCCTGGTGGGTGAAGAGTTGAATATTAGTCAGCAGAAGCCTACCAAATACTGGGCTGTGTTAGCAGAAGCATAATCAGCACATCAACATAAATAATTCTTCCCCTCTATTCAGCATTTGTGACACAACATGTGGAGTACTATGTCTAGTTTTGGGCTCTCAAGTCACAAAAAAACATTGTCATTCTGAAGGTAGTTCAGCAAATTTCCACCAAGATGTTTAGGGAGCAGTAGCTGTGCAAGGAGGTGCTGAGAGAATCATGTTTGTTCAGCCTGAAGAAAAAGAAGGCTAAGGGGATGGCTAATTGCAGTCTACAACTAACTTATAGAGAAAACAAAGGAAAATCCTCTCAAAAGTACAGAACAAAGGACAGGAGGCAATGGCTGCAAGCTGCAAAAGGGAAATGCCTAACAGAAATAAGGAAAATATTCTTTCCCACATGGGTGACTCAGTGCTGGAACACATGCTGAAAGAGACTGGGGAAATTCCATCCTTGGAAATATTCAAAATTTGACTGGACAAGGCCTTGAGGAACTTCATCTAGCTTTGAAGTTGGTCCTGTTTTGAGCAGTAAGTTCAATGAAACCTCCAGAGATTCCTTCCCATCTAGTTTATTTCATAATTCCATGCTAACAGCAAGTAAATGGAGAATGATCATGAAAGCTTAAGTTTCACATGCAAAATACATATAAGCATGCTCTGATCAGAGCCTCCCTCCAGAATATCATCAATCAGTCCTTCCCAGATAGGAGATGCATCCCATGCTCTTTATCCTCCAATCACCCCTAAATGATGACCCCACTGAGAAACCAACAGGAATTTTCCATGCAAAGCACCCTTAGGATGAAGCAATGTATTCCTGGTTAGGACACTCTCAAACACAAAGAGAAGAGATGGTGTGCATCTCTTTTTGAAGCCAGAATACAATCTGACACATTAACCTAAAAAGGTGCCAGCAAGAGATACACAGTGATAGCCTACAACTACCATTTCCAAATAAACTGTCGGACTTACAAGAGATACTCATATTCAGTGTACGGATGAATCACAAAATAAATCTAGAACTCCAAGATGATGGCAATACAGGCTGACAGGAGGCACAGATGTCCCTATGTATCAGTTGAGCACACTGAGTTGTCAGATTAGACTCAGCGTAAGGTATTCAACAGACCCTGGTAAGAGTCTGTCCCAGCAATAAATCTGATCTTGAGAGTAGCTTTATGATGCTCTCAAAAGAGGCAGTGGAAGCACACTCAGGTAGCAATGGGAGAGGACACAGACAGTTGGTAAGTAGAAGCACACAGTAAACAAAACACACAGTCTGAAGTAGAAATCTGCAAGTACAAAACAGAGCATTGCCCAGTACACAGAGCCCAATGACTGAGTGCAGCGAAGTTCAGTATGTTATTTCCTTCAAATCTACTAGTCTTTGCCTAACTTGTACTTGTTTCTATTACTGTGTTTACAATACATACCACGGTCAGAAACTTGCACACGTTCTACAGAACCTTAAATCAGGATAATCTTGAAGCGTGTTAAGCTCAATTAGAACATGCTATACATACCTCTTCTGCATAGGAATACTAGTACTCCTACAACTAGAATTAAGAGAACAAAAGCTGCAATAAGGCCACCTCTGCTTCTTTTGTCATAGCTGTCTCCTTTAAAAAAATAAAAGAAATAATAATTGGTTAGTTGAAAAGCAACTATGTGATACACTACTTCAGTAGAAATACAACCCTGAGTGGGCTTTATAGCTATTTGTTTCTAAACAAGTAACCTCAAGAAATTAATGCACCAAAGCTAATAACCTTTGCTTAGGGCTTGTAAAACACTAAGCCAGCTCCAGGAAAGTTACGCAGTAAGCATCTTAGTTCAGTGAAGGCATATCACTGCTTGAAAGGTGATGGCTATTCCATTTTTCAGCCTATGAAAGGCCGAGCCAGATCTCAGCCAAATGAAATTTCAGCAAATGTCTTGCATTGAGTTTGCATGGCAAGGTTTTGGTAGCAGGGAGGCTGCAAGAGTGGCATCTTTGAGAAGATGACAGAAGCTGCCCTCATGTCAGACAGAGACAGTGCCAGCCAGCTCCAAAATGGACCTGCTGCTACCAAAAGGTGAGCCCATCAGTGACGGTGGTTGCGCCTCTGTGATAACATATTTAAGAAAGGGTAAAAACTGCTGCACGACAGCAACTGGAAGAGAGGAGTGAAAATATGTGAAACAATTCTGCAGACACCAAGGTCAGTGAAGAATGAGGGGGAGGAGGTGCTCCAGGCACCGAAGCAGAGATTCCCCTGCAGCCCATGGAGGTTAACGGTGGAGCAGATATCCACCTGCAGTCCATGGAGAACACCATGCTGCAGCAGTTCTTGAAGAACTACAGGCCATGGGAAGGACCCACGCTGGAGAAATTCATGGAGGACTGTCTCCCACAGGTGGGACTCCACGCTGGAGCATGGGAAGAGTGTGAGAAGTCTCCCCCATGAGGAGGAAGGAGCGGCAGAGACAACGTGTGAAGAATTTACGACAAGCTGCATTCCCTATCCCCCTGTGCCACTTGGAGGGAGCAGGTTGAGAAACCAGGAGTGAAGCTGAGTCCAGGAAGAAAGAGGGGCGGGGGAAGGTGTTTTAGATTTGTTCTTGTTTCTCATTATTCTACTCTGATTTTGATTGGAAATAAATTAAATTCATTTTCCTCAAGTCTGCTTTTCTCATGACAGTAATTGCCGAGTGATCTCCCAGTCCTTATCTCAACCCATGAGGCTTCTGTCTTATTTTCTCCCCCCTGTTGCATTGAGGAGGGGGAGTGATGGAGAGCTTGACAGGCACCTGGCAGCCAGCCAAGGTCAACTCACCACATCCCTCCCACACATAATTCCAGTGAAGAAGGAAGAATTCTATACTGGTAAGCCATGAAAATGACTTTTGCACAGAAGTGGGAAATTTTGTCAGTTACAGACTGCCTTACGCACCCTACAAACCAGATGGTTCCAAACATGTTCTCATTCTATGTTTAAAACAAAAAGGAGGCAAGCCTCAAGCTGACATGAAGCTCAGCTGAGACTGTCCCAAAGCAATAAGCAACAGCAGAAAACTCTCTTTTCTCCTTTTTATATCTATCTGTGAAGGATGCTCATTGAATCAATCACACGCCAGATGAGAAATTATTTTATCTAATGGCTGCTAGATGACTTATTTGAAATGACTGAATAGTTTCATTCCAGTTCATGGAAGGCAGTACAAAGAGCACAATAGTCATTAGCATTAATTACACAAGGCCAGAATGTTCAGAAGAGATCTAAGCGTGTCTCCTTCTTTATTATTACTCATTTCAAGACATAGCTGAAGGCTTTATTCTGTTGAGATCCATATAAAAAGTATCTTTCCAGGGGGATCAAGCTGTCAACCTCATACCTTTTAACAACCTTAAACATGCTTTTCGCACACGAATCACTTCTGATGCTTTTTACTCCTTAAATTTAACTTCCTGAGAAGTCAGTAGAAATCTTACAGTCAAAGCCCATGCTGCTTCCCAACCTAGCCCCTCAGACTTGCATATACAACCTGACCCATTCATTACCTTGTCTATCTGGAAAGCATTGAGTTAAAGAGATTTCAGAGCTCTCTTCCGTTTGAGAGAATTTAATGAAACATGTTGCTTTCTCGGAAGCATCAACATTCTTAGGGATGAAAACTTCCTGGGTCTGAGAAGTGACTTGTAAGCTACTGAACTTCCAAGCGTAATTCAGAGGCTTCTGGAAATCTGCTGTACATTTTAACACAAGGTCAGCACCACTGATGTTGCAACTTATTTCAGGTTCTGAAGGGGGAGCTAAAGGAGAGAAAACATTCTGTGTTACTTTGGTTATAAACTGCCTTGAATTTTAGCACAGGACAAGGTCTGGAGCAACAAAAGCAGCAGGAGAATGCACAGATAAAAGTGTACATGTAAGGTGTGTGTGTGCGTGCGCTCGCACCTTGTGCGTGAGAGAGAAATGCATTTCTAAGAGTGGCCCTATTTGTGGTTCTTCAGTGACTAGTTTGAGACTCCTCATGGTTCATCGTCAATAGGATTAATATACACACTGTCAAATATATTTCCCAAAGACTACTAGTAAAGCTGAGCAGATCAGCACAGGATGATGCAACAGATATTCAAGCATATATAATATGCCTGCAGCAGCATCTTTAGTAGATACATAATGCCTAGGATAACTTGGTCAGCTTGCTCAAAGAGTTTGGTTATCTACCTGAAAGTACACAGTGTGCCATCTGCACACACTCTAGAAGTCATTCCAAGGTGAGTAATGATGGGCACGCAAATGAGATGCCACCTTTGAAAATTTGTTTAAAGTGCCTAAGTAACTTAACAATACAGCTAAAGAACACCCGCCCTCTTTCTGTTTGTTCCCCTGACAAATAAACAATGCGCTTTCTAACCTTCTTCAAGTGAACAAAGTGGTGCAAATTCATTATGCAGTTCTTCCACTACTTACCTAACACAGCAAGTACGAAGGTTAAGTTATATTTTTTATTCACAGAATCCAAATATTCTAACACATATATGCCAGCATCATTGTTCTCCAAGTTAAATATAGCCAAGCACCCATTCTCCTCATTAAGCAAGCCTCTGTTACAGAGAGAAGTAAAATACGTTGTTTTGCTTTGCCCTTCCCATTCAGCCACTTTATCCTTGTTTTTTGTCCACATAATTTCCACTGGTTTTTGGTCTATTTTTACTGGAAAAGTAAAATTTTCTCCCACGATGCCAAACACGTCCTCACAGTGGATGTGTGCTACAGGGGAAAAAAAAAAGAAAAAAGTTACTTTAACAATTGTTTTACAAACTATTACTTGACTAATGCAGTATGCACTATGAGATACATTCAGATTTAGGTTAGAAGCACGTCACAATGTTGCAAAGTAAGGCTTGCCTCAATTAAGAATTACCCAAACTCAGCCTGTCTGCACAACCATGTGACAGGCTCTGCAAAGAGATCCCGTTTCCACATGTGAAATAGCATCCCAACCTTTGAGGTCTAGCAGAGTTGCAAGCAAGAAATGGGAGCAGAAACCTTAACTGCTATCAGTTTTGAATCAATAATATTCTGCTAAAAAATGCCTAAACATTGAATATAAATAAACAAACAACAACAGAAAATAAGAGGGATAAGAGATTTTCCCTAGTTTTTATTAAAAACAGCTACACGTGCAAAAAAATCTACGGATCTAACAGATGAGACAAAATTCTGCTGTGGGGAAGGGATACCATAAACCATTAGCAACTCTGTGTCCCTGCTTCAGTCTTCAGCAATCATCTCCTACTTCTGAATAACTTTGAATGGCTCTAAAAAAATCCCAAGACTACTGCCATGGCAGACATGTATGTGGACATAGACAAAAACATGTCAATACTGAGTTCAAGTTACACACGCATTAAGGACTTGATTCTGCTCCATGGTAGCTGGTAACTTTTTACTACTAAGTTGACGGAAGGGCATGATTAAGATATACATGAGGTCTCACATTAAGGCAAGATTCCCAATATGCACCATGGAAAACGTCCCTTTAAAAAGTAACTGTGCATGGTGAAAGATAAATATTTCAGAAGCCTACTCCTCAAGCCAACTGCTACCAAGTGACAGCTATGATTTTGGGTTTGTTTTCGTTTTGATTTTTTTTTTTTATTCCTAAATGGCATCAAGTCAAGAACCCACCAATCCCTGTATCATTCTGTGCTTCCCTTGCTTCTCATGTCATGACCATATGAAAACTTACTACTGTTCATAAATCAACGTGGATACTGCGCTTTATCACATCAAAACAATAAGTCACTTCCTTCACCGTATATGAGTCCAGAAAACAAACTATAGCCCACCTTGCTTCACATCCTATCTCCTTTCCATATGAAAGCAGTTGGGAGGTCAGCCAGGCCAGTCATTAAGATTAGGTTCCCCATCAGCAAAGAACAATGCTCACCAGCATACTGAGTTTCCTGCTCTTCTGCCTGGTGCCACACCATAGAAACAAAGACTTTCTCAGACAGGAGACTGAAAGCAAGCAATGGGAAACACACTTCTGTGCTTGGGTACAGAACTGCACACACAGAAGGTCTTCTCCATGCCTTACTTTTAATGGACTATCCAATTTCTTTGCAATTTATCCATGAAAGTACTCTTCTCATGCCACAACAATTTCTACTTCTTCTTGTCTGCACTTATGCTGTGACCTTTTTCAGGCACAGGAACTGGAAAAGGAAACATGCTCAAGACAGCTCAGCTATCTCTCCCACATCTTTTCAACACAACCCACCTGCCTATCTTTGTCTTCTATCCTGTTCAGACAGATTTAAACATCTCACTTGCTCTCACTGCTCCAATATGAGCATCTCTTTTCACCTATCTCATTTAAAAATTTCCAGAAAACAGAAGAACGCAGGAGCTCCAACATTTGTGTCTGTAGACCTTGTGGTCCAAGGCAGGGTGCTGGGCAAGACGAAACACTGTTTTGATTTGATGAAGGTTGCAGTCTTGTTGGAGACTTCATAAAGACAATTTTTAGGAGTGCGTTTTCCTCAAGAAGTCATCTCTCACTGCCTAGAGACCTATAGTATTCCTAGCATGCAGAAAAACTCCCTGCTCTACTCACTGTGAAATTCCACCTCTTAGTAACTTTGGCTCACAGACACAACCAAGCTGTGGTGGCTTAACATCAGCATGAATAAGCCAAGCCACACTGGCTGTTGACAAGAGCAAGGTAACATAACTCTCTCTGGGAGGAAAGCAGCCATTTGCTGAGGAGTCAGAACATGAGCAAGGACAGCCACCACTGCTCTGCCAACCACTAATAACTTCCTAAGCCTGGATGTTGATGCATGTAAACTCTCCACATCTTTGCTCTCTTTAAGTCGTAAGAGATAGACTGGAGTAATGAGGGTAAGATTGTTTCTTCTTTCTTCCAGAAATGAGACTGGAAGAAAGCAGAGCTAAAACCACATTTTCCCTCCACACTTTCTGCTTGGCTTGGGGAAGCGCTGTCTTCTTCAGCACACTCTCTTCTTGTTGGCTGGTGAAACAAAGACTTGGCAGCAAGGAACTGAAGAGTTCCTGCCCAAGGACACTCAGGACACCAAGGAGCAAGACAGGGAAAAGGTTATCCTTTACAGATAACCGTCATCTCCTGTCTAAAACCAGGGATTGGACACTTCTACTTCCCTGCTTCACTACTCCAGTGAAAACATGAAGAAACCTCCCACTCAACACTGTCAGCTTCCTTTTTTCAATGAAATTATACGTCATACAGAAATGTTGCGTAAGGTCTCTACCATGTATCTTTAAGCTTCTAAAGAATGCATGTGTCATCACACACTTTCTAAATTTCTAAGGAACCCTTCCTCCTCTTCTCTACTTCATTTTATATGGAGACAGATTTCACATTCCACTGCAGTTAACTTCTCTGCTGTGAGCAAAGGGGGAGAAGTAACAGCTAAACACTCTCATACACTCTTTTTGGAAGACTAGAAATAAGAACGATATTCCTCTGCTTTCTCACTCTCTCCTTACTGAACCCTATTATTCCAAGATAAAGTTCACACAACGAAGCAGTGCTGTGCTAAGGCCTCCAGTAGCCTCTACAGAAACTGTCAGACTACCTGCTCCTGTATCTCCTTCAATCCACTCCAAATTCCTTCTTATGCCATGTCTTTGTGTTCTACCCTTCCAAACAAATCACATAGTGAAAGTGTTACTGATAAAGAGAAGCTAACATTGTGCGATCAAATCCTCTTCTGCACACCCACCACCTCATCTCGTCTACATCATCTTCTGTTCCCGCTTCTCCAGCAGCCAGATACCTTTGCCCACACACTCTTCTCGTCCTATGCAGGACTCAGAGACACGGTCAAGTGTTCTGCCTACCAGACATCAGCTGAACTGCAACAACAGCATGGCTGCATGGATTTGGCCTGCAGCAAACAGCAAGCCACGAATCTTAGCCTGCTTTGCAGTACATTAAAACATTTCAGATTTTCTCACGTTTGACAACAACTCAGCTAATGCACGTAACCTGTAACTCCATGCTAACTGAATCATGTCTCTGAACGCAGAGCTTGGATTGCAACCTACACAAGACAAAGCACAGTCCTTCGCTCACAGTGTAACAGGTCACTCATACAACCTAGCATGCTATACTCAAGTTTTAATATTCACATGAATAATTCTGACTCTTTAAGGATTTAAGCAAGCTAAAGGTATCCACATGTTCTGTTCAGACTGGATAAGTGGAATTTAATATTCCATTTATCAGCAATAAATGCTTCATTACTATATTTGTATACCTGATTTGGTTTTCTTCACTACTTTTCTTGGAGCTGACGTAAGGCATAGTTATTCCGGAGAACTTCTGGAAGCTAATTCCCTTTTTATTTTTAATGCTATCATTATAATCTTTTCTGGTCTCAAGTACCTATTCAAAATGCACACCTGCTGAAACTGGGTGGCAAAGTCCTTAGAGATTAGCATATAGCAAGGAACTGTCTGCCTCAAGAGTTGGGCTTTTTAAATAGTGGATTTTTGTTCTATTTTTTGTAACTTCCCAACTACCCCTTTTTTTAGGCGTTTTTTTTTTATTTTTTAATTTTGAATTCCCCCAGCGACTGTAAGCAGCAGAGAGTTAGGTTTCTTCCTAACCCTCACAACCATCAGTTGCCAAGAACCCTGAAATAAAAGTTCAGTCCAGAAGGACTATCAGAATATTCACCCACAGTCCTCCTAATTCCCCCACAGGCCACAAACATGACCCGCTTCCCAAACTCTAGTAAGAAAGCACTTAGACCTGAGGTACAAAAGTACGGGCAAAAGCTACAGCCAGGAATGATAGAATGCAGACGACAGCAAGCTGTAGCAGTGTCCCAGGTCGTTGTAGAAGAAAATCAGATTCGGGCAGGAATGACTGCAAATCTGACATGTAACATCAAAAGCAGAGTTTTTCACTTGCTATGGCATGTGTTGCCACTCCTGGACAATACGGGGCTGTCTGCATCTACGGAGCTCTACGCATGAGCAAAGGCAGGACCTAAGGGTAGCACCCACCAACAAGCCTGGGTCCCTCCCCACCACAAAATCCATGCCTCCAGTTATATCCCTCAGCACAGGCCTAACAACAGGCAGCACCCCCGTGCAAAGGTTGCCCAGTCATTTTAAAGCTATGCTGCTGACCAAAAGTATGGGGATGACCTACCCATTCCTCCCTCTCCTTCGTTTTTGTCTGTGTGTTCCCGCAATTAAATAGTCATGCAGGAAGTACAATCTTCTGACAGTTAACTTGACACATAGCCCCCCACTCCAAACAAAAAAAACAGCAAAAAAACCCACAGAAGGATTGTTAATTCCCAGATGTGACTTGCTGTGGGAACATGAGCATTTGTGCATGGAATAGAGCAGAAACAAGCAAACCAGGGAAGAACATGAGTAAGACCGTCCCTTTGGCCAGCAGCACCGGCCTGGCTCAGAGTGCAGCGACCGCACCCACGCGCCAAGCTCAGATTTCTTAAAATAGCCAGCAGGAAACTATGAGGATTGAGCTGCACCTTAAATCCAACCTCTCCACCGAGGGCGCTTACCTCTCTCCACTCTGGGTTCACAGCTCTAAACTTTCCTAGCACAGAGGTAAGGCCTTCCAAAAAAGGCTGTCAGACAGAGACACTGTCTCTCTTTTCTCCAGTAACTCACTAGTCAAACCGCACGTTCAAGACATTTTCCTACATTAGAGAGATTAAATGCACAGTCAATTGAAGGAGAGCCTAAAGCCTTCTCACTAATGTCCTAACCAGACCCTCTTGGGCCCAAGCTGCATTATAATTCCCTCATGCACACTGGCACAGCCTTAAGAGGAGGAAGAGCAAGCACGCTCCACTGCGCAGCTCAGGGAAGCCTATGGCAGGGTTATCAAAGCCTTGTTATGTGACGCACAGAAGGACTAGGTGGATTCCAACTGAGCTTAGGTACAAGCAAGAGACAGAAAAGCTTGGCTATGACACGGGCTAGGCAATTCTGGATACTTCCAGGGAAAGAAGTTGAGGAATGGGGAAAACAGAGGACCACAACATTAGTTCCGCGGGAACAAAGGTGCCACCAGTCAGATACCAGCTGAATGACACCAGAATTGAGGGGAAGGTGCAACTCTCCAACAATTTTTGTAAGCTTAGTTTCAAAGATTTCTTTTCTTTTTTTACAATAGCCAGAATTTTCAGTTCCTCTGCCCTGTTCCCACTTACATTTCTCTTCTATTTGCAGAACCTTGCAGATCTCTCTAGCTCCCTCCACAAGCCTCTCCCCCTCCCCTTGTCCTCTGATTACATGCCCAGTCCTACTCTTCCTACTACTTGCTGTGGTCACTGCTACCATGCACTTGTGTACTAGATCTGCTTGGGATGGAGTTAATTTTCTTCATAGCAGCCCATATGGTGCTGTGTTTTAGATCTGTGACCAAAACAGTGTTGATAACATACCCATGTTTTAGCTATTACTGAACAGTGCCTGCACAGCATCAAGACCTTCTCTCCTCACTCTGCCCAACCCTAGAAGTAGGCTGGGGATAAGCAAGACATTAGGAGGGGACACAGCTATGACAGTTGATCCCAAATGATCAAAGAGATATTCCCTACCATATGTCATGGTCAGCAATAAAAATGAGGGTGAGGGTGTTTTTCCAAAATAGCCGTTGCTCAAAGAAGTCCACTGGTGGGAAGAAGTGATTGCTTTTGCATCACTTGGTTCCCCTCCCCGCCTTTATTTTCCCCCCTTCACTTACTGTCTTCATCTCAACCCATGAGTTTTCGTGCTTTAGCCCTCCTGATTCTCTACGCCATCCTGCTGAGGTGGGGGGAAGCAACTGGGTTGGGCTTCACAACTTGTTTCCAGATCTGTACCCACCTCTGACTCTCCTGTGAGGCAGGAGGATCTGGTCCATAGCAATGCACCTGAAATCCTGGTGTCTTTCCCTTTGAATTAAGGACAGAATCCGTCCAGTCCAATATTTTGCAGCTGAGATCTGTTTCTTCAAAGATCTGAAATAGAAGCTCTGAGCCCAGTGAGGTGCTCATCTCAACATGGATACTGATTGTGCAGCTCTGGCAAGTTTTCTTACGCATGAAAACTTTTGATATAAAAGCAACTCTGAGGAAATGCCTCTAAATAAACTTCATATTAGAAGTACCCACTGGGCAATATTTCCAAGTTGGAAAGGATACTCCTCTTTCAGAAAGTAAATGGATGAACTCTTATTTTTGTGGCACCTTCTTCACTTGTGTGTTTTCTTTTTGCCAAAGCATTGCCTTAGGTTAATTCTAGGTAAGTCTATTCATTTCATACCAAACAAACATCAACGAAAATATTCCATCTCTAGCAAGTCTGCCTGTTCATATGTTAGGAAAAAGGTATGTGTACAGTGTCACTAGGGCCACACTAAAGGTAGCAGAAAAAGCTTCACAAAGTTACTGGTATTTTAGCTAATGTAGCATCTCTGCCTTTTAAGTACTGTGGTACAGTGGCTAACACATCGGTCATCTTGCACTCGCACCTTTCTCGTACTTGGTTATGTTGCGCTCCATTAACAGCAAGGGGAAATTTCTGATATAACGGCCTAGATACACACAACATTATTAGCAAACTTCACCTACTCACAGCTCTCATCACCACCGTGGGTTAAGTAAGGAGTTTTCACTTCTGCTAAGCAAACCACATCCAGTTCGTCATGCCACTTCTTACCATCCGTCTATCACAAACTTGAATTCACCTCCATCATTCCTATCACTCGGATAGTAATGCTGTCTTACAACCCAAGAATTTTAGCTTTGTATAGGCCTTCTCAGTTCCGAGCCTCAGTTCCCAGAAATTACCTCTGAGCAGCATTATGACTTTGTTAATAATTATTCAGTCACAGTTATTCTGATCATTGGTTTAAGCCATCTTACTAAGAAAGACTATGGAAGTGCAAGACATTCTCTAAGAGGCAAAGAAAGACTTAGACCTGCCTTACAAGACTTGTTCTTACTTGCTGTTCTAGAGCAGGGAAACTTCATCTATTCTGCAGAAGTCTGAGTCCACTAACAGAGCAGTACTCCAGGGAATTCACCATATAGAGGAGGGGTTACTGCAGGACCACGGTTTCCAAATCTTTTGCTGTGAGAGGCACTATATGGGGCAACGGTGGGAAGAGAGCACATAAAATTATACTTTTATGTTCTGTAGTTATAGCATGACATGCTCTGCATATACAAACTTAGGATAACCTAATCACTTAACTCCAGCTTCAGAAGGGTTTATATAGCAGACTATTACTGCCCATACTTTGAGGCAACCTAGATTCAGCTAGTTCTCCTGTCAAGAACATAACCAACAAGGCTCTTCTTCAGGTCACACATAGGAGCAGGCTGCAATGTGAGAACTCCTCTTCTAAAAATCTTGTGCCCCATGCCCCGGACAATTGATTAGCTCAGCACAATTAAGCAAACACCTGAGCCCACTTGGGGCGGGGGTGCGTGTGGCCATCCCACTCTCCCTCCCTTCCACCTGCTTCTGTCCTCCTTTTTGCAGTCTCAGGGTCCTGCTCCTTTGACATGCTCCGTGGACTGAGAACACCGTTGCTTAACTTTATAGGGTTTTTTGACAAGTTACATTGCCAGTGAATGCCCAGGCCAACACATGGCAGTGTGAAGAGAGAGAGGGAAGGAGAGAACTGGGGATCCCCATTTTGGCAATGGTGAACTATTAAAGAGGATCACTGTGTCCTGTAGGATACTAATTTTTTTTGATATCTGGGCTTTGCTTAGGGACAGATCCTACTTGCATGTAAGCCTACCCTAAACTGCCAGAAAAAAAGCAGTTTAAATCCTCTGGCCACTTACTCCCAACATCCAGACACACTTCCATGCTATACCAGCACAGCTTTTATGTTGCTGTATGATCAATAAGACTGAGAAAATAATCTGTTTCAGTAACTTTTTTTCCTCAACCGAGTTAAAATTTCAGCCAGATCTTCTCTGCTGTTTTGTGTGTAAAGAATGGCACAAACGGATAACAGAAAGAGGAACTGTTCTTGTCCTGTGGCAATATCAGCTCAAATGTACTCCAAACTACAACCCATGTCTCTTCCAAACCCTATATCACCCAGACAACCTACAGCCACACCACCCTGAACACGGCCAATATGGTCTCATGAAACTGTAAACTCATAGGAGCACCATTAAGAAAAAAAAAAAGACAAATCAATATACACGATCAAATCTTTATTTTTTTGGCAAACACCTTTAACCACACTGTCAACCCTCAAGACCAAAGGAGTCTGTGCATGTAAGCCAGAGATGATCCTGCCTTTCTAAGGACTAAGACCATTAATCACATTAATCCAAGAAACTATCAGTAACACTTTCCACTCTGTGTTCATCCTGTAAATATCAATGGCAATTTTTTTTTTTCTTTTTGTTTTTAATATGATATAACAGCCAGAGCTCTGGAGGCAAGGATTTATCAAGAGTTTTTAAGCAGGGGGCAGAGGATTTTTTCTCCCCCCCCACCCCCCTTGTGAGAAATTCAGAACTTCGTCTGTTTACTTAGGAAGATTCAAAAGTAAGGTAACAGGACAACACAATCAGGTATCAGCTTCATACCGCTGATGACTGATTTTTCCACTTACACAATTTAAAACTATGTTTAACATTTCTATTAGCAACCTACCGAACTAACCACATTCTACAAGCAACCTGAGTTGTTGGAGTCCAGCTTTTTCCCCATTCATGCCAATACCTTGCAATGTAGTTCCCATGACATCTCTCATAGAGTGTAAAGACACAGGAAAAAACATTGAGCAATCCTGATATTTTTGAGATCAACAAAAAACTTAAAAAGGAACATACATTTCTGTGTGTAGAGACAGAAAGGAAGGAAACATTAAAACCAAAACAAAAACCAGCCCAAACCTGTTAAACTGTCCAATGGGAAAGAAATAAAAAGCCACATTATGGTAAGTTTGGTTTCTCTGTTGGTCACTCTGAGAAGAAGTCAGAAAGAAAACACGAGAGTTGCTAATAAATACCCTTCTGTCAGCCAATATGCTGACAGCCCATGCTCCATATTGTATATGGTAACTTCTGTTCTTAAGTGAACCAGGTTTTCTCCCCTCAGTTCATAAAACTCAATTCTTATAAAAGAAGTTGAATTGGGAAACAAAGCATTAAGGAACTCAGCAAAATATGCAAGAACTAGAAGGCAGTAATACTGCTTAAAAATGAGTTGATGCTCAGAACACTGAAAGAGTTCCCTGGATTTCAGGTAAGCCTCACTACAGATGCAGAATGCTTCTAGGTGCTCTAGTTCACTCGTCCAGCTTACCTCCCATACCCCCTCTGCTTTTGGGGTGAAGTCCTGACTCTGCTAAAGCCACTAGAAGTTTGGCTGCCATCTGCAGTGCACCAGAATGTCCCCAGCCATGTGTCTGGCACTGCAATCCTCCTGCTGGTGTGGTAGACAGCAATTTATTCACCTCATATAGGGAGGGTGCAAAGATCTCTCTGTGTGTTTCTTCAATAAACTGGGCCACAGATACTACACTGACTTTTCTTTCCACTCACATACAATCTCCAGGATCCCAAAACTGAACACAGTTTTGGCTTGACTTTCCAATGACTGAAGGAGCATGATCTTAGTAGGTCCAAAATCAAACTACTTCATAGCCTCAATGTGACCTTTACACTTTTATGAATTGTATTTGCAAGTCTGAGGTTTTATTAGACAGAAACCTGACATGCCAGCGCATTGTGAAAACAAGTAATCTTTACATGGTGAGTGGGGATTCTGAAGCCAAAGCTACATCTCAGCTTCTGTGCGCCACAGGTTCCCACAGAGGAATGAAGAAGCACGTCTTCAGGACCGATTATGCTATATGCT
>VYZM01002483.1:113377-158587 GCA_013398915.1 Dromas ardeola | reverse complement strand
TCATCAATACACTGGAGGAGCCTATGTACCTAACCCTTCTGTTCACACCTCTCACTTCCGCCTTCCGTCTCCTTCCCAAATAAACAAATTTTTGGTCCCTCCTCCCTCTTATCTTCAGCTGGAAATTAAGGTGTTCCTTCCCTCCAACTGTTCCGAAGCGAACGCCTACAAGATTTAGCATCTACAGTCAGTTTGGCAAAATGATAAGCTACTGTGAATAATTTATAATAAAAAGGTACTGGATTATTGCAGGTATGTGTAACACTACCTGTATTTCTCTTGTCACTGACACTACAATGCTCTTGACTTGGAAACCTAAGCCTCTGTGAAGTGATGGTTTATAACTGGTTTCTTTAAATGCTACAGCTGCATTTGTGTGGAACAAGAAACATTTCTGGATGTTCTCTAATTTCCTTTTGAATGCATTCAGTATGCGTGTTGCTTTCAAGGAGTAGGAGAAGAAACCATGTGCCAAAGAACTCAAGTTTATATTCCTTTATCCAACAGGACATTTGGGGCTGGTTCTATTCTCATGTCTCCTGCCCCAAATATAAAGTGAGGGGTGATGCTAGTTTTCCTTGAGCTTTATTTGGAATGTAAATAAGACCAAGATAGTGACTGACTATGCAGCTATTTTGTTGGGTAAGGGTTTGTAAATATTTTTGGTTTCTTAGTTACAGGGGAGTAGTCAGTCTTTCCTTTTCTTCTGAAAATACAGTCATCTTAATAAGCCTTCCTAAGACTGGAAATCAGTTCCCTTTTCTACATGGTGAGGGTCGACAATGACCACACACACTGATTTCCTAAAAGGTAATGCAGTGCCTAGTAAACCCTGTGGAAATTACAGGGAATGACAGTGGACGGTGTCTGAGTCAGATTCAAACAGACTTTCTTGGTCCAGTTTCAAGCTCTTCAGGTGCAATAGTGTTTTAAGAGAGAATGGAAGTGCAGCTTTCAGTGTCCTGGGACTGTCCCTCAGATATGTTTGCAGAAAGACAGTATGAAGAGCTTTGCTTCTCCTCCCCAGAGCATATCTATGTATTGGCCATTCGCTTCAGAATAACTGGCTGTTGAACAGGCTGCCATAATCGCAGGTTCCTTCTCAGCTGAGTAACTCAGAGTCTTCTGCTTTTGGGCTTCATGTTAAATGGGGCATGTTTGTCTCATTCTGATGCAGTTTTATGAAATCAGTTGATACCTGCCTGCATTCAGTATCCACAACAGCACACATTCCAGAAGCTTGGTTTTAAAGTGTGGAAGAGATGATGGGGTTAATACTAATCAATACACCATTGGTGTAGTTACAGAGCGTTTGTCGATCTTGGAAGCCTGCAGTTGTCATGTAAGCCTATGTAAGAACGAAGTGTTCCCTTCAACTGTGTATTGGAAGTATGTATTCTCATAGTGCATCACTGGGGTATCAAGTTATCTTTACTCTGGTAGCATTGCAAAAGGTCCTCATTTTTTCTTGGTAGTTGATGTTTCATCTCTTGCATCCATCTTAGTTGAAAGAAATTAAAGTTTGTATCAAGAACATTGTAAGGACTCCATCCTGATGATCCAGGCCTCTCTTTTACTGAGTATTTTGTGTATCAGTATAATCTGAGAGGTATGAAAATTGTGTGACAGACTTGATTGCAGGGAAAAGTACTGTGTCCAGAAAATAAGTAGCATCTCCACTACAGTATTTACGGGCAAACATGCAAATCATCCTTTTCTGTGTAAGAACAAGTTGTCTTTTAAAATGGTGCATTCTGCATTGCATTTACCTGCCAGCAGTCTCGTTTTGTGTTTCTCTGAATAATGTAGGAGATGGGCTCAACCACATTACTCTGGAGAACTAAAATGGAAGATCTAAGATATGCACATAATATATTCTAGGATTGAAGGTCTTCAGAGATCAACATATGCAAGCAAGGAAATGCTTGATCTTGCCTACTAGATACATTCTTAATTCCCATCTTAGAGTTCTTTTCTCTAACTTTTGTTCTTTATAGTTATGCATATGGTAACGTGGAACATAGACCTTGTGTGTTTTCACTGCCAGTGTTGACAAAGCAGTTTAGACTTGAGGACCTGCTCAGTGTATTGCTGAACTATAGTCTGCTCAGTCCATACCTCTAAAATTTATTAAGTATCAGCTAACAGCCTACTTCGTGCTCAAGGAAATGATCCCTCAGGGGACAGGAGCTTAGTTTTTTATCATTTTGATAGAATAGTGTTTTGGGCTGTTAGGAATCTGGTTTTGTGACATCTGTCAATGAAAAGGTCTACCCTCGTAGCTCTTCTGATGTACACTAGAAGAATGAAAGTGTTCCTTCCTGACAGGGTTTTTCTGCCCAAAGTTGTATGTGATTTACATTTGCAGGAAAATAAACTTTTTTCCCCCATCTCCTAAGGCTTGTTTACCTGTGATCAAACTATAGGCCTAGCAGGGCTGCCAGGTTCTGTATTGATAGATCCTTTGGTTAATCTCCTTGCTTATTTGCTTCGACTAGAAAAAAACAATGTGAATACCCAAGCTGTGCTAGTAACAGACAAGGCCTGTTAAGACTGTAGGAGAGGTTCTTCTCCCAAACCATCCATGACCATGGCAGATTAGATCAACAATCGGCCAATCTTTCTTAATGCTAATGAGGGGGTTTGTCAGGTATTTGTAGAGTGACTACTTGGCACTCCTGCCACTGTTGTGTCACAGCAGCTTCTGAGAATGATGAGACATTTAGTAGAACAGTACTGTGGTCATTATCCTTTTGCAAAGATTTTTGAGACCCAACTTGGGGTCAGGGGTGAAGAGATGGAGGATCTGAGGAGAGCTGCTTGGAGCCACCTTCAATATGTAAGTGCATATATCCAAGCACTCAGAGACATTACGTCTTGAACTACAGCTGTTAGTATTCACTGAATGTAGGTTTACCACCCACCTACCTTGCTGCTCTCCTAAGAAAGCCTTTTGTTAGCATAATTTAGAAGAGTTGTAAATCCTATGACATAGTCTTGCCTTCTCTGCCTGTATAAAAGGGGAAGGGTTGAGTCTACTCTCAAAGTACTGCTAAATGAAAAAGCTTAAATTGTTTTTGTCCTATAGATATATATACAATATTGACATTGGACTCAAAGGGCTGTGGTTATTGTCTAGCAACCATTCTTTCTCAGCATCCTTTCACAGTGTGTTTTCTTTGAGCTGCTAAGTATTTTTAAGTTAGCTAATTGGTAATATTTCTTCTCAAATAACTGATGTGTGTCAAGCTGCAATAATACAGGCTCACCTCATAAACAATAAGTATCCTGATGTTGTAAGGAAACTGTATTTTTTTGTTTTGTTTTTTGAGGGGGAACTGCAGCAAAAACTTTGAATTAATGACAATTTCATGGGATTATGCCAACCAGGAAAATGTGCCCCAGTTTGCTGAATTCTGTGATGATATATACCTACTGTAGTTGATTAAAAAAAAAAAAACAAAAACTTTTGTTGCATTACCCCACCCTTTTGACTTATAGTTAATGTTTTTAGAAAATTGCCACCAAGTGAGAAGGGTTCTTTAATTCTTATGTAGCTTCATTGATGGTTCCTGCCCTTTTCTTTGAAGGTAATGATCATGGCTGGCATTCTTCAGGGAAATGTTTGTACTCCACACATTCTTATCATCTCTTGTCCTTGCTTAGTAATTTAAATAATAGTGACTACCTGTCTCTGTGAAGTTCTGTGCTAAGGAATTAGAACCAAGGAGTTAGACGTGTTAAAATGTCTTGTTAAAATTGTCGTGTTTTTATTTTTGCCTTTGAAGCTAATATGATACAATAGTTTATTACAGCTCCTAGGTAGGATAAACTGAAGTCTTTAATCTCAGTTTTCCCATTTGATGTTACTGATGCTGTCTCTTCCTTTAAAAAAAAAAAACAAAACAAACAAACAAAAATACCAAAACAAACCACAAACACTTTCCCCCTCCCCCCCCAGTTCTTGACTCCTTCCTGGTTCGTTCTTTGTTTCAGAGAATATTTCATTCTGCAGGAGTAGTTACAATACCTAGTAAGAAATTGCAATTAACATTGTTTAAAGAAATCATTAAAAGAATGATGGACTTATTGTAGTGATATATCTGAATCAGGAATTGTGCCAGAATCCTTTTTATAATCTTTTGGTCATAATAAAGTTACTCCTTTATGATAGACTGCTGAAAGGGGGAAAGCGTCTTGAGCATATGCTGATGTTGTCACATTGATTCCTTTTAAGATGGACATCAGTATTGCTTTTCTCTTACTGTTGATTGTATGCAATGTTTTAAAGTTTCTTACTTATGAAGTTATTGAATCAGAAATATTAACCCTTTATTTGACTGCTTTCTTTCAGAGATGTGGTACTGGGTTTTCCTCTGGGCTCTCTTCTCCTCTCTCTTTGTCCATGGTGCTGTGGGAGTATTAATGTTTGTGATGCTGCAGAGGCATAGGCAGGGGAGGCTGATCTCTGTCATTGTGGTCAGCATTGGATTTCTGGGTTCTGTAACTGGAGCAATGATAACCAGTAAGTCTGTCTTTTGTTTTGTTGTGTTTTTTTTTTCCTTTCTTTCTTACTTTAAATCTAACTTCTAAAAAGAAAAAACACAAAAACCTTTTCCTTAGTGATTTGTTAATTGTTTATTAAGGATTTTGCCTTAGTTGTAGCTATCCTAATGATAATGACAGCTGAGTTGCTCTTCTATTGTGTAAAGATAAAACTACTATAAATTGTTAGAGGAGTGCAGAATACACCCTACTCTTTCATTTTGGAAATGTTGGGTACTAAGCTATTCAAAAGGTGTATGTTCAGCAGGTAATACCTTCTGGGGATCAGGAAGAACAGTCCTGTCCTACCATATTTGTTGCAGATTTTTTTTTTTGTCAAAATTTTCTGATCAAGATCACCTCTTAGTACCCTTAAAGCTGTGAACTTCTCTTGGAAATGAGATCCTGATTCCATTGGTGGCAAGGCTGAATTCCTGCACGTTTCCTTGAGCCTGCTGGAGATCTTTAAATTGCACCTGAATAGGATGTTGCTCTTTTAAAAGAAATAAAGTGCAATGTAGGTCGTGTTTTATAGCTAAGAAAATTTGTTTGTTTGGAGAAGTTGCACTTGTCTTATGGATTTGAAAGAACTTTCCAGTCTTGGCTTGGCCAGAATGTTACTTTCTAGTTTATTTGGGATAGGGAGGAAAGAGGGAGGAAGGCCGTTAGACTTCCCTCGCCCCACTCCCCAAAAAAACCCCAAAATTAAGCTATGCTGTTTTAGATAAAATGTTCTTTGGCAAGGGCATCTGTTAGAGTTTCTTATCGTGTTAGTCTAATGCCTACATTTCAATATATGTTTTAGACATTTTCTATTTCTTGATATTGCATCCACAGATAAGATGCTAACTATTATTCTGTTAAAGCAGCATGCTGAAATGTTCACAGAGTATAGTTAAAACCTATATGCTTCATTAAAATATTGCAGAAAGCAAGAGTATTTTATGCAGTAAAGTGCAGGAGTGTTACACCTGACCAAATATGGGACACAAGTGATGTTGCCAAGAACGTTTTTAGGAAATGCTGCTTAGCTGTTGTCATCTTGAGTTATTGGTATCAGATACTGGTTTTCTATGTTTCCTAAGAAATTCCATTATCTGTGTCAATACTGAAATACATGCCATAAGATTAGTAGGACACTTTATTCAGTCTTTGGCCTTATCATATCCAGCTATGTTTATCTAACTTAGAAATAGATTACAGTAGCTTTCCAAAGCAAATAGGAGCATGGTGAGTTTTCTGTCTGGGAGGGGAAAAGAAATAGTGAATATTATTTTCACAGCGAAGAAGCTTGTGCTTCATTGTCTGAAACAAGGCGGGTAAGGTTTCTGCCCAAGGATCTTCAGTATTGTTGACCAGATGGTCTAACTTGAAAGGCCTTTGAGGGTAAGGAACTGTAAATCTAGCAACCTTTTAAACTGTAGGCAAGCCTTGCTGCCTTTCATTCCCATTTTTCTGTGTACTGCCCAGATAGTCAGAATAGTGGTATCCCTCAGCTTTGCACATATTCATGGATGGTTTGTGACAGATTATTTCTTATTGCTACTGAAAGTCCTTCTTGCCTGTTGGTTTTCAAGGTTAAATAGAAATGCAAATTTAATGAAAAGTTTTGTTAGATTTTTCTCAAAAGGTTGTTTTAATTGCTGTATATTTCTCAGCCTACAATTTCCATCACTTAACAATAGATTAGTTCAGTATAACTGAACTATAACTTCTTGCTAAGGTGAGGTGGAACCAGCTGAGGGCCTTATGTTAAATGTTATGCTGATTTTTGTCCTATGATTAAAATGGCAGTGGCCCTCTGAGAAGATCAATCATGCATAAGCATTTGTGAAAAACAGAAGATAGGAAATGGGATGCTGGAATAGCCAAGCAGAGACTTTTACAGTATTCTGTGGTGGGGAAGGTACAGGTTCAGTGTTTCTCAAAATGAAAGTACTTTGTCTTTTATCTGTGCATAAAAAGAGGAGCAACACAGTTATATCTTTGGCATCCAATTTTACAGGTCAAAACATTAAACAAGTAAGCAGTACTGTGTTTATGTAAACTCACTAGAGAATTTCTCCAAGCTTAGACTATGGATTTCTTATGCAGTTCCCAAAGGTTTTGCACAGAGCATTGCAACTTGGATAGCCAAATACTTTTATTTTCAGGTATTTTTGTTTCTGGACAGCAGTGGGTTGTTTCATACTGAAAGAAATTCTGTGGGGACCTTCTGAAAACAAATTGCAGTGTCAAAATATTAAATAGAGGATTTTTAATAGCTATTGTGCTGCAAACTGGGATGCAATTTGAAGTCTTTAGCCATTTGGATATGCCTTGTCCACTGCTTATGGAATTGAAATAGCAAACCGACTTCAGTTTCCATTTTGTATTTACAGTTCTCTGCATTGTTTGTGTAGGTGAATAAATGCAGTATAGACTATTAAATAATACAAGCATAATTTCAAACTTTCTGGCCTTCTGGGATCTGTTTACTAGCATATAGAAAAGCAAGAAACCCCTCAGTTTCTAGGCTTTGGAAAATCATGGAACTTAATGGTAATTAAAAAAAGTATAAAAAAAATTACTAAATAGCAGTGAATACTGTCAAAACAAACAAAAGAACCCCCCAAAATAACAACAAACCAGAAAACCCAAGAATAGATAAGTGTCAGGCATCTTGAGGCAAGGATTTTAGCTGTATTTCATCCAGAAGGGTCTGTCCTGAGCACACTCCTTTTTGGTGACTTATTCTCATTTTCCTCATTGGCAGCATATTGTAGTATACTTTGGTTCTCTGCCAATTGTGCTGGGTTATGCATTACAGGCTGTATTGCACACTGTTATTTGATGAGTATAAATACATAATTATCAAACCCCAAATTTTTATGGTTTTATTATTGATATTTTCCAGAATATCTCAGTGTTTTCTCAAGAAGCCAAAAATTTCTGTTATTGATTATCTAATAGCATCAAATTATGGTATCCCAATTTGGCTGATTTGAATTCACTTTGGGAATTCAATCACCAAAATAACTTCAATGTCAGTACTGGGCTCAGTCTAAAGGATCTCTTTTGTGTTTTGACAGCAGATAGTCAAGGAACAAATGGCAAAGCTTATGCAAGGTAGCGGAGTGAAATACCATAAGGCTAGCCTTCTTGTGAGATATTTCTGACAAAATCTACTGTACAGAATATGTTGTTTTTTAAAGAACAACAATAAAAAACCCAAACAAACAACTCCAAACTTACTCACCTAACAGTCTGATTAATAGTGTTTGTATGGTCACAATTATTAGTGAATTCTACTCTTCCTAAATTTTTTGTGAAAATGAGGTGTTACTTTTCTAAGATATCAGATGATCCAGATACAGATTGTACTTTCAGAAGATCTGTTGGGACTCAGTGTATTTCTGTGTCATTAAGAGGGTTTTGATCACTTCAGCAGACTATTCCTGGTAGTGACTGTGCAAAAACAAGGACATTCCAAATTTTTTTAACTCTTTACTATTATTTGAAAAACTTTGGTGGCTTTTCAGTTTTCTTTGAGCCTGAAAAAGCTTCTGTGATATCTGAAAGCATTTAATTATGATTAGATATTATCTGAGACCATACATACTGAAGGCCTATAATTAAATTTTGGGGTTTGGTCTTCAGGAAAAATGAATTCATTCTGAAATAAAGGACAATAACCTTAATGTTTATTCTTTAGGCAAGGAAAGCAAGCACTGTATAGAAAATATCAGTTCAGATATTATTAAATAAAAGCTTCATTCTAAGTGAACTTTTGAGGTTCGGATTGAGTAAATTTTTTATGTATGAACACAGCTGTATACAAGCCTGTATTTCTTTTTTTTTTGAATGAATATTTTAGTATCCTTAAAAGGCTCAACGTTGTTTGAGCAGAAAATGTTATTCATCATTAACATATTATTTTTTTGACTGATTGATATGAAGACTTATCTTTTTCGTAGGCATTTGCTCCAAGATGTCACAGCTATACATTTGCTCTGTGACTCCTGTTCTTCAAACGCATGTGATAAATTCAGTATGTGAAAGACAGTAAAAAGGAGTTAGTAGCACCTGGCTCTTTTTAGAGTGCAATATTTTGTTTCTAGTTTATCCTGGCCATTTGATGTGATACTTTAAATGGGAATTTGCAGACAATTGTACAAGAAAAAGGTCCCTTAACTTTTAATGTGTTATAGCTCAAAATCTAATCATACTGGTTAGAAATTTCCTCTCGTACACATTCATGGATAACGGCAGTACTTTGACCTTTTTCATGTTTTGCTTGATTTGCTAAACAATTGTTAACAATTTAGTAGCCTAAGACAACACTAAACTGACACAATACAACCAGCTTATTCAACTGAAATATTAAATGAAGCTGATAATTGTGTGTTTACAGTTATTTTGTAGACACAAACAGTTTTACTGTTGTCTTCTCCCTGCCTACATAAGCAATATTAAGCCACACTTAGGACTTGGTCAATTTTTAGAGGATTTTTTTTTTGCTGCTTTTTCAAATTAGCAGAAGGCAAAAATGTAAAAAAAAATATTTGAAGATGCCTACAGCAAATGGCAAGATTCAGTTTTCTTAAATCAAACTGATGTTGGAAAAGTTAATCTGGTTCAGTTGGGTAAAATCATACCTGAAGGATTTGTGTAACTAGAAAAATACAAGCAAGGCTAATAATTCCATAATGCCATGAAGTAATACAGTGTTTGGTAATGTTCTATAAATAGTTGATGCATAAACACAGTAGAAAATTTGTCATGTATTTCAGCCTTGGGTTTTTTCTGTGATTTGATCATTGTTTTTCTTGTGATTCTTAGGTGCTGCAGTAGCTGGAATTTACAGAGTAGCAGGAAAGAATATGGCTCCCTTAGAAGCTCTTGTCTTTGGTGTTGGACAGACAGTACTGACATTAATTATCTCATTTTCAAGAATTCTTGCAACGCTTTGAGACTTATGTAGAAGGGGAAAAAAAAATGCACTAGCTTAAAGAAATCTTTAATCTGAAAAGAAGCTTCCTGTAAGTGGATTCATCAGCTTACAAACTTGAATTCTAGTGCAAGAAGAAGGAAGCTATGTGGAACCTGCACTCCAAATCTAGAGGTTCAGTCAAATGAACAGACTGTCCTCTAGTGTCTGAACTGTTGTACTTCTGCACTGCGCCTTATGTGCCTCAATCGCAGGCAAGGTGCAAATCCATGTGTGCGAAGTTGAGATAAAGCACCTTGAACTAGCTGTCAGTCACGGTAATGCTTGGTGATGGGATCATTGTTCTTAACAGTGTTGTAATAAAATGAAGGGACGCTCCTGAAAATTGCTGCATGTGCCAAACTTGGAGTTTAATTCTTTACGGTTGGTTGGGTAAGCTTTGAAATTGTAATTATAGAAGAATGCTGTGAACATACACAGTCTACTTGAATTCAGGACAAATAGCAAGATAACTGACTTCTGTATTAGCAGAATATCTTTGCTGAATATTCTTATTCAGCATCCACAGTAACTGTTAGGTGTGTTTTGAAGTATAGATGAACATTGATGGGGTTTAAGAACTACAACTTTAGCAACCCTGATGTAATTAGCATTATGTGTAGAATGGCTCATGGCAGTTTTCTGAAGCTCAGCACATCGTTTCTTCATGGGTTTAGCTTGTCGGAAAGCAGTAGTTTAAGGAGACTGTATGGGGGTTACTAAGTACAATGTGTTGCGTATGCACAAACAAATCTTAAATTGATGCTTTCCTTGAAATTATTTTGTCTTAAACAGAGATGGTTACCAGTCCATCTGAAAACCTCAGAAAGGCCACTTGTTGCACATAAACTCCCTGTATTTATTTAAGCGCTGGTAGGTCTCATAACCCTACATGTATTCTTTAAAGAACACACAAATATAACAGACTTTAAGAGAGTACACCTACAAGGAAAATAGAAAGGGGTAAAAAAAATGATGTACTGATTTTTCTACCAAACAAAAATCTTGTGTTTAATAAATAGTTAACTATACTCCAAAAGTTTGGAAGTGGGGCAGCATTAATGTATTTTCTACCCTTGTTTCTGAACACTTTGTGTCTTTGGAAAGATTAAGATACCTGGAACTTTCAAATACTTAGATTTCAGTAGTATGTTCTTTTCTAGTTTAAAAGGGACAATAGTGTTGTGCATGTGAAATGTCTTTAAGGTGAATGTTTTGGAGTGAATAGAAATTTCTAAGTTTAATTACTAATTATTTATGAAATGCAAAATTTAAAGGGCACAAAGTTCAGTGTGAGGAATAAGGGATCTTTTGCATCATTCCTCTAACTGAATGCTTTTCAGCAGTCAGCTTTTAATGCTGACGGGAAGAGTAAATTACTCAAAGGTTTTGCTATTAAGAGGACAGAAAGACTTTCAGAACTGTTGAAACCACGGGCACCTACTGCGCAAATAAAAGAATGTGGTTAAAATACAATTTGCAATCCAGCCGTATTGCTTAGTGCTTAAAAATACTATAATGAATTAACCGGTCTGCCTTCATTTTACTCCACAAACTGGTTTTTTGAAAGTGCTAAGGATGCTAATATTTTTTTTCTTTAAAAGTATTTAAGTCTTGTTTGGAAAATGCACAAAGTTATGGACTTTGCAGGGAACAAGGTAAAATACAGGTTCATAAACCTTTCAGTGTTATATTTTGGCTTTGAATTGCTTTAAACTGTGGCTGAATACATATATCCTCACTAGCTTGAATGTCAAATGTTCAAAAACTTATTTATTTTTCATGGTTTGGGCTTTTTGTCTTGTTTTTTACTTTCTGCTGATAATTTTTGGCATAACAATCATTGCACTTTAGTAGACAATGAAATTATTACATCTGTAAAAGGCAGTTTAAACTCCCCATTTTTTTAAATTATGAGAAAACTGGTTTCAGGTATTTAACTCAAATTGAATAATAAAATAATTGAATATATTTCTCCTTATGTGCCTTGTTTATGTATATTTTTAGGGGAGAGGATTTAAAAAAATAAATTACCATATCTTCATTCTTGTTCTATTTTTGATATTTCTAATTAATTTGGTTATTTGATATAAAGTCTTAGTCAATAGACATTAAAACATTTCTGTTTGACAACCTGGAACTGCTTGTGTGGATCAAAACCAACTGTTTCATGAAGCACTGTGTTCAGTAATTTAGATTGTCTCATGAGTTTATCTCACACTTAAACTTCCTCCCAGTTTCCAAATTTCCTTTATTTATTGTATGAGGCTATTAGGCTACCAATGATCAATGGCTTGCTGTCTTTCACTAAGTTAAACAATTAACAGACTAATGGTAACTTACAAAATGCATATACAAAATTTTCATTGATGACATCACTGTTTATTTTAATTGCAGTGCCAATGAAATTGTTGCCATTGTAACTTTCCTCCTTTGACGAGGAGGCATCTTTGCAGATGTAAAGTTACCTTCCTCCAATTAATTTTTATGAATAGGTCTTTGTAATCACTTTTAAAACATTGTTAGGTGCTTAGTTGTCTCTGCTTTATATGGCATTATCACCTGGCAGCAATGAATAGGCAGGCAATACAATGCCTAAGTGGCTTAACAGAGACAAAGGTATGTGTTTGATAGGAAATTGTTTTTAACTATTTCTTGTGAGGGATATATGAGGACAAATGGCTTGTGTATGAAGTATTCTTTGATCATAGCATGAACTTACTGCGTAACTCCAGCAATGAAAGGAAGTGTGAGGAAGTGTAAGTGGCCTTACGTCTGTGAACTTCAAAGTTTCGTTCCACATCCTTAGGAACAGCACTGTTAAACATAAGGTGCTCCAGTCAGAGTGCAATGTATGCATATATATATGTGTGTGTGTGTGGTGTATGTATATGTATGAGTGATGTTTTTGGGTGTGTTCTATACCTTACACACACTAACAATTGAAATAACTTGTCCAAGAAAAAGAAAATTACTTCAGATAACCTTTCCCCCCCATCCCCCCGCCCTTGCAATTAGACTACAGAGATGTTTTGTGTGTGAATGGCACTGAGGGTACTCTGGTTCCATTGGGACAATACAGTGTTGTGCAGATGTCCACACAGGATCTCTTAGCGCTATCTTCAAATAGCTCTGCCTGTCTGCATTGTCTCACTAGGCACATTCTGTGCATTGTTAATGGTTAATTTCTAGTAAAGAACAAATAATGCAACAATACAACTTAGTTTTGGGATTGTATTCCCAAGTAATTATTGTCTTTCATTTCATGGGTAATCCTGAGTTTATGAAACTAATGTGTACCATGACTAGCGATATAATTTGAAGTTTACTGTTGACACTTTTTGTAAAGAAATCAATAATTTAACCAGATTTGAACGTTCAACGGGGACCAAAGAGAGTAGTCCTGATCTTGTGTAATGTAGCTTTCTATTTTTGAAGTACGCTGTTTTTCTTACTCTATAGGAAATAGTATTCATCTTCAACATGTGGCATATTGATATTTATTTTGGTTATAATTTCTATTTCAATTCTGTTGGTGGGGAGGCATATATAATGTTATTTGAGTGGAAGCTGTTATGAAGCCTAAGTTCTAGTAACTATAAAAACTGATTTAATTGTTAATTTCTATTTTAATGTAGGTATTTCATGCAGTAAGCATATTCTAATAATGCCTTTCCTGCACTAAATTAGAATATTATATCATGAGCAAATCAAACTGCAGGGTTTTGTACATAGCCATTCAACATCACACATTTATAACTCCATGTAAGTGATTAATTTTCTTCTTCAGACACAATATTCCTAGGTGTAATGAGGTGTGGATGAATCAGTTAGGGAGGAAAAAAGTAGTATGTGACTAATAAGAGTTAGAAAAGCAATGGTTAACGTGATAATTTTTTCAGTTACTCTTCTGTTTCTGTAAATACGCTTTTTCATCATATGTGTACTTCAGTTAAGGAAAAATGTGGAGACTAGGTTGCAATTTTCATCCTAACAACCAATCTAATTCCAAGCAATTTCAGATAAAATGGAAATTCTGAATTTTGTTTATAAATTACAACGGAGTGCTACATCTATATAAGTACTAGAATGTAACTTTGAGTGCTACCAGAATTAAACATGCACCTGCATCAGCATGTTGACAGAATACCTTTTGAATGGCTCCTTTTTTTTTTTTAACCTCTAGATTGGGAGCAGCTCAAGGTGAAAAGACTGTTTAAATCCTCAGCTGTTGCTTTAGAAGAAATAAGTGTTCTTTGTGTACAGGTGAATTTAACACAGCTGAAAACACAGTATTGGGTTAAAAGTCAAATTTTTGGTCACACCTTGGTTATACCACCACAGCCTTTTAAGGTCAGTGGGAAAAATATTCTGTACTCTGTTACAGCAATGAAATCTTCAGCTGGGCTGCACTAGTTTGTGTACTTAGCTGCACATCCTTTGGTGAAAATGAAGTTGTCGTAGAAGGTAGACTTTAACTTGAGTACATACCATTTGATACCTTGTAAGTGAGAAAGATGGTGTCCTGACAGTATGCTGTTTCCCACGCTTGTGCCTAGAGTTATACTTGAAATCAGTTTCTGCATTAGGTTTAAATGTAATCACAAAGATATCTCGAAGTCTGCAAAGATATGTTACTGCTTAGGGTATTCTCCCAGTATAGGAGGTGTAAAAACAATTCTACTCTAAAGTAATGATCTAAGGAAGGATCTTCTTTCAGGAACACACTTTTCTTTTTCCAGTTCTAATTGTTCATCTTGTAGTTACTGAGTGCTTTAAGAAGTTACTGCATGAATACTAGTAGGATTTGTCAGCTGTTAAAGGGAATGGATGGTAGTCCTTCTGTGCTGCTTTTGTGAACTGAAAAAAAACCCCACCAACCTATAAGGCAAAGTAAATACTGAAGAGATATTTTTGATTAAAATAAATAATACTTGATTGGTATAAAGGACATTCCTTCCGATTTGAGACCTAACTTTTTAAGTTCAGTTATTTAATATCACCACTGTAAAAATCGGTTTCTGGATGATCCATCAATATAAGGTGTATTGATGAGGCCACCAGAGCTAAAAATCTGAAACCTCTTAAAATTACTTGGCTGGAGGTTTTTACTTGTTTGAAGTGTAGTTAACTTTTATACAGACATTGAAGCTTCGAAAGCCCTTAGTATTTTGGGGATTTAGAGAATAATCAGGTATTTATATAACTAAACTTTTGACTGTGGCAATATGTAGAACAGCATATAATTCTTCAGAACTGCTTACAGAAACCACTGAAGACAGATACTCGTTTTACAGTTAGAAAAAGGCTACGATGTTTGACATCTATATTGACAACTGTAAGAGTTGTGCTATAAGCTTTACAAATACAATCAGTGTTATAAGTATTTGGATTTGGCTGAGCAAATAAGGAGGAAAGGAAAAAGGGAATCTGAAAATCTTTAAGAAAGAAAAAGGCAAAAAGTATCCATTAGTGCACTGACAAAATTGTGCCCTTCCAGTTGTGCCCTTCAGCCATCAAGCAAGGCTGAAACAATAGATCGTACACAATGCAGCACAATATCTCTCCATAAAGTGTCTTGTGGATAGAATGCATTACACAAATTTGTTTTAGAAATAAATGTTCATATTTTCGCTTGGTGAAGTACCTGAGTTAAGGGATCACGACCTAGACATTGTTATGAAGCTCAAAGATAGCTCTCTCCCGTGATGGAGAAGAGTGATTTAACATGTTGTTGTTTTATACTTTGTACAGGACTATATTATGCTGCGAAAAAGGTCTTCATTTTGAGTTGGGGATGTACTGCATGTTCATGTCACAGTTTAGCTACAATTAAAAAAAAATAGTACTGTAATGGGTGATATTTAAGCTGTAAATACTGTATACTATTATCTTTCGATTTTTTTTTAAGCAACCTTTTTATTTCCCTATTTGTCTACAGTTCTCTATGTACATATAAAAAACCCACAACGTTTTGAGAAACTTTTGTAGTTAACTTTTGCATTTTAGTTGCAGTACTGATCTAAACACGTCCGTTTGGCTGTTTAGTTCTGTTTTCACTACATGCTTTCACGTTCTTGGAAAAGCAGCAATAACAGTTGGACAATTATTTAAAGTAAAACTTTTTTCTGCACAATTTCCACTTCCATGATTTAGAATGGAGGCACAGTGGACCACTTGTCCAATTGTAAGTTTTCAAGAGCCTTTAAGTAGTTTTTATCTTTTTTTCTGTGATAGGAAATGTTTCATAGTAGCTTATATACAGAATTTACAAGTCAAACATAATTTCTCATGCTCGTTTATTTGATTAAAAGTTTCTGTTAAAATGTTATCATAAACTTCCCATAGTTTATTGCATGTGCTTATAAATAAGTAGTCATAAAGCTATGCGTTGACCTCTGTATGAAATACTCTGATGATAAAAGTTTTACATTTTGTGAACCTGTTTGAAATGTACACATAAAATAAAGCTAAAATTAATACTTAAGTGATGCACTTTCTTCTAGACTGTAGTGGTGCGTTCCTGCAAGCATCTTATTTCTGCTTTATAGATTAAAAAAACCTCAATGGGATCTATGTTGGCACAAGACTAAAGTGTGTTGTGGGCGAGACTTTCATTTCTTCTCTTTTTTTTTTTTTCCACACAATATTTTAATACCTATGGCCTCTGTTTCTGATAGTTAAATTCTAGCATGTGGGAAAAAAATACCTGAGCAAATGAAACACATGTGGCTAGTTACAGCAGAAACTGAGGCACCTGCTTTTGTGGTTATAATAAAGATTTGTTTATGCAACTGGATATGCATAGTTTAGAAAACAAATTAGTTGCAGAAATGAAAACAGATTGATTTAGTTCATCAGATTAAGCCAGCTCACAGTGGAATATTGTTTGGGGAAAAATATGCTGGGTCAACATAATGTAAATTTTTTTTTAATCTGCTTTATTTTTTTGTTGACCTGCTGGGGTATGTAGATGCTGTTTATTCCTGTATTTGTCACGTGTTTTGTCTTTAAGGAAGTCTAACTCACCATGAGTGTATTGGTCATTACCTCTTGGAGATCCCATTTTGACAAAGTAAAATGTAAGCTTTGTATTGCCTATTTTAAATAAAAGGTACGGTTTTATTTGCTTTATATCTTATTAAATCGGTCTGAGAACATTCCCTAATAAATTTGTCTCTCTTCCATGCAGACTGAAAGTACTGCCTTTAGAGATGGCATCATAATAGCTAATTTTTCATGAGGAGCTTAAGGGACTTCAGAGAGTATAAAACCAGGTAGCTATATCTCGAAGTAGTGGTGGAATATTTTTTTTTCCATTGGGTGTGTTTGGGGATTTTTTTTTTTGGTTTGTTTTTTTTTAATTTGTAAGTTAAAGTTGCTTTCAAGATGAGCATTTATTGCAAGTGCTGGAGGCACAGGAAGGGAAATTAGTCTGGAGGAAAAGATTCAAAATATCTCAATCTTCTGATTATAAACTCTGGAGGAACCTGTGTAAGGTACGATGCAATACTGTGCAAAAGTGTAAGCTTTCGGAGTAACTGCCAAAAGCAAGTAGCTGCTTTAATTTTGCACCCTGCGTGGGCTAACTGCCTCTGCAGAACAGTGGGGTACCTTTGGGGTCCGCCTCTGAGCGCAGCAGGGCCACCTCACCGCCCCAGTGCTTCCTGGCTGCCTGCCCTGGACCGCTGCAGGAACATCTCTGGGAAAAACTGAGCTGTGTCCGCATCGGGAACGAGGAGGGGGACAGCAGGAGCCGGAAGTGCTAGAGCTGCTCCAAGGTAAGTCCATCCCTGCTTCCAGAATGGAGCCTTCTCTTTGGGAAGAATGATGGCCAAATGGCATTTCGAGTGTGCCAAAATGGCTCATTCAGAACTAGTTTGTGCATTTCTTTTCCTTCTTGGAAAAAGAGGATGTTTTTATTTTTAAGACATATTTTCTCCTGAAGAACAGACTTTTGTGCTTTCTGAGAAGCTTACTTTTGGGGAATGGTGTTAAGCCACTGCATCTTATATGTTGCTTCACAGAAAGGTTTTTGAATCTGTTTCACTTTTGACACGTAAGAGAAACAGTTTTCTTTTCAATATCAAAACTAATTAGCCTGGTGAAGTAGATGTTGCCAGAATAAAACTCCACATTAATATGTTTTATATATTATAAAATATATAACGTCTACATACATATATGTAGATATAAACCTATATGTATAATACAGAGTTTTATATGTATGTTCATGTTTAGTTGAACTCATACTGGCTATACTTGTGTAAATAATGGAGTTTTTTACCCTTTCTTTTAAAAATAATACCTGTTATTTTAAGTATTTCTAGGGTGCAGAAGTGTAGTGTAGGTGGAGCTTGTTCAACTGTAATATAGGATACGTGTTTAAATGAAGACCTGATTTTTATTTCGGATATGTTCCTTTTGTCCAAATTAATTATGGCATGTATCAGCCTAACTGTGTTGACAGATTATAGAACAGCACTGGTTACTGGCATTCCAGGCATGATAGATATTGGCAGTAGCAGGGTTTTTTTAAAATTGTTAAAAGCGGAATGAAAATATTGTTGTAGAATAGCAGCTTGAAATTTTGTCAGTAGAAGGGGAGCCAGAGTAATCAATTGAGCGTATAGCTTCCTATTTAACATGTAGTGTATTTCAATGCAACAGACAAAGCTATCCCGTTGCACAGGGCCTAACTATCAGCTGATGGTACCTTCGTACAGTGGTTGCATTTTACTTTAGAGCTGTCTAAACTGGCCCTGGTGCTATTAAAAAAAAAATTAAATGTTCTGCCTTAGAAAAGAATGTTTCTAATACCTTCACTATTTTTCAGTGCTGCAGCAGTTGCAGCTAATGCATGCCTCTCTATTTCAAAAGCTTATTGGGTGTAGCTTCTGCTCTTAGTACAATTCCATGTAGGATTTAGATGTTATTTGTTGTCCACTAATTATCCAGTATTAGCTGTTTGTTCATTTTTTGTTCAGCCACTACCTGGGTGAGGTGTGCAGCCCTGTTCCTAGGACTGGGTAACCTAGAGCTTTAGTTATAGCCTTTTTGGGGTAGGTCATGTGTTGGGCATGGTAGCACAACAAGGGAATAGTCAGAGACTAATGTAAGACAGCAGAAAACAGTCATCTAAAAACAGGATTACAAGATAATAACGCAGCATTGTTTGGCATGCTAAAATGATAGGGTTTAAATAATATATTTTAAAGCCATAATTAATCCCATTATCACAAAGCGAAGTAACTCGAGTGATTCGGGATAAAGTATAACAGTGTTTGAGAAGTTAATGACTGCTGGATGGTGACATGACAGGCCCATTGCACGTGCATGAAAATACCTTGGTAATGTAGATGGCTTGAGTGGCACAAGCTGTGGAATACCTTCAAACAAAAGTGTGGAACTTAGATGGATGGAGAAGCAGAGCGAGCGATGGGGTGGCCAAGGCAGGGTGCACTGGGTTATGGCAAAGATCTGCGTAGTGTTTGAGAGGGATGTAGCAAAGGAAGGTGCATTTCTCAGGGCTGGGGAAAAGCAGCACTCTAATAACAAGAGGGTAGATGGCATGAGCTTCATCTGAAAGGTTAGTTTTCAACTCGCTACCTGTAGGAGAGATTTCTTATTCTGAACATAAAAATGTAGATATCCACATCAAAGATCATGCCTCAAGTTCACCATTTTGAGCGATGGCAGTGCTGTACAGGGAGGGAAAATAAGTAGTGAGATACAAAAGAAAAGAATAAGGTATTCTGCTGGAAGAATTTAAGACAAATTCCAGGTTATCTTCATACTTCACCTGCCACTCCTTCACAGTCAAGTGCTGCATGAAGGCACGCATCCAGGGCTGTTGCCCTCATGTAGGAGGGATTCTTCTGCTTTCATAGAGTTCTTTGTCTTTATTCAGGGTCCCACCAGTGCGAAAAAACCTCCTGCCCCTGTTGAGTAATGCCAGAATAACTAATTTAAAAACTATTCAGGTTCAAATAATATTTAATTTACCAGTTACCTGAATTTTTAGTTTAGAGAATATTAGAACAGGTGCCTTGCCAAATTAATGTTCTACAAATTCAAGAAATTATTTTTTTTCTTGATTGCTTTAACAAAAAGACAAAAAGCCAACGAAGTATTAAGTACCTTACTGCACCAGATCATATGCTTTGATTTTTTTTTTTCTTTTCTTAATCCTGAAGGTATATATAATCCTTACATTAGAGGATTATTATTGTAGAAGGATTTGGATGGTTTGTTTCTCTGGCACAGTAGTTTGTCTGATATGTAAGTAAACCGCCTGCAAAGCAAGAGTTCTGTCACTAGGTGGTGATCTTGGCCCGTGCACGCTTGCTTTTCTGCCTGCCTTCTCTCTCCTTTTCCTCCCACACCTCCCTTTTAGATAATGACCAAAGCAATAATCCTCACCTTCTGTTCTGTTTTAATGCTGCTTCTGAATATTGTGCCTACAAATGTAAAAAGTCTTAACATTTAAAGGCTTACGGCAAACTGAAACAATTCATCCTCATCTTTTTCCTCTTAACTTTATCTTTGTGTCTAATGTCTGGTACTCAAGGTATTATTTATTATGGTAGCATTCTTAACATGAATACTTCTAAAAGTCAAAATAAAAACTACGGAAACAGATGAGAAAATGCAGAGCTGGAACACTTAAATTATTCTTTACCTGAATAGCAGAAAAAAATTGATTATTTTTTTTTAAGAAAGGAATAGAGCGATAGTGTATGGGTTTGGGAATCCAAGGAAAAAAATTTTTGCCTGGTGGCAGGTAGTAAGGAAACAGTAAAAGTGTGAGGGGGCAACAAACGGGAACAGAAGGGAATCTCTCCTTGAGGCGTTCCTTCTACTTGTTACAGTGGGTGCTTTCTTTGATAAACCTTCTTTCTTTCCATGTAGTGCAGCTCTAACTTGGCACCTTTTACAGACATGCAGTGACAAACAGGGAATTTTTCAGGAATTTACTAAACATGATTTTTTTTTTTCTTCTGTATTTTCTAATGCAAGTCAGGACTCAGACTTGCACAGCTGAACTTTAGACTCACCTCTGTTAGTGCCTGGCCATTGCATTAAAGCTTTCTATGATTCCATTGTGTGTTTTGGAAAATGAAGTCCTCTTTGGATTTCCAACTGGTTGGGTTCCTCTGCTCCTAAATATGAAACATGTTTCTGAAGCAGAGATTTTTGGAGGTATTAAAATGTGAACAAAGCTCAAAATGTAGTTCTTCAGGTTTGAGTATGTATCACTAGTCATCTTTCTGCACAAGAAAACATTGTGAACAAAAACAAAGTCTAGAAACTAAAAAGAAATTTTCAAGCTACAGCTCTGTTGACTCTTTCCTCCTACTGTTCTTGGAATATTTTTGTTTTAATAAACTCCCTTCTTGAGTCTTACGTACCCAAATTTACTAAGTTGGTGTCTTTGGCTAGATGCATCTACCAGAGTAACTGATGTACCAATGGGTTACTCGAAGTTTTCTTCTCCCTAATGCTAGGATGGGGAAATAAAATAGACCTACTCACACTTCAGCTTGTTACTGCATTCTATCATAGCAAAGAAACCCCTTTTTAATGTTATCTTACCTTTCTGTCATTCTGTAGGTAGCAATAGTGATTGTGTTATAGTAAACAGATTGTCCATTTGGTTGTGGGAGAAAAACCCAACACACACCAAAAAAACCAACCCAAAACCAAACAACAACATACTGTATGTGGTGTTGTGGGTTTTTTTATGTGAGTTAGACTTTTATATATCTCATTCCTCCCACCTCCAGAACTTTGAGATTCCTGTTTTAGATAGGAGATACTTGAGGAAGAAACACTTCAGTGCCAAGACAGTCTTGCATTTTAGTCTTTGCAAAGGACTTACCATTTGTTTGGGAGTCACAGTAATTTCTTTGCAGACAGAGAGGATTCTGGTCAACTAATGCCTTGACTGGCAGGTCTGAGGAAGATCAGCCTTATTAGGCAACCAGATCAGTCAAAATAACATTAAAATCTGTAAATTGAGAGAGAAATTTACTAGTTCCCACTGGAAGTAGAGCTATTTTGCAGGACCTTATCTCCTATGGGAAAGATTCCAGACTGTCCTGTAGTGAACTTCAACTCTACCAGCTGTTACAGTGGAGAAGGAAAGTGCCTGAAATTCCTGGTACAAGCATTAAAAAAAAAAAAAACCAAACAAAACCAAACCACATACTTTCACTTATGTGCCTAAACAGTCACATAATGGCAGTGACTGCATACACCCAGGGCCGAGCCACTCGTTTTCATATTTAAGATTTATGACTTCAAGGCTGACTCCACCTCCCAGAAGGCCTCTTAAAATTAGATATTTGAGCCATTCAGTTGGTGTGACTTGGACTTGGATGATCATCATTTTTCTGCCATATTTTCCAGCCTGGATGAGCCTTTTGGCAGATTGATTTCAGACAAACATGGTGATTTGAGGATGCAGTGTTGGGGAACATATATACATTTGAAAAAAACAAACAACAAAAAGGAGAACTCAGCCCTATTTAGGAGCAGAAAGATGAGTGTGAGGTGACTTAATGCAAAGGGGCTTTTTTCAAACTCTTTTTTTAATGTGGAATCCCAGTCTTTAATAAAGCTTTTTGCCACGATCACAATAGAAATAACAGCGCTTACATTGCCTTCTGTATCTGTCAATTTATATCTTGATTGAGAAGCATGCTAAGGTACAGTATTAACAAGCACAGCAGACAAGTTTGTTTGTGATGTTTTTATTTATTTTATAATAGCATATTATCCTGCAATGAAACAGGGGGGATGGAAGAACTTCAGCCTTTGGTGGTCGTTTGCATTGAAAGTTAACTGCTTTTTGGATCAGTAAGATAGTGACTCCTTTATGTTTAACTTTGTCAGCTTCTGAGTACCAATTTCAAGTAGGTCAATAATATAAAAAAGACTTCAGATTTCTGAATTTAAAAGGTGTGGAGTTTTTCTTGTGGTTTTTTTGGTTTGTTTGGGTTTTTTTCAACCAGGCTAAACAGTCTTTGGAGTGCTTCTGCTAACTGAAGTCATCCAACTAATTATTTCAACAGTGTAAAATCTGTTAAATTAAGTTATAAACATCTTTGCGACATCCTGTGGAAACTTCCAGTTGAAAAAGCAAATGGTGAGTCCCTGTTGTAAACTTTCAACAGTGCCAATAACAGTAATATTCTGCCCTTTGCCATAGGTCTGAGGGGTGAGTTTACTAGTTAGATTGCAATGTAATAGTTGAATGTTCTTGCCTTTGCTGAGGGGCCTCTGAGCATGTAGAATGTAGTGTGTGGATCATGTGTTTGAAAGGTACTTTAAATATACTGTAAGGGAGAGATTTATTACTCCAATAATTAAACAGAAAGAATAAAGCAAGTGCTTATTAAATGCCAGAGATTGCATGATGGGCCATTGTTCCTGCTGTCAAAATGCTAACTTAGAAGTGGTAGAAGATTCATTGAATAAGTTCAAACAGTTCCAATGTTGAACCTGAAACTTGTAGAGCTGTGAATTTTGAAGAAATAATGTCTTCCTTTAAAGCCAAAATAAACAAGCAAAGTCTAAATAGTCTGACCTGTTGCAAAACAAGTCTGTGCCTAAAGGTCAGGCTGCATTCTGGAAGTGCAGGAGAAATGAGTATGGATAGCCATCTTCTGAGACCAGAGAGTCCAGCATACCCCCTCTGAAAACCCATTACCCATCAGCACCATGATCAGTATGAAAATATGCAGCTATGGCTGATCAAGAGATTGTTGCCCCTGACTTTGGGTGGCCAGGGGATGATCTCCTTTAGTTGAAGTCTCAGTAGTAGCTAAACAATGAAACCTATCCAACTGTAAAAGTGTGCATTTGAGGCTTTAAAGGGTATATTTGCTGTTTGATCAAGTGGCTATTACAAATCTTAAACCAAACGTCTGCAAGGTACAGTGTAGTATGAGGCTTCTTCAGTCTTCTGCTGATCTTCCTCCAAGTGTTTGACACTGATCTCTCTTGGATCATAAAGGCTGAACCTATTAATTTCACCCTATACCTAAATTAGGGATTTAGGACAGAACATCTAATAGCCCCATGCCAAAAAGACCAGAAGCAGATGGTGCTGCACCTGTGTGAAAGTATTAGCGATTGTAACACTATCTGCCCGATTACTTCCTCTGAATAATAGATGGGTCATGACCAGGTTATATCAATTGATCTTTCCAGCTTCTCTTCTGTATTTGTCAGGAAATTTCCCTTTCCAGGCTTGGTTTCACAAACATGTAATTTAATAGGGGCAGGGTTGAATTGCTTGGCTTGTGTGGTTATACGAAAATAAAGCCTGAGAGCTCAAGACCGTAAGAGTATGGACAACTGGGGGGGGTGGTGGGGTGGGGATGGGGTGGAGGGCCATAACTTTTATTGCTAGACCATAGTGAAAAAGATCCCTGCAAACAGTGAACTCGGTGTTAGTTTTGGATCTCCACAGAGCTTGCATGCTCTGTACTTTTGTATAAACAGCCCAGGGAGTGATAGTGTGTCCTAAAAGACTGACCTAAGTTTTAGGTGTGAACAGCTTTAAGACTAGCTCGTTTCTCAATAGATGCCACTGTATTGCCTTCTCGTTCACAGGTTCTTGACGTGGATTTTGCAGCAGCACTCTTCTAAAAAGCTGTTACCTACCCACGCTTGTCCCTGTGCCTTTCTGGTTCCCCTGGCCTCCTGTCACTCACTGTTTACAGTGAGTATGAGATTAAGTAAAAATACGGGATGTAATTTTCTCATTCCTGTAGCCAGCTGAGGTATTCTGATACAAAGCAAAAATCCTCTAGGTATGCGCTGTCTCATACATACATATACTTACTAGGATAATGCAAGTTGGAGTGAAGGAGTAATTCCTGGTGTGTAGCAGTCCTGCAACACACACAATGCTATTCAATTGCTCTTAACAAGTTTTTAAGGGTTTCTAAATTTCAGCAGTCTGCCAGGTCATATTCTTGCTGTATGTTTTCTTGCACCTATGCTGAATATATGCCCCTTTTTCAATGAGGATAATTTTCTTTCAAATAGCTTTTAATTCCCACTGGAGGTCTCTCTCTGACTTCTCATTTTTTAATTAAGATGACACTGTTTTTAATGGTTTGATTTACGTTCTGATATGAAATTACAACTGCTTTTGCATGTCCCTGCATCATTCCCCCCATCTCTCATAGTTCCAATAGAGCTTGCCTCAAAATATCTAAAATTATTTGGTTCGAACTGCCTGGGATGGTTGATACTACAAATACGTTGTTATGCATAAGGACTGTCAAATATTCCTCTTCTCCAAGATCTGCTTTTGGCTGCATCTTATTGACGGGATTCCTTAAATGGGCTATGGAAGAGAGAGCTTTTCCTTCATGCAGCTTGAGACAGAAATTAAATACCTTTTAAAAATGAAATCTATGAAAAGTATGAATTAAAAGAAAAAACACTATCATACTAGGGGCAAGCAAAATTATTGTTTTGCTCCATACCCATGGGCATCTTTTTCCAGGTGCTTTAAGGACATGTAGTAGCTGTCTGACTGAATGCATTTCTGACTCCTTTTAGTTATGTAAGAGAAAAGTGATAATTGAGTTATGCCAGACAAAAAGACATCAGTACAGAGAATGTGGTTCTTGAGTTTTAGGAGCAAGGGGAATTGTAGGGGCATACCATAGTAAAATCTCCTGTCTTGGTACTCCTAGGAAAGGCAATCTGCTAGGGAGCAGTAGGGAAATTCACGCTGAAGATGCGCAAGATTTTTGCAAGGGTATTTGCTGGATATTGTTCACTTGCTTTTCTGCCATGAGGACTTTGTGTTGCAGCTAGAGTGGAGAAAGGTGTGGGGGGGAAGTATTGGTGTAGCCTCATCTTTTATTGTGAGGCCCGGGGTTATTTTAGAAAACAGCAATTCTAGGATAACAGCTTAAGTTAACAATATTCGTTAGCTAGATGAGCACTACCACAGCTTTAGTTAATGAATATACAGTGTTTTAAATTTACTTTTGAGTTGTGTATCCTAAAATCTCTGGTATGTTTTTCCTAACCCAAAAGACACTTGGAAAAAAAAAACAAACAAGCAACACCCCCTCTCTCCTCACCACCACCACCCCGAAAAAAAAAAAAAAAACCACAAATCAAAAAACCAACAAAAAGCCCCAGACACTCATGCCACTTCAAAACTTTTCAATGGTCCAGGATGTATCTTGAAATGTATTGATGACTTCATCCTTTGCAGATGACGGTCCATGTTGCAAATGCACCATAACAAGCTCTTAGTATGTTCTGAAGGATGACGTGTATTGAATGGGCTTTGGCAGTAGAACAATTTTCTTCCTGTAAGTGTTCATCATTTTTCCAGGGCAGTGGTATCATGAGAGAAGAGCTGAAGGGGTAGGGAAGGAGAATATGAAGAAGTCCTATTGCTATTTTCTGTGGCATATGTGATGTATGGGTACAGGGAGTGTTCCTTGTCTCAGTACTGAATAGTATTTGCAAGCCCTTCAGAAGGATTACTGTTATTTTAAGCGTGTTCTGATTTATTTTCGTAGAAGAACTTTGGATAGATGTTTCATGCCACTGACTTTTGTAAGTAGGCACTCTGTGTTTCGCTGAAGCAGCAGTAAAACCATACATTAGTAAATGCATTTCACCCGTAATTCTTTGTTGCTGCACGCATCAGGGGTGCATTGATCCAATGTCAAAAGAAAGGGTCAATTTAGTTTTAAACCCTTACTCTTGTGATAGCAGTTCAGGCTCTGATGAAGGATAAAACATACTACGTGCACTGGCTACAGAAACAAATTGCATATGGACAGGCGCAACCTCAAACACTCCAAAAAAGAGAGAGGCTTGCAAGGAAAGATGTGTTGGGCCTGGCTTCCTATGGATGTTTTCCATAATATGAAAATAAAATGAAAAAGCAATTAATTATGAAGTAAGAGGGCTCACATACACAGTTAGGTGGGAACGGTTAACCTAGATTATGTGTGGACAAATGTTGTTAAAACCGGCCTCTAAAATTGGTGTGTTAAAGGTCAGCGTGTGGAAGACTTAATTGATGGGTCCTATATGGTGCTGACAGAAATATCTACAGACCCAGATGACTTCCAAAAAGTGTTTGCTCACATTAATTACTGGCTAAAGCAGTGATGACAAAGTCCTAAAACTTTTCACTTTATTTTGCTCCTCCCATGATCACTAATATTTAAAGAATCCAGTTAAAAAGAAGCAGTAGGTGTTCAGCATCCTGCCTGCCTGTGCCTGCAGCGTGCTGGTGTGTTGCACACCCCTCCTCCCCTTCGCCTACATGAAGCAGCACCTTCTACTCCTCCAGAACTGACTTCTGCCATCAACAGTAGGATGCTATGTCGATATCCGGAGAGGGGAAAAAAAGCTCAATGCGTCCATTAAGATATGTTTTCTTATGGGCAAATGAACAACTGGTGAGAGGAAATGTCCTGTGGAAAAAGTTGCTGAGTGATGTAGGACGGTGAAAGGAAGCAAATGAGCACTTGGTGATTTAGAGAGAGAACGAGAAAGATGTTACAGGTCAGTCTGGCAGTGAGAAACAAGGTATGTCAAGCTAATTAGCTGTAGAAAAATTGGCATGTTTTAATTTCCTGAACAATCAGGATGAATAGAAATGTCTTCTGCTTTCTTTGGAAAGCATTTTTTAAAGCACATCATGTTAGGAAAAGAATTAAGGATCTGCAATAACAGAAATGGGAAGTCTAATAATCAGCTAATTAAACCTGGACAATAGATTGAGCCCTCATAAATAAGATCACTGTCTGTCTTTCGGTTGGCAAGGAATTAAATCAAACCTTTTGCAAAACATGTTTTGAATGAAGGATAATTCACTTCTATGTAGTGGCCACTTATTTTCTTAGAAAAAAAATATAATAAAAGTACTAGGGCGTTGATCTTGTAAGCTGAAAAGGGAAGTGTGAAATTTTGACAGTGAAATTTTGACAGAGTGCCAATGGTCCTTGGGGAAGCAGATCTCCAGGTGGTACAAATAATGAGAGCTTCATTATTCAGCTTCATTTTGTAGGAGGCTTTACAGAAGCTGTAGGTTGCCCCTGGGCTACCTAGATGCCTAGTCAAGTTGTTTCACAAATTGCATAAATGGCGAAAATCTTTAGCTGTGTGGTGAGGCTATGTGGGAAGGAAGCATTGCTTCTGTTTGTGATTGAATGGCTCACCCCCCTTTTTCATTCTCAAACCCCACAGCATCCCCGTGGCAACCTCATTATTACTCTCCTGGAAGTTAATCATTAAGTGTAAGTACGTATTTTTAACTTTCTTGAATGTGATCGGCTTTCTGTACTTGCAGGACTGCCAACTCTATCACTGTAAAGCAAGTGGAAAGAAGGGCGATGCAGGCGGCTTTCTGTGCCGTATCAGGGCTACTGGCCCTGCTTGGAGGCCCCTGTACTGGGCCTTTTCACTCTTAAATTAATCATTTCAGGTTAAGCTTTGCCAGAGCAAGTTGCTGGGATAGGTTTTGTTTTTCACCTTTGAACAATAACAAAACTGTTGCGCTACCAGGAAGGGCAGTGGCTGGGGTGGATAGGAAGGAAAGAATCATATAGGAAATAATTGTGTAGGAGGTTTTTGAGTATGAGGAAGTAGAAACCAAGAGTCAGGTCTATATCAGATTTGTGATGAATACATACGTTTGGTTATAGGCTGTATCTGCATAGAAAATTGATTGTTTGTTTGTTTGCAGGCTTTGCATCACCATTCTAATGTGCTGTTCTTTTCCCCAAACGTATTAATCTCTGCAGGTGAGGTTGAACTGGAAAATTAAATGTGAGCAACTCTGAATGCTGGGGAAAATTCAGGCTTCATACCCAGCCTAGGTTTCATACTCATCTCTGGTGTGTGTGAGACTCCGAGAGAAAGAATCACCTGGAGATTTGAACTTTGGTGGAAAACCAGCTGACGGCCTGGGAGTTGTGGAGCGGGCATGGGTTGGAGGGAAGGAGACTTGCACAGCTTGATTCTTGCACAGCTCAGGTACTCGCAAGGACTGTGTTTTCTCTAGTAACGGAAACAACAAAATGTCCTGACTTCCCAAACGATGTAGTCCTCTTCACTGTCTGTTGGATGGACAGCTTTTTCTATCTATCCTGAGTGGGCATACTACTGTGAACGGATGCTATTTGGGAGGAAGGGAAGGAACAGTCTGTGAGGGTGAATGACTGACATTACAGCTTTTCTTTATTTCTGTGGCTCTGTGTTCCTTCCAAAATGCAGATGGAGGGCAGAGGAGAAGGGGAAAGCTTTGTCAGTATGGGGATTACCAGTGAAGCAAAGGGCTGATTGTCTTAAATGCACTTCTGAAAACAGAAAGTAAAATTCATGGCAACCTTTGAGTTTTTCTTCAGGAGACAGTTACGCCGGCAAATTGCACTTGTTAAATAGCTTTTTAGCAGTTTCTCTGATCAGGTTGACACTTTCTATATTCTTAATTAGAAGCTGCTGGAGTGTTTGAGGATAATTTTCGGTCCTTGCAAGATGAGAATGACTATTAACTCGCTAATCTTTATTTAGTTTTTATAATAGGGTGGTCTGAACAGTGTCCTCCAAGGTCTGTGAGAGGAGGTCGTGCAATTGGCGTTGGAAATAGAGCACTGCATAAACAGCAATACTGACAGCTGGGCAAAAAGATGCCTTAAGAAATTAGTGCCAGAAATGGAAGTTATTTTACAGGACACGTACCTGTATTTGAACCTTGATGGTTTTCTGGTCATATGGCGTTACACCCTTGGACCCTTTTCTAGAAGGTCTCTTTATAGTTGTTTTCTGCTGTGAATGTGTGTTTCGTACTCAACTGTGCATAAATTCTGGATACCTTTGAGAAATAAGGAGGGAGTGCCTACCTTAGCCTTACTGAACAGATCTACTAGTTCTTGGGGGTCCCTGTGAAAGGCGTAGCCTCAATAGAGATAGCTCAGCTGCAGTCTTGGCAGCCTTCCCGGCACTTTCTTTTTTGGTATACAGCTTTCCTACCTGGAATAGAATAATTTGGGTGCTCTTTTACAGACTATATTTTTCTGCGCTTATTCTCTGCTTATTTTCTTTTTTTTTTTAAATTCAGCTACTCGTCCTCCAGCTTTAGGCCTTGTCATGAAGGCCTTTATCCTGCTGTTGAAGCGGTGTGTTGTGAGGTGCACCGTGATAGTCTGTGAGAAGTGATCTTTGATGATATCAAAGAATTCTTACAAAGCAACACCACAAAGATCTGTGTTGTTTGTACTGCTGTTGGCAGGAATACCTGGAACAAAGGAGCAAATGAGCTCTTGGGTGCTTCAGATCTGAAAGAGAAGCAGCAAACCTACCTCAAGGTTGAAAGCAGAGTGAGGTACTGAGCTTGATCTGATTCACAAAAGTGCAATGCGGCTGCGTTCTGGATTCTGGGGCACTCTTGATCTTTCCTTCCTCGGTTCTCAGAAGGATGCTGTGAGTTATGCTTCTCCTGTGAAATCTCAGGCATGGTGGAATTTTGTCTGTCACCTTAGCAAGGGTGCTATGTTCGGTCTCTCATTCCTTCCCTCCCGTCTCCCACAGCCTATGGGACTTGGCCAGTCAGCCAGCATCAATAATTAATAGTGAATAACAAATACTCGCTGCAGTTGTTTCATGATCTGTTTGTTAGTCACTGAACAATGGCAAATAATAGGAGGAGTAAGTATCTCAGGCTGTTTATGCTCAATTTACGAGCAGCAGTGAAGTGACGACTTCTCTATGCAAGTAGTGCAATGCCTAAATGAAAAGGGTAAGAAAGCCAATTTAAAGAGATGGGTTTGATTGTCCTAGCTGGTGGCTAACGCTACATTCAGACAAGTAGTTATTTCTAATATGCTATGGAATTGTGTTTACCACTTCCTGACTGTGGCATTTACTTTATTTTCAATATGTTATGGGTGCATATGCATATTTAATTTTTTAACCTGTTGAAGGTTAAAGATTCTTACAACTACTTTCTGCTGTGATTTACTCAGGGGTTTTCAGACGGACTAACCCTAAACCGTTCTGTTTTGTTTTCAGCAAATGGCAAGAAGTGACAAAACTTGCCAAATCTTTCCTTTTCCTTGAAAACGCTGATGTCTAAGGGAGCGCTGCTTTGCAAGGACTTTTGCAACCTTTGTTTTTGACTCCTCTGGAATGTGACACATTGTTATCGCAGTTGCCTAAGAAGGCTTTGGTTGCAGGTTTATCGTATACTCCAGGCTCATGAACTATTTCCCTGGGGACCACACTGCATTCTTGATTTGCATGGCGTCTCGTGGCCAGCCAGCGCCATTCAATTCCTGTCCTCTTGGCATCCTGTCTTAGAAAATGACCTTCTATTCTCCCTCAGTAACTCCAAGTTGCTATTGAAAAAGTGCCTGCTGTTCAGGAAGACCCACAGGGGTGTCTGGCAAGAGAAAACAGCATTTGAGTTTAGGAAGTTTCAGTGATGCATATGCACACACACAGGCAGTCATCTCAGGAAAAGCAGAGATGTTTATGTTCCTGTCTTTGAAATGATAAAGAATACAGAAAAATTCCAAATATGTACAGTATGAAACAGGTGCGGAGGAGCCCAGCGGCACACAAAGGGCAACGTGTAAAACCCCAGCTTCCAAAACACAGGCTGAACTTGCGCTTTGCAAAGTTCAAATTCGTAATTTATTTCCAATATACAGTTGGGTAGATGCCAAGGGGGAATTGGGGTGGTGATTTTTTTTTATTTTAGGCTTGTTTTTTTTAACTAATTCAGTTTTGAGACGAAGGGAAAAAAATAATCCCTTTTTTGGGAAATCATTGCCAAACTGTCAAGGCAGTTCTTGAATAGTAATACTGTAGACATTAAGACATTTGTAGGCTTGGCAGGATCCCTACAGAACAACATTTTTAATCCAATATGCACTTAATTATCTCAATTAAGGACACAAGTAAAGCTATGTTAAATTTTTGGGAGCAGGTGCCTACTGTCTCCTCTGCATAGAGTAATGACAGTCTAAAAATCCCATTCTGTTGATAGGAAAAACTCTTATTTCCTTAACCATGTCAGAAAAAATGTCAGTTGTATTTTTTAATCCATGAGAATTTTTGTAATGGCACAGAAAAACACTTATTTTATCTGACGTTCATTAAACTGTCCTTCCAAACTTTAACTATGCATTCCTAATTGAGAAAATGGAACAAGAAATCCTGATTTATTTTGTAGCAGTTCCTTGCAAATCTTACAGTTCCCAATTTAGCAAGATAGGTAAATGCATATTCAGCTACGTGCATGTTGTTTTTAATGAGCTAAAGGTGGGGCACATACTTAAATTCCTTGCTGATATGTGTCTACCCTGTTGCAGTCTAACCAGCTTGATATTTTTAAGAAACACAGTCTCACTACATTTTATAAGAGCATTGCTTGTATGGAAACCCAGTCTGTAGGGAGCGTACGCACATGCATGGGGATTTTTGGAATACTTACATATATGAGTGTACACGTGAAGTCTCTGCAGCATATAGACTTATGGTGACTTTAGGAAAAAAAAAAAATACCGTGTTTTTAGTGGGTCTACGCTGGGCAATGTAAAACATAAGCTCCAGATCATAAAGCTGTCAAGGATCTCTTAGGGAAAAGAGAGGAAAGGAGCAATTTATTTCACCTATCGCACTCCGACTTGGGCTGCGTATCTGGGATTAGAGGCCCTGCGAAGTAGTTAGTGACCCTAAAAGAGCATGGTTGTGTAGGTCTCTGACCCGCAGCCCTTTCAGTCACCTGGGGGACAAGGAATGTCCCGAGGCACAGAAACAAGGTGCCTCTGGCAGGGCTGTGTTTCCTCTGCGGGTGCCAAGGGCTCCCGATGCTGGAGCTGGGGATGCCCTGGCTGCCTTCAGCTGCGAATGGGTATCTCCCCGTGGCTGTGGTTCAGCCTTACCGAGGAGCATTAGCATACAGCTAACGGTGGATGCTGCAGCTTTAAAAAAAAAAAAAGTTAAAAAAATAATTTTTGTTCAAGTGTTTTCCAGAATGTTTAAAAACCCATCTAAGGAACAGTGCCTTAAGAAACCTTGGCTCACTACCCAAGCGTTTTTCACTCATGTTTCGGTTTCAAAAATAGCTCTTCTTGTTAAGGACAATAACAAAGTGATGATGATAATTAAAAAAAATCTCCACCTCCCTCAGAGATTAGGTAGATGTTCATACCCTGATCTTTCTTTCAAATATAGCTTTTCCCCATCCTAGCTTTTAAGGCAGTGTTGTTAGTGACTAAAAAAAAGTCCTGTCACTATGGGGCACCAAGCAGGAAGGTTGTGGTTTTTTTTTTCCTTGTCATTTTAACACCAGAAAAATCTCAAACTGTAAATTTTGTTCTCTTCAGATATTTGTCTTCAGCACTGACAAAGTTGATACCAAGAGCCAGGGGTTTATGTCCCCAGGTATGTCCTTTTCCACTCCTCTCAGTCTCAGCAAGTTTTAGGGCTGAATGCCACCTTGATGGTGGTAGGCAGGTTTTGGTGTGGGAAAGACCTTAAAAACTACAAAATCTTTCCCTGATTTCGGACTAAGAGGGCATCCTGTTGCTGCTCCATGTCAAGCTGAGGCCAAGCAGGCCTCCTCACCTTTCTCCATAACTCTGTTTTTGATACTATTCCCAGGTCTTTGCCTCGGATACTACGAGCCAGTGATGCCTATGGCAGCATGCCTATGGTCTGACCTGGTTATATACTCCTGTGCTGATTTTTCTGTTAATCCTTTGATTTTGGTTTAATCATGTAGGTTTACATTGATTATACAATAAGCTCTTCAGGTGAATCTAATTGCAGTCAACTGTCACCACTTTAGTACTTAGTAATGTTTGTTCTAACAAGTCCTCAGAACTTGCTATTGAAACAAAGCAGTTGTGCTTTCTTCTTATTAAAAATAAAACAATAAAAATGTCAGTAATTCCTTTTCCCTCTCAGGAAATGTTTAATGGATGTGTTTTGGAGTTTGTTGTTTTTTTTAATCTCTTATGACATTTTAATGTGCCTGTTGAATAGAAAGCTGTAAACAAAATTTTACATATAATGTTGCTGAAAAAGTTTGGTAACAACTTTATATTTAAAAAAAAAAGTCTTTATTATTTGAAAACTAAGCAAAAGCAGAAATATTTTTTCCAAAAGCTTTTTTTGCAGCTACAAACTTTCCAGCAGACAATATATAAATATTCATAATGCTGATTGAAATTTTCTTTTTGATTTAAGTAGTGTTAACAATAGGTGTTCAATCAGCCCTAATTACTACTACAGTCATTGATTTTTGGAGGGGGGCAGCCATACTCAGTGAAGAGAATATCTGAAACATGCTGCAATTCCTTCCCAAAACAAACTTTTACTTATCTGGTGATGATACCAATTTTTAAAATTTTATTATAAAATACTGCTGAATTAAACTGTTAATCTGAACTTGAAAAGTATTTGATATCTGGGAGGTTCATTGCTAACTGGGATAGAAAACCTAGTTGAAATAAATCACCTGGATTACATTGGGAGACTGCTGATGTAATAAAAAAAAAAAAAAAAAAAAAAACACAAAACCAAAAAAACCCCAAGAAATTGCCCAACTGGACTACTGTTGGCTCTGTGTACAATATCTTTTCATTCCTGACTAGTTAGATGATGTTCCTTTGCTGGAGCAGTTGCGCATTCATCTCCCCAGGGACCCATGTCCTCATGTAAGTGTTAACACACATTCCTCTCTAAAAGTTTTTGGGCATGTCCAGCTGAGGTCATGGTAATTAGAGACAGAAAAGACCCTTTGGATCACCATGTTTTTCCCCTTGCCAATGCAATTCTTTCTTTAGGAGGTGTATTTACAATTGATTTAACAAAGCTTTGGAAAAGTGACTCAAGATGAGGCAACTGCTCTTTGCTAGGGAGACTGTTCCATGTCCAATAGACCGTAAGAATAGTCTTTTTTTTCCTGATGTTTTCTTATATTTTCCTTTGCTGCAGTTATTTTTTTCATCTGATAGGCACCTGAGAATCCCCAGTAACAATTAAATTTGGAGCTTGTCTGTCATTAGCAACTTCCTACTTCATCATGTTGTGCATTATCTCACTCCCTGAGTAGACATTTGGTTCAGAGCTCGGCACATGATGTGGACTTTCTTAGCTTTTTATTACTCTGTTGTTGAGCCACTTTCTTTCCTGGGAACTCTTAAGCTCTCCTGGGCTTAAAGTCAAGTTTGTTACATGTGAACAACAGCATGTCAAACAAAGTCAGACCTGCAAGTAAAGATTTTGGTTTGGGGCATAAATGTTTTGGGTTTTAATTTTCCGAGTTGTTCTGCTGCTACTTGTTCATAACACTGTCTCAGTTAAACTATAATTACTGGTCAACACTACCTCTCCCCAACACCTCTTTCAGCTAGATTTCAAAGATTGACTATGAGCTCACTTAATCCTGGGTTACATCATTGTAATTCCATATGGTAAAAGCATAACTCTGAAGGTAATAGCAATTTTTACCTGTTTTCCCTGGAGTTAACTGGTGCAAGTCAGATGTCAAACTTCCATTGTCACCACGTGTCCTCTTATATGTGTTAATGTATTTATTTACCAAGAGAGGTTTTTCGTTCCCTGCCTTCTTCACTGGGTACTAGATGATGAGAAAGCTCCATGTTCTGCCATCTTTAAATAAATACCCGTGTATTTAAAAAAAAAAAAAAAAGAGAAAAAAGTAAGATGTAATTGTTTTTAAAAGCTTGATGAGAAGGAGGCTGCTTTTTACTTGTAAGTGGTGGTTAGGAAATAAAAAGGATTGGGAGATTTGTTTTTTAAAACCCTCATGTTTGTAGCTGACTGCTTTAGTGGTAGGGTGGGCTTGGATGATCCTGTTTGATCCTTTGAACCCGTTTGAGTTGACAATGGATAATCTAGATACATTGCTTGAGGAAACTTCTGTAAAAAAAATGATTCAGTAGAAATTCATTGTCTGCTTGTTTCTTGCATAGATGCCTTTTTCACAGAAAGAGCCACAGGATTTTAGAATTAGTTTTTTAATAATTTTTAGAATTTATCGCCATATTTTCTTTGCTCTTTTCTGGCATCAGACACTATAAGAGACCATAGTTTTGTCACTGGTAAGCTAAAATTGCCTGCCAAGTTCTGCTTTACAGTTAAATTGTTGTTTTTGCAGAGAAGATAAAAGCTCAAAAAGAAAAAAAAAAAATCACACAAAACCACAGCAACTTTCAAATAGCATGCAGACAGCAGGGTGCCTTATAGACATCCATGCTTACACGGATTACCTCTTGAAATACCAGCAATAATACTGCATGAGGCACTATTGCTACTCATGTGCTGGTTGTTACTTCTTGAAAGATGACTTAGTTTCCTCCTTGTGAGACACTATAAAGTTGCTTAGCATTTTGAGCAAGCAAGCATCTTTTCTAAAACATATCCCTTAAAAAAAACCCAAACAAACCCAAAACAAACAAAAAAACCCCAACAAACTCACCACACAACCAAAAAACTTGGCATCTTAAAGTGGTGTAGGATACTCATGGCATAAATAAAAGCATGCTTTCTGTTGCACGAAAGGGCTGCTGTCTGTCCTGCCACCGCAACCCTCACCACTAGAAGAGTACTGTGAATGTGTATGATGTGCAGGAAATCGTAAGGGAATAAAGCAAAGGCAAGTTGCGGAATAAAAAGTAAGTCTATGTCACCAACTCCAGTGCTAAAATATTTTGTATCCGTTACACAGAGTTCTGATTCCTGTCCCTATACCACTATGGGGATTTTTTTAAGCACTTAAAATTTCTAATAAAAACCACTCTTTTAGGTTCATTGAACCCTTTCACACAAAGTGAAAGAAAAGAATTGAGAAGCTGACTCAAAGGCTGTGAAGTAACATTGTACTTTCTAGAGGTCTCTTCATCCTCATGTTGTTCTCACCGTGTACTCGCGGAAATTGGGGAATGCAGAGACAGATTTAGCAAAAGGGTTTGGTTTGTAGGAACTTCTAAATCTCTCTCTGTTACACTCCTTTCTCACTATGTAGTTGGCTTAAAGAAAGAGATGGGGAAGCTGACCTGGAGAAACTGAATAGCAGAGGCAGAAAGATAATGCTATTCGTGGTGGGAAAAACCATAAACAACGAAACAAACGAAAAAGCTTTCCAAAATATCAACCAGGGCTTTGAATTCTTGTCCCTTTCTCCTACTTGCCGAGTGTGTAACAGAAAGCCAACTAAACAGAAAGTGAATAGGACCTAGTCTCATAAGGGTCGTTGCCAGAGGGGTAGAAGGTGGACGTGAACTTTTTATTGCCTGTATTTCAGTTGTAAAGTATCCTCGTGTGATCTAGCTAGCACAAGAGATGGCATCCTACCTCCTGTGTCACCTTTATCTGTGCTACGCAGCCTTGCCATAACTGGGTGCCTCACGTGAGCGCAAAGTGAACCAGAGTCTGGATTCATTAACTAAATAGTACTTGTGCAATAGTGTACTCTTGTCACTGTCCACTGAGACGCAAAAGAAGCCTGAAACGGGAGTATCTCATGTTCTGGCCTTCCGCAGGAGCTCTGTGTTGTGCAAGCCTAACATTAAGTAATTTCTTGTGCCCGTCAGATTTAATTGCAAGCATTTTCAGAGCACAGCAATGAAATTGCTAGCAACAAATCTCCAGTGCAAAACTAATCTGCACCACTCATTTTTCATTCTGATATAGGTTTCATACAGCGGCAGACCAATTGTATTAGAAATTATGCTCAGTGAGTAGCACTTACTCCTTTCTGTTAGTCGTGCTGGTTTTAACAAAATGCAAACTGTTCTGTGCTGTAAAAGAAAGAAAAGGTTGCTCAGGACAGGCAAACCAGGGGTTGTTTTTCTCACACAGTCAAATGAAATATGGTTGATATTTACCACTGTGAACTGGTTCTGAATGTACTTTGTGTCTCCATCCACTGTCCAATTTAGATATCTACGGTCTTCAATAATATGAAAGTTAGGGAGGGAATTAAAAAAGTAGGTATAATGAAGGGAGTATTAAGATTTGTTTTTAAGAATAAGTAATAATTTTGTTCTTTTAACTTCTGAACTGTCAAATTCCAGGTACAAGTCATGATATGGTTTGATACCTAGTGCTTTAAAAGAACATTGCTTCTTATTTGCATTTGAGGAGGAAAAATCATTATGGGTAAGTAGTAACAGGAAAACTTGCATTAAATCAAAGCTAATCAATACTGTGCTTAAAAACTCATTACCTGGGAAGACAAGACAGGTGCTTGAGCAGAGGGATACTAATTACCATTCTGTTTCCAAAGTAAGTTAGTTCTTGCACAAATTTTTTGAGGAATCCTGGACAGATTGTCCCCCTTATTTTTTGAGAAAGAACAAAAATTGTCTGTTTGTTCTGTCACATCTGACCTCTGATCTCTTATCAGAGAATTGCCTACATCTTTTTCCTTATTTTTTTGGGGGGATTCCAAGGATAGTTGTCTTGGGGGACTTGGCTCCATTTGTTCTGAGGTCTGTAAAAGTCTGATTTCATCACCAGATTTGAAACCCCTTTTATTCTTGAGAGAAGGATAAATCTTACTGTTTAATTAAACTGAATGTGATTTTTCTGTGGTTGCCTTTACGAAAAAGATGGAAACTGCTCTGCTACAGGCACAAAGTGTTTTGCTAACAGTAGACCTGTGTGGCCCATGAATAAACCTTGTGTGAAACAGGTTTTGAGGAAGGGATCGCTGCTGGATTTGAGGATAGCCGGCATCCTTCGCTCTTAAGCTAAAGAGCTCAAGAGGAGCTATTTAAGGCTCCTCTATGTGGAGAAGCTGTTGAGAAATAAACTAGTTGGGAAAGTTAAAGAACAAAAGCCTGTCTCTGGGAAGAGGCTGTTGTTCCAGGAAGACACCGGTACTCCCTGCTTAGCACCTTTGGGTCACCTGGCTTGATTCCCTCCCAGAGATGCTCAAGGGCTTTAACAACTGCCCTGTGTCACCTGAGTGCCTAACCACCTGTGTAGTCTTAGCCTGACACTACACTAAGGTCAAACCTGGGCTTACGCTTCCTTGACACTGCAAATGTGAGAGCTAATTGCAGGCTGTGCACCAGACCGGTTTTTATGGAGTACAAGAGCTGTGCTGCAAGCTCCTAATTTTTTTTTTTTTTTTGCTGTGAATTGTGGTGGCAGCTTGGTTTAGGCTCCGCTTTCTGGTGTCACTTAATTATAAGAAAATCTGGGATGGTTTGTTTTTTTTTTTTTCATAAATAGAGCACAAAAGGCAGAAAAAAAGTTTCTAGTCTTCGTTCTACTTGTGAGAAAAGAATAGGACCTAATGGGTGCTGGGCAGGATACAAACAAAAAGAATGCAAGTTGAAGTACTTTTAATGCCACGGTTTTTCAACATGGCATTTAAAGACAGCAGAAAGCAGAGTGGAGTGGCAAACTATGGTTATGAATAAGCTAGATCTCGAAGAAGCATAATTAAACTGAACCAAGCAAGGCTTAAATAAATAAGACTATCCACATAAGACTTTCCAGGTATTGCATTAGATCGTTTAATAAGCCATTTTAAGCTGACATAGTGCAAATTTTGAATGTCAGCATTCATCGCAGTGATCCAAACATAACTACCTCATGCTAATTCCTAAGAACCAAAAAATGGTAAGCTGAATAAGAAGATGAAATGGGCTCGCTCAGTGACACAGTCCAAGGCAGGTGAAAAGTAAATAAGAAAACAGCAGTAAGGAGTGATGTGTCCAGTAATAATCACTTTATGTAGATTATCAGATATAATTATTTTTTGCCAGTAGAAGAGGAAAGTTCTGTTGATTTGCAGGGGCCAAAATTCTGGTGTAGTTTACACATGACTATTGCCAGTGTGACTAAGAACAGAGTTTATTCCACAACTTCGGTCTTCTGTGTGCACTTCTATTTCAAAACACCTGATTGTGTGCATGTGCGATGAAGCTGTTTGTTTCTTTAGAGTCTGGGTGAGAGTGAAGGGGGAAGAACATCCAAACCCCTTTTTATCTCTCGTTGTTGTCTTAGCACAGGAAGAACCCTCAATCAATTATGGTATTTGAATCCACTGGCTGAGAGCAGCCTGGCTTGAAGTTGAACTCAAGGCAGCACAGCTACAAACAATGTGCTTTGTCCATTCAAATGGTGTCCCTTTGCTGTAACATCATTTACGGCCGCGTCGTTGCCAAGGCACACCCGTGCCGCCCCTGTCGAAGTGTCAGTTTAGATTGGTACAGCGATAGGCTTTAATTCAGCTGCCTACACGATGCCGGGTCTAGGGCTCAAAATAAAGCAACAACAAGCTGCTCCGAGCTGGTAAGCTGGCAGTAGGGTTTGGGAGAAGGGAGGGCGGGCGAGGAAGGTGAGTGTGTGTGTGTGAATAAAACAAATAGGGAGCTGTAATTACAACAAATGTGCTCCGCTTGATTACTTGATAACCTCGGTTTTCGGCTCAGTATGACCATGTGGACTTTGTGGCCAGAACTTTACTGAAACAATAGATATAGCTGTGTAACCTTTACTAATTAAAACCATAATAATAGCATGTGACTGCACGGGAATGCATAGTTGAGGGGATGGCCAAAGTTAAAGCCCAGTGCAGAGGAAACATTTTTTGCATGTATTGATCCAAAGCCCAGTAAAGACAAAGGGAATGAAATGAGAGTCTTGTGCCGGGAGCCAGGAGACCCAGATCCTCTTCTGATAAGTCTGTAGTGTTTTGGTCAGAGCTTTTAGCTTCGTGTGTTTTAAAAGTAGCTTTTGGTTTATGTACTTTTCTATTTGAGGGTAATCTGGCATGAGACCCCTACGACCTGGCTGTCAAAAGTACTGTCAGTCAACCATTTCCCCTGACGCCTGTTGTGCTGAGTCGTACTGACGATCCAGTCTAGACGCATTTTCGCATGCACCCGTCCAGAAGCACTGGATATCGTGGAGTACCCGGGTCTTCTCTTTTCAAGACTCAGTTTCACTGCTTGTAAATGTGGTACTAAAGTTTTTATCCCATTTTTGGCTTAATTAATATTTTTGGGGATATTTAGATTTTCTTAGATGAAAGAGCCACAATACAGAGTTATGTTATGCCAACGTATAATGACTGGAGTCAGCGACTCCAGACTTAAACTGACATGGTGCCACTAACTTCAAATAGACCTATGCTGACACCGAGATGAAGTTCCTACCCAAAGTACCTGGCGATCTGTTCAAACAGAGTATTGTTTAATATGCTCTTAGGAGGAAGGTCAATCTGCTGAAACAGAATTTCTGATTATTATCCTCTGACATTTCCTCTTGCTTAAAGCTACAAAGAAGCCATGGCCCTGGGATGCCAAAAAAATCTATTAATATGTGGCAAACTATAGATCTTTTCATTAGGTAGGGTTAATAATGTTTTATAAAGTTTCCATGTTTGCCTTGGAGCAAAAGTTTAGAACAGGAAAAGGAAGGGGAATGGTACTTCTGTGAGCTCCTGAGGGGAAGGAGGAGGGAAAGTTTGAGAAGGAATGTGGCTTTTTGTAGAGGGCGAGTGATTGGCATCTGCTAGGGAGCCAAGTCTGAGATGGTGGGGGGCGGGGGTGGCGGGGAAGAGGTAGGAAGACTTCCTTGTTCACCCATTCTATTTAAGACAGACATGGGAAGTTTGAATCCAAGTTTTGAGAGAAGAGAGGTGGTCCTAACATTTCCAACCCCTCCAGGGGACAAGGGAAAGCCCTGGAATAGAAATTGAGAATTTGAAATAACAACAGATTTTTCCTAAAGCATAGGGCATGAGTGGCACCTACTAAACGTCTTTTGCAAATGCAAGCCGGGCGAAGAACTGCATGCTTTGTGTTCTGTTTTCTCTCCCCTTCAGCAGTTACTGCTGGTGGAGTGCACCCCAGGTGCACGGATCCGCTCCCCATCGGATGGGGAGCTGTTGTTCCTCAAAGCTCTCGTGCCAAACCAGGAGCTGGGCGCATAACAACATGCTCGTGTCGCTTTGGCAGTGATGGCGCAAGCCACTCTCCTTCCACCCCCTTCCCCCTGACTCCGTCTTCTCCTCGCACAGGAATACCCTAACTGGGGAAGCATGCACGGGCTGTTTAGCGAAGGGGTCAAATCCATTTGGATGAAATTCCAGGGCTGCAGGGATAACAATGGCAGGAAGCAAGGTCCTTGAGCTGGCCCACGCCGCCTGCCCGTACCAGCACATTGTTGAAAGACGTGGCCCGCTGCCGGCCACACTGGGCTGCCTGCCCTTGGAAAGCCCTGGCTGCTCCCGACACCGCAGACAACCGAAAGCTCCACCACAAGTGGAGTTGAGTGGCAGGAAACCCTCCATTAATTATGCAATTATTTTATGACTGCATTGCTTGCCCAAACCTAAATCTCCTCTTCAACCCTTTGGGAGTTTTAGGTGTTTTGTGTTAGCAAGCGGTGAATTCCCCTTCGCCCCTTGCTGCTTTCCCCCAGGAAAACCCTCCCATGCGAGCCCCAGCATGAGCATGCTTTGCATTAGGAGCCCAGGTCTCAGATATCTTCAGTCTGAGGGAAATCACGGTTTACTGATTGCTCCTCAAAGCTTATGAGAGTCAATACACAAATAAGATACAGCACAGGGGTTTCATGAGCTTGTTACTGATGTTAGGTACAATAGTTTATTTTTCATTCCTTCAGCCACTGTTTTTTCCTGCTTTGTTGGAACTCCCTATCAGTTACGGTGGGTGTGCAAACAGATCGAATCCAGGGCACGAAGCCGCATCTGGCGTTTGCTACAGCAATGCCAGTGCTGGAGCCTGGGAGATGTTTCTCTATCTGGCTCTGGCCCTGAGACGAGGAGGAGGAACTGGAGGGCTGGTCCAAGTTAGAAAGAGCGTTAAGTGCATTTTTTCATCGCTAATATGCCATGCAGCGCTCCAGTTGCCTGATAGCAACTGTATGGGAAAATTCCATCTTATCAATTTGTTAAAAAAATGCCTCTCTCATCGGGGAATAGGAGACGGGACTCGCATGCACAGGCAGAGAACGTAGGAGTGCTTTGTGAGTGCTCTGATAATTGTGAAACTCCAAACCCCAGTAACTAAGCAAAACAAACCAGAAACTCCTAAAAGGCACCACCATCACCACTAAAAGGAAACGCATTTTTTTTCTGTTGGCATAATGACCAAGTCAACCTCATTTCCCTTGTGAGTGTTTTGTTTGGGTTTTTTTCCAGCTGATGACAAGAGCGTACTGGTGGAACGATGCCCCACACCGTTTCCTCCAAGTCCTTTCCTTTTTCTTCAGCTCTGGAAGCAGCTGGCACGGTGTGGACTGGGGCGGTCGGACCTGAACCATGTGCTTGTTTCTCTAGATGTATAGATGCTGGCTCCCCCGAGGAGGAAGTCGCTGCAGCTCTACCTTCGGTGGAACATACTTTTAGGATGAGCATATAGACACGTCACCAGCGAGAGAGCTGGGGGGATGCATCTGAACGGCACAGGCTTTGCCTACAGACGGTGCTTTACGCTGGTCATGGGTTTTTTTCCCTTATAAGGGATGGTCATATTTAGAGAGCGAGAATAACTGAGTCTCTCCCACAGTCTGGTCTTGCTGGCCACATGGGACTTGGGGTTTTTCTCTTTGTCCCCTCCCCCTGTGTTTCTCTATTATTCTTCTGTGACCTTCTACCACTGCAGATCGTTTATCAAATAACCAGTAATGGCTAACCAGAGGCCCATTATAGCAGGCATTTGCAACATTTTTTTTTAGCAATAAATATGCTGTGGTTAGTAAATACATTGTAACTGGATAGCATTACAGGGAAAGGTGAGCTTCAGTATTTGTGAGAATTTCAAACTGGATTTAAAAAAAAAATCTAGCTTTCATCTGAAATAATTGAGGTGGCTTTTCTTAGCCCATTTTGGGTTTTCCTACACCTTTGTTTCATGACATATCAAAGTTCAGCTCTAAATTTGTGTCAGGATCTGCAGCTGAGACTTGGTGTGACGAAGTAGACTGATGACTAGAAATAGAAATGTGGAAGAAAACTTGAAAGTCAAACTTTCACCCAATGTACAGTGTGCATACGGATGTGTCCTTTCTTTCACAGCTTGCTTCATTGGTAAGATAAATGTATTACTGGTGGAAGATGAATTATCTTTGGTTTATATATGCACAGACAACAGCGATATGAAGTTCCACTGGTTGACCAAAATGCATCTGCTGTGGCCGGGACTATTGATAGCAGAAAAGCCAAGCTGACCTTCATAGATATTTTTTGAACTACAGGTAGGAAATAAATTCAGTAACTAAGGAGGTGCTTTCGATAAACTCCTTTTTTTTTTTTTTTTTTGTTTTCCTGTATGCTTTTCTGCAAAGGTTTGAATTCAGTACCGACCGCCCATAAGCCACAGGCTGTGTACATTTAGTTGTGTCTCTGTGTTGCCTATGATTTCCAAACACTTAATCTTCAAATAACCTTTTTTTTTTTTTCCCCCCCAACCAGGAGGGGGGGGTTAACTATTTTGCCTCACAAATAGTCATTCAAACTACTGTTTGTCTTGAGAACAAACACTGGCAAAGCCGTAGTAAAAGCTTGTTGAAGGGGGGGAAAAAAAGTGAAAAGAGAGAACTACCTCAGCCTTCTCTATCTTTTTGCCTCTTTGCAACTCATTTTCTTTCTAAAGTCAGAGCTACGTAAAAGCTCAATTTAAGCTGCATAACAACCCTGCTCAAGAATTATACACAAGTCTTAATGACATGAGCACACAGAGTATTCAAATATTTGTGTTTTGTTTTCACCAACACAAAAATGGCTGCTTAACTTAAAGACTTCACTGTCTTCTAATATAAACTCTTCCTCATAATGTTTTTCTTCTCTTCCATCCCCTGCCACTTTCTTATTCCTACTCCACCCACTTCCAATGTTTCTACATGCTTTTCAAGTTGTTCTGCTCCTCTCTGGTTTATTTGTGCTGTACGCCATCCATAAAGTCATCTCTGGAGCTCGTAAGTACTTTCGCAAAGGCAACAGTGGGAAGGCAGTTGCGTATCGTATTATTTTTGGCTAGATGCTCCAGGAACAATGGCTATTGTTTGGCAGCTAGCAACAAGGAGGCTGCTTTAGCGACGTAATGGTTTGGAGCCTGGGGGCTGTTCCTCAAAGGGTTGTGAGCCATTTTAAGGTATGTGTGATTCAAGGTCAAAACTATTTGGCAACAGCTGTTTTAAAAGAGCTAAAAAAAAAAGCGAAACAATCCTAAAGCTGAGACTATGGATAAAAATAATGTGCTCTATTAAATTTTGTTTCTTTCCTCTTGCACATGGTTGTTACATGTTATGTGACCAACTTTCGATTTATTCTTCCCTGTGATTTTTGACTTCATAGCACAGCCTGGGTCGGTTGTGAGATAACGCAGCGGGGACAGAGCCTGGGTTCTCTTTCGGGCTGGTTTGGGCTCCCCCCATGCGCGAGTGAAATAATGCCTGTGCCCGAAAACCTCCAGCTGTGCTCGAGGAGTAAAATGCCTAGTGCTGCATCTGTGGCAAATTTCAGGTGGGGTGTTGTAGTAAGGAGGCAGGTTAATTAATGCTGCCTGTAACCTTTGGAGCCGACCCCCAGTTGCAGCATCCTTGAGGGTCGTGATTAATGCTGAAATAAACATATTAATAACGTAATAAACAAATCCAGCTTTTCCACAACTGCG